>CM023863.1:45843543-46444793 GCA_013389735.1 Phaseolus lunatus | reverse complement strand
AAATAAATCATATTTATTTAAAAGTTTAGAATTTTTTTGAAAGTATCATATATTAATATCATATAACATATATTAGTGAGTACAAATGCAATGATTATTTGACTGCTCACTAAACACATACTTGTTAACGTGTCACGTTTATAGCAAAACCAAATCTCAATTTTGTGAGAAATGAAATTAGAAAAAAATTGTAGACTAAGGATTAAAAACATCAAAATCTTAATAACTAAAGTTATGATTCAAGAATTTGACTAACCAATTATCTTCAGGGAGACAAACAAGAAAGTTGAAGCCACAATACACCAACTGCAAATTCAACCAATTTCTATAGAAATTTAATTTAAAAATTTACAAAACATACATTTTCTTCTAACTCAACTGGATGAAAAATATTAAGACAACTTTATTTATTTACTATGCAAATGATGAATACCCCTAAGCAGAAAAGATGAAAACTAGACTTGACAGATTAAATTATCTTTACTCAAGTAGAGATGTTAAAATTTGATTCTCATCAGAGCTATGCAACCAGCAGAAAAATATACAGTAAATTTCAAATACATGTGATATGAGACATCTTCTCATGATGAAAGGTGTAAAATTAGTTTGTCATTGGATTGATTACATTACATTTATTGCTGAAGGCATTACAACCAGGGAACTTGGATAGGCTATAGGAACCAACTAAAGAAACCATTCACCTTGCCCGGAGTGTTCCAACCATGTCTGGTGCACATGCACCAAAGTGTACCAATCCGAATCCTGAATCTCAAATTTCAATCTTCTCAGCAAAAAAAAAAAAACGAAAGACATCACATGAAAAATAAAATAGTTGATGCATTAAAACATACCTTTTTGCTTAGTATTGAAGTGACGGCACAACCCTTCCGCTCTTCACCTGCAATGTTGGCAGTTAGCAGTAAGTAAAAAGGCAAAAATATGCAATGTAAAATTTTCTAACCCTGCACATGCACTACCACAAATTCCCAGAAGATGGATTATTCATAAAAAACAAGATTAAACAATTGCTTATTTTCAGAGAGACAAAGGGGTGGGAAATGAAATGAGCTTAAACAACAAAACTCATACATACCACATAATTCCCACTTGTTAAACTTCATTAGCCATGTACCTGGAGCTAACTGTGTAGCCAATACATCATCCACCCAAGTCCTAAACTGTTTACCCTTCTTGTCACCATACACCTTCCCAAACATATTTATATACTCCTTAATATTATAGACTGAACCAGAAGGATGGATATAGGTACCAGATGGAAGCTGCATATTGAAAAAAGGAACAGTTTACAACCTTCTACAGAAGGAAACATTTACATAAAGACTTGACAATCAAAAAATGAAAAGTGGAAATCCAAGTGCATCAGTGGAAAAATAGAGCTCTCAGATCAAGAAAATGAAAAGTGGAAATCCAACTAATTATGGTGTGAAGGTAGAGTTAGAAAGAGAGAAAATGAAGCTTTTGCAATGACTTAGTATAGACGTTCTTGGAAATCAATCAACCATCGAAATGTCTTATTCCAAGTGGTTGACATGGTTAAACAGTTTAGAGAGAATTTGGAATACATTAGAAAATGTAGGATGATCATATGTGATGATGATAAAACTTAATGTTTTTATGCGGAAGAGCTTATTATTGAAGGAAGATGTTCAATAAAAGAAAAACATGTGCCAAAATATATTCTTCATACACAACATGCACTCAGAAAAAGGGAAATAGAAAATTATACCAAAACAAAGCGAACACCGTACCAAAAAGCTTAAAACGTGTAAAAACATTGGACAAATTGAGTGGTTGCTCCCCAGATATGGTTTTAGGGATTGAAAAAATTCTATTTCACTATTTAATTTCTCGTTGGTAAATCCTAGAACTTGTTAGTCCATGAAATATGAATACAGAAATAATGCAGCGAAAAGGATAAAAGTATACACTTCAATTGAAAAGAAAATGATTTGGTAAAATGGAGTTAATTTGGATAGCTTTTCACATCTCGGTAGTCTGCATACACAAATAGAACACACAATAGGTAATCTGTAAAGATAAAGGATATCAGACATACAACGGTTGCCTTTAAACCAGCAATAAACAGCTCGCTGTTCTCAATTTCTGCACGCCTCCACTTTTCAAGTAACAAAGCAAAGTTCACTATTTCAAGACTTGGAGATGAATCTTCTCGTCCAATGTCTGAAACATCTCTAGGGGACAGGTTTAGACCTAAATTAAAATGACCTATGGCTTGTATTATGCCAGATGCACAACGCTCTGAGGCATGGAGAATGTTGGGGTTATCTTTTGCATTTTCTGAATGCCATTGCAACAACTCCTCTTGGGCATTGCTTACCTACACAACGAACAGAAACAAATGCGATATGCAAGTCAATCTCAATATTTTACTAACAAGGAAAAATATGGAACACATGCTAAACCACACCAACCATGACTCCATAAACTCCTGGAATGCTGAACAGCTCGGCATCATTTCCAGAATCACCACAAGCAAGAGTGTTAAGTGGTGGCTTTCCCTCAGTCTCAAACTTTTTGAGCAGATAGGCAAGAGCTTGACCTTTGCCAGCGCCATTTGGTAATACATCCAAATCAATTCCTCCACTGTATATTATTTTAACATTCAACTGGCAAAAAATTAGGCTATGTTATGGAACTATATACAATATCAAACACGCAAAGTAAGGTGTCAAAAAATCCAATTTACACACTCAAAACAAAACAAAACAAAACATATTGAAACTTTCCATGAAAAGAAAACAATGAATACAAACGTGTTATAGCTTACCCCACGCCCTTCCAAAACCTTAGAAAGAGCCTGAGTTACACTCTGAGCCTTGTCTTTCTGAACATAAAAGCTGACCTTGTGCGGTCGTTGTTCTGTTTCTGCCTACACCAGCAGTTATTAAGCAAACCATTAAGGAATTACCAAAGAATGAAACAAGAGAAAATATACACCCGAATCAAATAATACAATCTAGAAACAAATCATCCCAGTCACCATCACCACCTATAAACCATACCTGAGGCTTAAGTTCAGGAAATTTGCTTGTTTCCTCAATGACTATGTCCTTATCCCATTTCTGGTTCAAAAACTGAACCCATCCATCATCAGGCACCATTGATTTCCCATAAGTAATCTCAGTCCCCACAGACATAATAGCTATATCAGGAGTTATCATAGGCTTCTCTTTCCTCAGTTGATTGTAGAGTGTAGGTGACCTCCCAGTTGAAAACACCAGCAGAGAATCTTGGCGATAATGAGCTTCCCAAAGCGCATTGAACCTTAAAAGTGAACTATTCTCAGGGTCATGATGATCAACCTGCAACAAAAACACATCAACCATTCAAATCACGACCAACAACAACACTAATAACAAGGTTTTAAATAACAATGACTTCAACTCAGGCGGAATATCAAGAGTTTTAGGGTGTCTGAGACTGCAATTGCTGCTGCATCATAATATCAAGAAATACAAAGAAACCATGACCGCAATTTAAAATCCTGGATAATAATAATAATAATTAGAGGGGAGATTACGGAAACATACCATTGTGTGATCGAGATCCGAAACAAGCATCAGCCGCGGAGAAGAATTTAGTCGATCCATGGTGTTCAATATCCTGCAAACAAATATTCAAAGAGAAAAGGGAAAGATTATTATACGAAAAAATTATGCAGAACGTTCATTTCTGAAACTTAATTAACAAATAAATCAAAATGATAAAGCAACAAGTAACTATTTATGAGCTCTCTCAATTCAACACAAATTCTGATGATAACGAAAGGGAGAACTATCTATCTACTAATGTATGAACTAGTTTCTTCCCCTGTCACGAATTTACCCAAATGCGCTGCGTGAAGATCAGAAATTAATTCCGCTCACCAAAATCAACCAGGTAAGAATCAAAAACTAATTCTACTAACAAATTTTCATATGATTTTACTAAAACACAAATTTCTCATTACATTACAAAAAGAGTAGCAATTGGAGAAAGGTGATGACAACACCTTTGAGAGAATGAAGAAAGATTGTGAGTGATTGATTATACAGTGATAGTCTTTATAATAAATATTAAAATTATGGATAAAATATAATGTAATGATGGAAGAAGAGATTGCAGTGAGTGATGAGAATACAAAAGAAGAGATGGATCCAAACCGATTGCCGCTTACTCTGTTCGTATCATTCTCAACTCTCACCTCACACACTCTATTTTAAGCCTATCTTTTAAAATTAATACAATTTAATAAAGAGTTTTACTTATACATTTTATTTTTTAAGTAAGGTACTTTGAAATCGTAATTTATAAAATTTTTAAAGTTGGTATGATTACAATTATTTAATATTAAATAATTTTATCATCCTTGTTAACGAGTTTGGAAGTGTAACTAAGGGAAAATTGGATTGTTTTTTAGGATTGAGTTCGAGCTAGTTTCAAATGTGAAATGGAAATCTACTTATAAATGATTTTTAATTTTTCGATATTTAAGTCAGTTGAAACATAAAGATAAGATAAATTATACTTTATAAAGATTGATTAAGTGATATTTTTTTAATTTACTATTAAAAGTTATTTGGACTAGTCATATAATTATTATTTATTATTTTATAAATAATCATTCATTATTTAAAACTTGTTAATTAGACTGTCTCAATTATTAAATGGAGAATAATAATCCGGTTTAAAGATCGGATTATTACTCGCATTATAATCGATTCCAACCTATAAGTGGATAGTTACCATTATTTATATGTTTGACTATTTAAACATTTTTTCCTCATAAAGATATTTTTCTCCTACAGTTATTATTTTCATATTCTATTTTTTTTTTTTTTTTGTGTTTTGGTATTGTTTTTCTTGCCATTGTTTATGAGACTTTATTGTGTTTTTAGTTTGAAGTGCACAACTCCAAACATTGTAAATTTTATATTAATAGGAAAAAAAAATATAGAGGCGTTATAAATTTTTAAAAAATGATAAAAATATTATAAATTTGCATAGTTTTACAACTTTTTGAAAAACCTCTTTATAAAATACATTTGCAGCAATGTTTGTATTTTTAAATTCACTAATTGGGACTAATAATGTTTTCATAATTTTCCTTAAGATAACTCTTCAAATTACCGCATATATTTGTCTCAGAGAATATAATGATAGTGTAGAAAATAAAATACACTAAAAAATTCTTTAAACTTTTATTTACAGTCATTCCAAATGAAATAAAATAAGACAATATATTATTAAGATTAGATATTTGGTATAGATAACGAAAAAATAATTTAAAACCGTAACCGTGTTTTAATATATTAAATTAAAAAATATTATAGTTGGCATAAGAAGTAGTAATTAACTTATGTTTTTTAAATAAGTGGTTCATGATTTATGTTCTTTAAATAAGTAGTTCAAGATTTAAATATTTATTATATTACTTTTAGATAGGGAATAAATGATTTTTTGAATTTTTATTAAAAAAATATTACAAATCAGATTACAAATAGCTTCCAAATTAGATTGTAGAAGGTATTGGCTCTATATATGTAATATCGTCATCCATTAAAAATAATTTTTTTAAAGATGATTAGTATTGCAATAAAAAATAATTTAGTAAGATAATTACGATAACATATTTTTATAAGGAAAAAATAATTTAACTGGTTAAAAAATTAATTTTCCAATATTTTTCATATTCAATAAACTACATCACTTAAAACTAAAATCAAAACAATTTAAATATATTTTTCAATTTTAATCTCAAAATACCACAAAAATATATGTTCCTACTCTGAAAAATAACATCGTTAGAATTAATCATCGTATTTAAAGTATTATCTACTTTAAAGGTCGACTCGTGAGTAACATGAAACTATATTAACATATTGAAACATTTTTACAAATTTTAAATTTTAAAATAATATTTAAAATAAATATTAATTTTAAGAATATTATTTCAACAACATTATATATAGAAAACCAAATTATTGAATGCAAACAAAAACGTTATAGATGAATGTCTTACCAAAAAATTTGCTTCACAGAAATGAGTAGGCAGAAGATAAGGAAAGAAGGGGCCACCGTTCAATTTAGGTTTACCAAATGGGATTGGATTCCATCAATTATCACCATTAGGTACAATTTTAAAAGTCTCTTTTTTCATTTCCCTTTTTGTTTTTAGGTTAAAGAAGAAAATGTTAGGTAACTCAGATGAGTAATAGCACATTCGGTGGAATTTTGGCAATAGATAGCATATTCCTGGGGAATATGTTAGCAAACAATTTTCAAATATCATTTTGCCACCTTTTAGATTTTTTTAGAAGCTTAACAAATGGAGAATGAGAAGGAAGAATACATATACACTTATGAATGACTTAGGGTTTCACTTTTAAATATCAAACCCAACTCACTACTAAACTTTTTCTTTTCTATATGCATCAAACTTTATTTTATTCTCTAAACCTAATTAAATCATTTTAATTAAGCCAAACAAACAAATATATTTTATTATTTTTTATTTAAAAAATATGATGTTACATAAAGTATCATTTAAGCTTAAGTAAAACTAGAAAATAGATATTTAGTGTAAGGATAAAATATTGTTTTATCATCATTAGGTTGTTGAAGTAACATAACTCATTTCTAAAGTTGTAGGTTATAATTTGAGTAAGGAAAAACTAAATTAATTTTCTCTAAATGAAGACTAAGTGCACAACTGAGAAAAAAATTTATTAAATTATCTTTCTTTTGTGACTTGAATTACTCAAAACAAAGATGATTTTTAAGTGATAAAGATGTTGTAACAATTTTCTCTCATAAGATTTTATCGTTTAAGTAAAGTGAGAGTCATTCAAGCAATATTTTATAACTTAATCAAAGGACAAATATTAATTTTTCATTTTCAATTTACAAATATAGAATGATTTAATGTACAAATATAGAATGATTTAATGAAATAAACATGATAATTAAAATAGATTTAAAGAACTCATTCTTCATTTTAGAATTTTTTGTATTTAAGATTTTTTAAATAGATTCTGAAATTTCAAGTACAACATTTTTCTTTTTGAGAATTATGAGGATGATTGAGTTTTTGTATTGGTTTATACTTGTATTTGTCTTATGACTAATATTGAGCTTTAGTAACTTTGACAGTTTAGTATTTTATGGTTAATTCTTTCTCTTGAAAGTTGATATTGGCCTAATTACATGTTTTGTTTATTTCCTCTTAATGGAAAACTTTTTCATTATTAATTTGTTAATCTAAATAATCGATCATGATAGTAGAGTTTGAAGAATATTTGTAGGTCAGGTGTTGAGCAGGTTGATCTTGACCATTTTCTATATAAGGATTAAAACATCCTTAAAGTGTCTGTATAATTGTTGGGATACTCTTGAAGTGTCTCATTTTATTTTGTTTATTTATTATTGATAAAAAAATTCAGAACATATAAAAAAATTCTTAAAAAAACATATAGATACAATGACGACAATATATTAAAAAAAAAGTTTTTTCATCACATTTTGCATGATATTAATTTATTAGATAAAATTCAAACCCCCAAAAACAAAACTTTATCATATGTTATGATTAATATGCATTCACTTAAAACCTAAAGTAACCCAACATTCCAAAACTTAGGCTTCTTTAAACCATTTATGAAAATTTGACCATAAGAAAATTCCAATAACATGTTAAATTTAATCCATGTCTTGGACCTACGGAAGGAAGTATCATGTATAGTCATAATAAAGTCCAATTCTATAAGTACATTGAAAAAAATTTGCTCGCTAAAAATTGGCTTACTTCAAAATTGAACACTTTAAAAATACAAGCTTCACTTGTGTCTTTACAAATTTTAAGATTTTCGATTAAATTGTTTAAGAATAATCATTATATAAACTTAAGAAAAAAAACAAAGATGGAAATACCCACATTGCTGCATAATCAAAATATTTGTTGACTGCGATAAAGTAGTACATCATGAATTATTGTATAATTTATTATTAGGGACAATTTTCTTACTTGAAAGATAAATAGTGAGCTTATGCCTCATTCTCATGTAGGTTTTAAATTGTTTAAGAAAATTAATGATATTAGATTAGGTTTTAAGTTGTTTAAAAAAATTAATAACATGTTACAAAATTAGGATTGGAGATCTTTTTTATCACTTTGGACAATGATTCTACTAATGATGTTCTTCATCATACTTTAAGAAGTCATTTTCTTTTACAAATTGGATTGAGATGGGATGGTGAATTTTATTTATTGTTGTGCACACATCTTAAATTTAATTGTTTAAGAAAGATAAAATGTGTTAGGTGATGCTTTGTACAAAATTATGAATAACACCAAAATTGTGAGTGGTTTAGAGAGTATAATGGTGAAATTCAAACAATGACTTAAAATGTTTAGTGATATTAATGTGTGTGACTTATATTTTGATGTCCCTACAAGATGAAAATTAACTTATTTGAGTTCTTATTACTTTTTTATGATATCATTACCTTCATCTTTTACTACAAATTATCATACTTCCAACTTGTATTTTTTAAATGTTTGAAAAAAACAATGTTTGTTAATGAAAAATGTGAAAGACAATAATAAATTTATTAGGAATAATATGGTTGTATTGATGATAGTCAAATTTTAAAAATATTGAATGGATATAATGTGGTGTTTGTATTTTGGTACAATTTTAGACCCAAACATTAAATTAAAAAAAAAATATGCTTTTGTTATAAAAAAATTGATCCACTTACTTCATAACTAAAATTGGAAAAAATTAAGGGAAAATGTGAAAGCTATTATGTGTACCTATACTTGGAAGCATGATTTTTTATGGTAAAATTCAATTAATTTAATTAAGATTATTTTTGTTTTAATTTTATTCATTGTCATTGTTCATGTGTGTGTCGATGATATAATGACAAAGACTATTATTATAAAAAGTGGAAGATTAAAGTTCTTTCAAAATTGTATACAAAATTATTGAAATGAAAAAAAAAAACAATAATATTTTTAAAAAACAAGATGATAATTAATTATTATATTTTTTTTTCAACAACTAATACAACAATTTTTTTTAGTTACTTATTCATCAAAGATTTAACTTTTACATGTTTATTTAGTGTATATGTTAATATTATATTTAGTTATTTTATTTGAATATTATTATTTAATGTATATGATTTTTTATTTTATTTTTTACTTATGCAAGCTAGTTGGAGGCTTGTTATTATGTAAGGCAAGAAAAAAAAAACTATCCTTTAGTCTCAAAAAGAGGAAGTGTAGAATAATTAATCCATCCAACAATTAGTTGATGATTATCCTAATACTTTATAGATGCTAACAGAACATTTTTTAAAAAGTAATAATTATTAAATAAAAATTAATAGACATTTTTTTCATTTTTTTATATATATCATTTTCATATTTACTATTAATTATACTTTAAAATTAAAATATTTTAAATATCATAATTATCTTATTTATACGTAACAAAAGAAAATAAAAAATAATAGGTGTACAACTATCATATACACAACTATATTATTTCTTTTTTGTCTTTTTATTTTAAATATATTAATAAAAATGAGGGAGAACTACAATAATTGGGAATACATTCATTCCACAAGAGAAAGGTTATTCTTTTGATTGAAGATATAATTAATTTATAACTATGAATATTACTTAGAAATGATAATAATTAAAATAATAATTTATTGGAATGAACTGAAGTGTTAAAAATCACCACCCAAATAAATAAGCTAAGGTTAACTATAGAGCTTGGTGGTCTATTTCTATGCCTAATGAAAACCAAAATGATAAAACTTATAAATAATAGGAAACAATTAAATATTTAAGTTCTTTGTGTATTTATAAATTACATATAGCAAGTGCACCATTACACATAATTTAATAACATTAAATGTAAAATATAAACAGTGATAATGTATAATTAATATCCACAGATACACTTATTAATTAAATATTTATAACAATTGAATGTTTTTTTCTCATTTTAATTAATTAAATTTAATAATTTGTCAGTTTTTGGACAACCTAAAATGACAAACCAAACATTGTGTGTGTTCGGCAGGAATCAAATTTACAAGTGAGTGGAATCCTCACACATCAAGAACATTACAAAACATTGCTCCGAACATCCATGCCAACGCAAATCCTAATTTGTCGCACCTCTACTTTCCATCAGACCACAACCTTCTACTCCTTCTAATCATGATCACTTCCCCTTTCCTCTCCCTTTCTCGATATCCCTTTTCCCACACTCCCGGTCATTTCCCAGCAGGGGCTGCTTCTCAAAGTTCAAACTTTCTACCAAATTTTCAGTCTTTTGCCTATGGAAACCACGCAGGGAGTGAATTCCCATCTGGGTCTTGCTCCAATGCTCTTAGAAGAAAAAGGGTGTCCGTGGTGTGCTCAAAGTCAACTCTGACTGTGGAAGAAGTGGCAGAGAGAGGAGTGAAGGGTAAGGGTGAAGAGTTTGATGCAATTGTTATAGGGTCTGGGATTGGAGGGTTGGTTGCAGGGACACAGTTGGCAGTGAAGGGTGCCAGAGTTTTAGTTTTGGAGAAGTATGTGATTCCTGGTGGAAGCTCTGGATTTTACCAGAGGGATGGCTATACTTTTGATGTGGGTTCTTCTGTCATGTTTGGTTTCAGTGATAAGGTCAGTTATTTATTTGTTCAGGGTGCATGCTGTTTTTTGTGTGTTATCATTTACTTTAATTTCATTAGTGATGTGATTAAATGTGGATAATGTTGCACTGAAGGAATATGGATGCTTTGTTTGTGAGAGGGACTTTCTGCTTCTCCCTGGTTGCGATGCATTCAGATTTTTTGTTTTGGTGGCATATTCATTAGTAAACACACTATAATAAGTGTAGTTTGCTCATTTTTTAACAGTAGATTTGGTCAGTGGTCACTGCTAATTATTCTTATGTTGAATGATATGATTCCTAGGATCATGAACACCATGTACCTTAAATTTGTGCAGGGTAATCTCAATTTGATAACACAAGCATTGGAGGCAGTCGGTTGTCAGATGCAAGTGGTACCTGATCCAACAACCGTTCATTTCCATCTACCAAATAACCTTTCTGTTCGAGTGCACAAAGAATATGATAAATTCATTGATGAACTGACAAGTTATTTTCCCCATGAAAAGGAGGGTATTCGTAAATTCTACAGTGAATGCTGGAAGGTTTGTCTTAATTGAGGTGATTTCAGCCCCCTTAAGGCATTTTTGCCTCTCCTTAAAATTCACTTTTTTTAAGAGCTTTAATGTGTTGTGGCTAGATTTTCAATGCACTGAATTCCTTGGAATTGAAGTCACTAGAAGAGCCACTTTACCTTTTTGGACAGTTTTTTCAGAAGCCCCTGGAATGCTTGACACTAGGTACTTTCATCTTGTTTATTTTAAACTGAAAGGCCACAAATTTAAAACTCTGAACTTCAATTCCAAAGGTAATATTGTTTTTTAGTTCCACTTAGCTTATCTTTTCGGTATTTTGATTTATTGGAGGAGTTATATTTTAACTAATGATTTAAAAGAATTTGCGAGGGAAGCAAGGGGTGAAAAAGTGAACTAATAATACATCACTCAACTCAACTATATGTAATCTGCAGTTTGTCGCTTAATGCCACTACATATAACTAGTTGACTCAACAAATTTTACCCTTACCATGAAGATCAGGGCAGGACTCGAGTTAGACATGCTTATGCAAAATCCTTATACAATTAATTTTGTATATGCAAAATGCACTCTCTATTGATCTCCTAATTCCTAAGGGGTCTCAAACTTTGTGATTAATTTGCTCAAATCTTTGAAATGCATCAATTATTGCAATACCAAGTTGTGCTAGTTTATTTATGAAAAATTCTACATGGAGATTTCAATCAGTGTGAACATCTGACTAAATTTTGCTATGTCTAGAAGAACGGAGCTAAGGATGTGATTAGCCATGATCATTCTTGGTTTATATGTGTGTCTATATATATATATATATATATATATTTATATTTGTACAACATTCATGTGGTAGACAATCTCTATTAACCCATAAGCATTGCATTTCTATTGACAAATAACAGTACTCTACTGATAAGAGTTGTTATTGAATCTGCACCTCCCTCCATATTTGGGCTTTTTAGGAGTCTTTTCATTTGTTTTCACCACTAAGCTTTTTGACGTATCTTTTGACAGCCTATTATTTGCCACAAAATGCTGGAGCCATAGCTCGGAAGTACATTAAAGATCCTAACTTGTTGTCTTTCATAGATGCAGAGGTAGATGCAATAACTTATTTGATTCAATTATAAGTTTCATGAATGTATTAAGGAAAATGTGTCTTGAAGTGTTATTCTATAGAATGTGTTAAGAATGACAACGGGTAACTAAATAAGGGAAGAATCCATTCTAGTGGATCTCGTAAAAGAGGTTGAGGACAATTGTTGTGGGTCCCATCATAGAAATTTGAGTCGTAAACATACTGTGCCACATGTTTTGTATCATTTTCTAAACTATTTTAAAGTGAGATAGAAGTCATATTACTACTCATTTACACTTTGATTAATTATTCAATTGTTGGTGCGTGATTGGTAATTTATATCCATGCTATTGCAGTGTTTTATAGTGAGCACAGTCAACGGTATACAGACACCAATGATCAATGCTAGCATGGTAACCTCTTCATTTATCTTTTTTCATTCTTTCTGTTCATTAAACTTTTGTATTGCATTTATTAAATTGTCTATAGGAGAGGAGGTTACATGCTTGCATTCTTAGCTTCTGGTTGTTATGAATGGAGGATTAGATTGCAAAAAACGGAACTAGAAGGAATTTGATCCAACACTGACTGCTTTTAGTTCTAATAACTTACAAATATTTTTGTATCTTTTGATTTGAAAGGTTAAGTGTGTAAATTTTAAAATATAAAGGTCATCCTTACATTAATATGAAGTATCTGTCATGTTTGTTTGACCTCTTATTTTTCTATCTCATAACTGACTTTAAAATGATGAAAGGTTAAATATGTTTTTAATCCATATAAATATAGTGAACTTTGGTTTTGTTCCAATTTTATTTATTTTTCAGAAAATAGTCCCTATTATTATTTAGTGATGAATTGACATGACATGCATCTTATTGTCAACAACCACTTAGATGCATGCCATATTATCAATAGATAACAAACGGACTGTGTTCAAGACTTTTAAGATTTATAAGGACCAAAACCATCAATTTTTTAAAGGAATAAGCCAAAATTCACCATATGTTCAGGGATTAGACATACTAAACACTGTTTGAATTAGACATTCATGTTATGGCAGTCAAAACAGTGAAAAGTAAAAGCACTTATTTCAAGTATGGTGGCCGGTACTATATAGTTCACCTTGGCCTCGCTTGCTCTCCATTTCCTGCATGGCTTGACTGTTTTTTCCCTCCAGGTTCTATGTGACAGACACTTTGGTGGAATTAACTACCCTCTTGGGGGTGTTGGTGGGATTGCGAAGTCCTTAGCAAAAGGTCTTGCTGATCAGGGTAGTGAGATAATTTACAAAGCAAATGTCACTGGTATTATAATTGAGCAGGGAAAAGCTGTAAGTGAAACATCAGAATAGAAACAAGATGACATTTTGGAAAGAAGCATTTTTTCTTCAAGAACTGTTCTATGCCTTTTGCAGGTAGGCGTGAGGCTTACTGATGGGAGAGAGTTCTTTGCCAAAACCATAATATCAAATGCTACCAGATGGGATACATTTGGTTGGTTTCAAATTCAAATAAGAATTTTTATAAGAATTTTTATAAGATTTTTTTTTGTCAATATTTTAATGATAATCTTGGTGATGTTTCTCTGCCTTCATTAGTTCTTAGTTAGTTAATCCCTAATTGCATAATGTTAATCTTTAGGAAAGTTGCTGAAGGGTGTACCACTCCCAAAAGAAGAAGAGAACTTCCAGAAAGTTTATGTTAAAGCTCCATCTTTTCTTTCAATTCACATGGGGGTTAAAGCTGAGATTTTACCACCAGATACAGACTGTCATCATTTTGTCCTTGAGGTAGTTGGAAGTTTGCTCAACTTAAATTTCTTAATAGTCCTTGTGGCTTAGAATGAATAATCGGCTTAATGCATTTCATCGGCCCCTCTCTAGAGCAACTGGTCCAAATTGGAGGAGCCATATGGAAGTATCTTTTTAAGTATACCAACTGTTCTTGATTCATCATTGGCTCCAGAAGGTCACCATATCCTTCATATATTCACAACTTCTTCCATGGAGGACTGGGAGGTAGGCAATACTGATAAACAAAGTTCAAAACTTTCATATTCCATGCTTCTATGACTTCAGAATCTGTTTTTGTCTTAAAATATCTAATGTCACTGTTTTCTGTACTAGGGTCTCTCAAGAGTAGAATACGAGGCAAAGAAGCAGCTTATAGCCGATGAAATCACGAGCAGATTAGAGAATAAATTGTTTCCAGGTCTTAGATCATCCATCGATTTTATGGAGGTATGGACTACACCTCAGACCTCATTCCCAATTAGTTATATTTGAAAAAAACTAATTGTTGTCTATTTGACTGCTTGTGGACCTAAAATCTGTCATGCTAAAGGTGATAATTAAACATAAATGTTTGTATAGCTGCATTTGTTTTTAAAGATCCAAATCCCAGTTATCTTTCAGAATAGTGATGCCTGTTTCTGTCGAAGTGTTTTTAATTGTAGGCAAATCCTTTATTTCCTTGTTTTTAGTGATTCTATGGCTGACCTGTCCTCTAATGTCATATTCTTTTTTGTTATGCTTGCTAATCATGATGTTAGCATATGAAGTACCTTTATAGATGGAGGAAACTAACTATATAATGCTTAAAAATTCTTTTGGCGTTTGATTCTTTTGCCTTTTTTATTATGGGTATGTTTTCTGCAATTTTAAGCTTTTCTTATAGGTAGGGACACCAAAGACACACCGGCGTTACCTGGCTCGTGACAAGGGGACATACGGTCCAATGCCACGTGGAACCCCGAAGGGGTTACTGGGAATGCCATTCAATACCACAGTAGGTCTACTTCCTTAACTGAATAACCGGTTCAGTTATAGAAATTATTCTGCTATGCTTTTAGAATGTACTGCTTAAAGCAAGTCACAAACATATAAAACTTGCAGGGCATAGATGGCCTTTACTGTGTTGGTGATAGCTGCTTCCCTGGACAAGGTGTTATTGCTGTAGCTTTCTCCGGAGTTATGTGTGCTCATAGAGTAGCTGCAGATATTGGTAAGATAGAGCATTCCTTCCCAATAATAGCAAACAGTCCTTCAAATTCTGGCAAACCCTTACATAATGCTTCAAATGCAAAAGTGTTAACCATTTCCAAATTCTTGCTTACCCTTTACACATAATCTGAAGGAATGCTACTGTGTTGTTCCTCAAATGGTAATAGCAAACATTTGTAAGCATTCCTTCAAATGCACTAAGTTGTTGTTTCTATAAGAGGCACTGTTGGTACTGTTTTCTACTCATTTAGAGTCACTGCTGTAATTTGCCTAATGAAGAATTCTATTAAATATCAGTGCATATTACTGAGGTGAAATTTTGATTCTAATTAGAGAACAACACGGACAATACCAATGGTATTGAACATGTGTTTGTCCTGTTAACTTGCAAAATTTTCAAATAGACATTTTCAGAAACTGAATGTCTCATGGTATGTAACACTGAACTCTTCTTGCTGAGATTGGTGGACATATAATTTCATTTTTCTTATCTTCATGTTATTTTCTTGTTCTTTTAAATAGGGCTGGAGAAAAAGTCACCTGTGTTGGATGCCATGCTGCTTCGGTTGCTTGGTTGGATAAGAACATTGGCATGAGGTTTAATACATAGGAGCATTTGTTGGATACAGTATGAACTTCCCTTTTGCACAAGAAGTTCAACCTTCATCACACCATTGTTTCACTTCAGATTTCCTCTTCAATTTTCAAGAGTCAGCAATTTGCCACAGAAGATAGGTGGTGTCGGTTGCAACTCAATCCATGCAGTGCCACAGCTTGGGAAAAAAATAGTTGGGGGGTCCAAAATAAATAAGCGTACAATGTATAAATCAAATGTGATGGTTTTGACAATATAATTTATTACAAGTGATTCAAGTAATTATTGGTAATATTTAATATCGATTATTTTCTTAAGTAATAGTCTTCTATGATATTAAAATATATTTTTTACTTTATTATTAATAACAATACTACTTAGAACTTTACAACCTTATCTGCAACCAAATAAATTGATGGAGAACTTATCTACATTTTTTATTTGTTATTTTTTCTTAAGAAACCTCGAGTTTTAAATCTGTATGAAAATATGCACACAAAAAAAAAAAAATTAATTTTTTTTATGATATTTTCCAATGAATTTAAGAAAATAATCAAACTTTTATCAGAGTTATAACAAATACTGTAGAAAATTCTTGTAGGAAAATTTGAAATAAATCACAAGTTTGATAAAATAAAAATTCTACATATATTCACTGGAAATAATAAGCTTGCTCCGAAATCTATAATTTCAAGTTATATTTTGTGAGTTTTCTTACACAAAATTACTTTCAAAATAAAATTAGCTTTTTTATTATATAAAAAATCTTCTTTTTCTTCACAAAATACAAATATCCAAGGCTATGATGACTTTAATTTTTTAAGTGAAGTCTTCATGCATGTACGATTTCACATTTTTTTTAGTGAAGTCTTCTTATAAATGTTTTTTTATATTTAGCAATTTGGGTTATTAAATTTAGATTTAAGAATTAAATTTATGTTATAAATTTTTGTTTTTAATATTAAAAAGATATTTAGATGTTATATTTTTTTAAGATTGTTGAAAGTGAAGATTGAAGCAAACTTGTTTTGATATTATTTGACTTCTTCAACCATTTCAGTTTAATGAAGATTGAGTAGATGAGTTTATCTTACAGGTATATTAATACTCGAGTTGTATAAATGTATATGTTTTTATCTTGATTAACTGTGATAAAAATATATCTAAGTTGCATTAAAAGCTTTCTTTCAAAAGCTAAGTTAATTTTGGTTGATTAAAAATATTTTTAGTGAAATGTTCTTTATCTTTCTGGGTTTGAAAGTTAGAAAATCTTGGTCGATTAAAAAATTGTTTTAATTAACTAAAAGTACTTATCCTTTTTATAAATTGAATTTTGATTTGTTTTAGCCATTTCACACGCACTTAGAACTTACTTAAAATTCCTAAAAATCTCTCTTTATTTTAGCCAATTAAAACATTGTGAAAGTTCATTTTGCATTAACTCAAATTTAATAACACAAAATAATGTGATCTGAATTAAAAGCAAATTCAGAAAGATTCTTTTGGATCAAAACAAAAAGTTTGTGGTGTCAAGTTATGTCTTTCTTGACAATTGTCATTTCAAAAAAGGTGTAAGCAATTTAACTACGGTACATACATAGCAAATGGATAAACTTGAGTCAATTAAACATTGTTGCAGAGTTAAGTATCTCTCTAAAACAAATATCTGAATTCTCCAGATAAAGCTGTGCCTATGATCACAGCATGTGGTTGCTTGCACTATTAATGTGTTTCACCATGCTAATGCTAAGTGAAATACAATATTCACAAGACTAAATCAAAAAAGCCAGAAGCTCTAGCTAGCTAGGTGCACCAATTGGTGTGTGAGTCTTCATTCATGCAGAGAGTGAAGTTTAAGTTAAGCCCCAGATTGAAGTTTCATTCTCCTTAGAGAAAGATATGCCAAGAAACGGTAGCCAAAAACCATGGCTATTAGAGCAGCTACCTCTGTTGCACCACTATCAATTCTTATGCCATTTATGATTGGTGAAATTTGTTCATATTGAACCTTCAGCAGAAGTTTGTAGGTGTGGTAGTTGAAAGACATGTACCGGATCCATGAAAAAAATATGGGGACTCTCTGCCAAAGTAAGTATCACATGTTAACTATGCTTCTGAACAAAAAAATTAGTAACTAAATTTTCTTTAGTTCAAGCTCTATTGTACTAGTGAAAATACCCTGAGGGATTTGATGTTTTATTTGAAAGAGACTGGACTGGAATGTTTGTTTACCTGCACAAAAAATCCTCCAGCCAGCATGAAGGTCATCACAGTTACTGAAGCTAAAGTTGTTGCTCTTTTCAAGTCCATTAATGTGGCTCCAATAGCAAGTCCAAGTCCCTGCTTCACACAAGCCATGGTCAGAACTGGAAACAATATTTGGAGTCAATATGGTTTGAAACACTGATTTTTTACAAAACAATTCATTTTTTTTATTTACTTCTTTTATTCAAAGGCATGAAAAATAGAATGAACATTTCTTGTTTGTTTGCACAAATATTTGAAAATAATATGGATAATATAAAATCTTTTTACACTGTCATTTAATTATAGATGATCATATCTGACAAAAACTATTGGTTTTTATAAATTCATGTTTATTGTGTTTTCTAATTGATTTTACATTGTATAAATCTTTATATTTTCATTTTCTGGAAACTAAATGCATACCTGAGCAGCCACTATGCAGAGGAAGACAGTAAGAATGGTGAGGAAAAATGGTGCAACACTGAGTTTGAGACCGGCCATGAAATAAACAACAAGTAGAAAAAGCACTGGTAAAATGAGGTCAAGTGGAAGGTCACTGGTGGTTCTAGCCAGGAAGTATGCACTTAGTCTGTACATATCTGCTGCTCTCTCCTTACTCAGCATGGCTCTCTCTTGAGGAAATGTGAATATTGCAGTGAAAACAGGAAAAAATCCCCAGAAAACAGCAATAAAGAATAGCAATCCTGCCTGCAATCCTCAAAGATCAATATCTTAGAATGTTCATGCTTCTGATAGAATGTCTAATGAAGAAAAATACAATTCTATTCTACACTTTTTCTAATGTGTTATTGTTGACTAAAATTTCTTAAGATCACAAAATGTGTTTGACTATATTTAAAGTAGTCTCGTTTATGATTTTATAAGTTTCAATGAATTTTAATTAAAAATAAAGAATATGTTAGAAAAGGGATGTTTCCAGCATTCTAGATGTGTATGTGTACTTTCTTTCTTTTCCTTGGTTTTTATGACTTTTGTCACCATTTTAAGACTAGCAGAAATAGCTTACCTGATCTTGCAGATCTTTTGGGTTCTTGGTATCTGATTGCCACCAGAGTAATCCTAAGATGACAGCAGTAGATAAAACTTGAGTGATTCTTAACCAGCTAAAATAGTCATGTCTACGTTCTTTGATTCCTCTCCAAAATAATATGGAATATTGCTCATCCCAACTTGCTCCCCACTGTCTCTTATGAGAACACACTTTAGACTTCACTGCTTCATCAAGGGGTATAGGAACCATTAGTTTTTTCTTTTCTGTTTCTGCTACTCGAGTTTCATATGCCTCCACCAGATACTGTTAAAATTCATCTTTGATGAGATCAAGATTTTCTCATCTCAAGACTTGCATGATATTAAAACTCAAGACTAAACTACATAAAATTTGCTTTGGTCATGAAAACCTACGCAAAAACTATGGTCTACCTACTACTGATAGTGTAAAGAATTTTTGTACAGTATCATTTAATCACAAATTGACATGCATGATAAGTTTGGTAAGGTTACCTCGTGTACAACTGCTGGTGATGGTTTCCCATTTGGTGTTTCTGCTTCTGCATTTTCCATCTGCACTCTATCTTCCAACTCTGAAGGTAGGGAAACATCATTTATGTTTCCATTAGCAAGGTCTAGCAAAAACTCTGCCGGGTTCATGGAAATAAGTGGTGAACATCCTATAGACTGGAAGTAAGTGAGTGCTTCTGATGCTTTTCCAAAGTAAAGCAAGCTCCCTTTTCCCAGAAGGATCAACTTGTCAAATTTGTGAAAGAGTCTGCTTGATGGTTGGTGGATTGTTGTCACCACTGTTTTGCCAGCCTACAATTGCAATTTACAAGCTAGTGATAAAGGTTTAGTCATGGATAAGATACTTGCAAGTTCATCACCAAGCATAGAATAAAATTTTGGGATTTTCACTTATTTTGAGTCAATCATATCATGTTTGAGAGCGTGTTAGAAAGAGTGTCTACCAGTATTTCTCATGAGATAGTAGGTGTGGTCTAAAATCTTAGGATATGATATAACAAATACCTCTGCTATGTCTTGTAGCATCTGAACGATCCTCAAGGCTGTTGTAGAATCCAAACCAGATGTTGGTTCATCAAGAAAAAGAAGAGAAGGGTTGATTATGATCTCATTGCCAATACAAACTCTCTTTCTCTCACCACCAGATACTCCACGAACAAAGGAACCGCCAATCATAGTGTCTTGGCACCTTTTTCATACATAAAATGTAAACAATTGGCTTCCATATTTAAGTAGTAATAACATGTAAAATGGTTATGCTGCTCTACTCTTCACTCCTTACCATGTCTTTTTCTATAATGTGACTTTTGTGCTCATAATAATTTCGACACTCATTGTTAAGGATATGGAATGTAACCATTTACCTCTCCAAGCCAAGCTCATAGATTACATCTAAAGCTCGTTTTTCCTTTTGCTCCTTTGTGAATGTCTTTGGAAGCCTTAGCCTGGCTGAGTATGTCAAAGTCTCTTTCACAGTCAAGTGAGGAAACAGAACATCATCTTGTGTCACAAACCCTATCCTGTCACACGTTTCACGTGTCACAAACAGATACAAGTACTCCATTTGAAGGAAAAAAATAACTAATAAAAAACTGTTATATATGATAAGGTGGTTAACTTTTAGATAATTATCTTAAAAATAACTTCTTTAGTTTAATTTAAGTACCCTATTTATTTTCACTTTTGAATATGTTTCTTGCAGATGCACTTGGTAAGGTGGTATACACTATATACGCATGTAAATATGGCTAGTATAATTTTATGTTTTACCTGCTCTTAAGGAACTTAGAGTATGGTTGATCATTGTAAGTGATAGACCCACCACTTACAGGATGGCATAGCCTGCCTCCAAGAAGGTTTAGAAGAGTTGTTTTTCCACTTCCTGAGGGACCCATCAATGCTAAAACTTCCCCTGGATTTACAGAACCAGTGATCCCATTCAAGATATCCTTCTCCTCAGTTGTGGTCATGCCTTTGATTACTACCTTGTAGCTCACATCTGTGAACTGCACATTCCATAACAAGAACAAAACTCATTATATGTGTGTGATCCATCACTAACACATCATCAGAACTATGCTCAATGTTATAAAGCTCAAAATATATTTAAGTACTAAATAGTACTACTAGTTTATTTCTCTGGTTAACTGGAAAGAAGGGGTAGTATTGCGCATTGATGTCACATGAAATGAAACTTCGTACAAGACTGAACCTGATGATCATGCTATAAGCTAGCAAGCCATTTTCTATTGGTTAAGTTGATTGTTAAAGGAAGCTTCATTCATGCCTGGTCAAACACACAGGACCATATCAAAATCATGTTCTATTACTGAATAGAAGTTTAGTTTGAAGTTTGAATCCTGGCAGAGGTTGGTATAGAGATGGAGATGATTATACATGTAAAATGTGCATTACCTTGAGAAATATCGGTAAAGTAGGTTCCGTTTGAAACTTTGTCCTAGGCCCAGCTTCGATATCTTCAGCTGCAACATACATAGTTAAGAACCCTTTTTATACAATTCAAGCTGGGAAAAGAAGCTCCTTATCAGAAGCCAACACCAGGCATGCAACTGTTAGTTTCACCTAGCACAATTGTGCACTAGAAATGAATAAATGTGCTTGGTCTTGATCTTGACTAAGTCTATGTGGTGGTGTTATGTTGAGAGGGCAAATATCTTTAAAATGATTCGAAAGAAACTATGCATGGATGCTTCTCATGTCACTGACATTACATGATCCATTAAAGGGGTGCAACATTTGCTGGTCATGAAAACTCATGTGGGGTAGCATGGATCATGTTAAGCATTGACATGAACCAGTGAGGTTGCATCCTCATATCGGTGAAAGTGAAAAGTCAACCTGAATTTAATCGAGGGGCCCAAGTATGAGGCAATTTGGTCTCCCAGAAAAAAGGAAGAATGGAAAAAAAACACAGAAAGAGACAGTTTCACTTGTGTGTGGAGCCATAGGTACGACATAATTAACAGCTAAATTGTCTTTCAAAGACATTAGTCCACAAAATGTGTCATGTTCCCCGCAAAACAGTACCTCAAGAAGAAAAATGCTTGGAACTTTATATACGACGATGGACACATATGGAGAAAGAAACCAAAAACTTGAGTGAGAAGTCTCTCCAATAAATTGAAAAGCCACCCATCAGAAAACTGTGTATGCATGTGTATATAACAAGATAATTAGTACAATTAACTAATTATACAGCTACCATAATTATGTTTTTTAATCATCTTATAAACATATATACACCATTTTTTAATTTTTATTAAAAATTAGTTACATTTGTCCTCTCAATCAGTTTCAAATTCGAAGTCTTATTACGTTCGTTTTTCTCTCTAAATATGGTATACTTATAGCTAATTTAAGATTATTAAGAAAATTTATTTATTTAGTTAATAATATTAATTTTATCTATAAGTATAATATTTTTTTTTCAAAATTATATTTAAATATATGGAGAGAGAGGATAATCGTGTTAGGGTTTTAAATTTTAAAGCTTAAATTTTTCAATTTTCGTAAGAGAGAAAATATAACATTTATTTATTATTTACATATTAGTAGAAAATTAAAGGTATTTTGGTAAAAAAAAATCAATAAATTAAACAATTAAAAAAAGGCAGTCTGGTAAGACGTATTTAAAAAAAAAGGAAATACATATTTAGGTGATAAAATTAGTAATTTTAAGCATAAAATAGAGGCACCATCAATTTATGTAAACTTTTACTCTTAGCACATTTATAGTGATATTTTTTAAGAAATGAATTTAACCAATATTAAATTATTTAATTAATCAGTAATTTTTTAAAATTATGTATATAAAATTTCACATAATTAATTAACATGTTCTTTAATATTTTATTTAGCCACGTTTATTTATACTCAATAGATTGAATGATAAAAAGATAAAGTAGATTATGAAAGAGCAATTAGTTTGTGTTTTCACAAAATTCTACAAACATGATCCATTCTACAGAAAATCAAATTCAATGATTGAATTGGTTTATTTATCTAAAAAAGTTGTTAAAGGATGTAATTAGTGTAAATGATTGATGTTAATGAATGTTTTAATATAAGCATAAATGTTAATGAGAATGATGATGGAATTATTAATGAGAAGAGATAATGAAAAAGACAGTTATGTTGGAGAGGAGTGTGTTGTGGGGACCACTAGACTGAGTTCTGTTTGTTTGGATCATCAATCAATCACGGGCTTTTTGTGGTTAGAAGTCCTTCCTTCCAGATCTACCACAACCTTTTTTTTAATGCCAAATCTATCCAATTTACTTTTTACTACAAGCTTTTTTTATCATACTTTTTCACAAGCTTTTATAAGGAAAATATAAAAAAAATGAAAAAATTAATTTTTATTTTTTTTAAAAAAATCACCTAATTATATATTTTGTAATTCGAAACCTAAGCAAAAGTTATACTGTTGGAGATCCCACATCAACTAGAGATGAGGACATTTCATTGTATATAAGTGGGTGCAACCCTTATCTTATAAATCGATTTTATAAGGTTGAGTTAGGCTTAAAGTTTACTTCTTAATATGTATCAAAGTCATTTTCGAGCCCATCTTAACGAGAATTTGTTGGATTTATCAGGTCATCCGCTATCGGATCATCCATAATATGTTGTCCCGCGCACGAGTTGTCACTCTCTGTATGAGGGGTATGTTGAAAATCCCACTTACCACGTATCACATATATTGATAAGAATAGAAAAATTTGTAATTTAAAAAATAATTTTGGTATGAAAATAATGATGTGATTTCAGTGTAAAAAAGTTTGGTTGGTGGTTACGGAAAGGTACGAAGAGGGACTTTAGTTGTTTGGATTATAGCAGTTAACAGGTTTTGGTGTTCTTCCCAAAAGGTTGTTCTGATAAATGCAATGCAGATGCTTCTTTCATTATTATTATTCACAAAAAGGAAATCTACTCATATCTGTAAAGTAAATCTCCATCACACAACACACCCAATCTCACCATATATATTCTGTGGTTACTATACCTGCACGACACCATATACATATATAACATGCCCTTTAAATTAAATTACTCAAATTCAGATAATATATATACTTTATTAATAAAAAATATGTATTTTTCATTTAATGGGTTGGAATACTCATTCTAAAATAATTCTAACAAAAATTTGTTGAATTTATCCATCACTTTTTTTATATTTTATAAAATATTTTTATATTGAAAGTCAAGACAGAATATTCAAGAAAGTCTGATATAACATGTTGCTTTTGTCTTAGGAAGTGTATTTGTATGGCTAGTTTATGTTTTTTTTTTAGATAATAAAAAAATAGAAATAAAATATTGACAGTAGTATACATTTAAGTTTATGTATATTCTTAGAATTTTACAAACACCTATAAAGAAAATGAGTGTACGAATTTCATTTTCCAAAGCTTTTTCTACAATGAAGTTCTTGTTTTGTAATTATTTATTTATCCATTGAATATAAAACATGAAAAGTGACATCATTTTCAATTGTCCAAGAGTGGAGCATCATTGAATGATTGACGCTATAAGGATCAACCTGTACAATAGAAAAAGTTTGATTCATTTCTTTTGGTTTATTTATTATATATTTTACATTAAAGGGAAAAAATTATACACTCTAAGTATTTTTAGCATTTTATTGTTTAATCAGAATTGTAAGATAATTAAAAAATTATTATTATAAAATTTGTGTTAAAAAGTAAATAGTAAGTATGAAAATGCATGATGTAGAAAAGTGAGAAATGGTAGATAGCATTAACATGGATGAAACTTACGAATATCATCATCGCTGAAGGGTTTGGAGTCAGCAATTTCTTCAGGAGGCATGGTGAAGCCAGTGAAGGAGAAGGAGAGTCCCAAGCTAGCACTTGAAGCTCTGCTGAGTGCTGCACCACTGCTCAAATCATCAAACTCCAACTTCATTTGGCTTATTTGAGCACTTCTCGACTTTCTTATGTGTGTGTTCTTCCCTCCGCCGCCGCCTCCGGGTGACGCGCCGGTCACCCGCCTGCTCGACTTCCTCGAAAGGGTGCCGCCACCTTCGCCCACCCCGTTCGCAGAGTGGTCGCTCGACGGCGGCGACTTCATCGCCGCCACCATAGACTCCACTAACTGATCGGATTTTGTTCTCACTAGTGATGTGTTTGCTTTCTCCATATTTTCACCGCTGTTTTCCAACAAGAAAAAATGGTAACAGAATTGTGTTAATATAGTCTAGACAACTTTAAACAAAGAATGTTTTACGAGAAATTTGTTTGGTTATAATCTTTGTCAGATTTCTCATAAACAATAAAGGTTTTCACAGACTATTCTTCCCATTTGCCCTAACACTTAACCATAACCAAATAAAATATCAGCTTATGAAACAAATGAGAAGAGAAATTCTATTATCCTTTGGAAAATTGAAGAGTTTCAATACTGCGGCTTAGAAATGATCTCTTCTTTCTCTGTATTAAAGCAGTGTAGTGTGTTCATTCCTATTCAACCATTGATTCAAAAACAGCTTAATTAAACAATGAACCCCTCAGATTATTTCTCTGGTAGAAAAGCAAATTTATATAGTATCAGTACATGTACATGAGAGTTTATAATGTAAAATATATATACTACAACAAATATCACTGTGGAGAGGCATATCATATAGCAGAAATATTGGTATTTATTTGAGAAAGATTAGGAGGGAAAGGGTGATAACAGTGAAGTAGTCAAAGAGTAAAAGGAGTAATAACTGAAGACAGGAAAAGATGTTGATTAAACTATATTATTGTATATAAATAAGGGTGGTATGGTACACGAATATATATATATATATATATATATATATATATATATATATATGTATGATTGAGTTTATCTATTTAATTTTTGTTGTTAAGAAGTGAATGGGGGAAGAAAGCAGAAGAGAATACCTGGATGGAGAATAAAGAGTTGTTTTTAGTGGTGATGATGATCCCAATATGGAAAAGAAGACCAAAACTCAACTCAGAAACAACAGCAATAGATGAAATATTAGCACACATCCAATCATGCACAACACTCACACTCTCTT
Organism: Phaseolus lunatus; assembly: GCA_013389735.1. NCBI lineage: Eukaryota > Viridiplantae > Streptophyta > Magnoliopsida > Fabales > Fabaceae > Phaseolus > Phaseolus lunatus. The sequence continues at coordinate 46,418,516 of CM023863.1, read as the reverse complement.
ATAAAGGGCAATTAAGACCCTCAGCATAAGTTACCAAACTACCCTTTGCCTTCAATGCATATATCAGTATTTTTTCCATCTTTTTAGATAAGAACTAGACCTTGAGATATGATTGCACCCTATGGACCTTCCATGCACGCTAGGTAAGGCCATGTTGCCCTGCACGCCTCAAACATATAATGAGAATAATGAGAATGTACCCTTATTTCAATTTCAAGGAAGTTGAGATAGTATAATTACCATAAATGATTATATTTAAAATATTGATTATTTTGAAATTTGGAATTTCATTACAGTTCTGTTTTTAAAAAGTACTTCAGTAAATTAAAAAAGTAAAATGTATTTCAATTGAAATTAATTTCGACTCTTAGGCTAAATTATATTAGATATAATCTTTTTATTATTATTATTATTCATGCAATTCCTCAGAGTTTGGAAGTTTGTGTCAACTAGTTGGATGGAGGTTGAAATGGTGTAAAAGGTGAGGGTTTTGGTTAACCATATATGTTCCAATGAAAGGAGTGAGGGTGGCAACTCATGGCTCATGTGCCGGCTAATTAAGTGCTTCTAATGAGGACAATATTCTCATTATAATCATATAATCATGTATACCTATTTTGTAGGGTTATGGATACAACTCATTTTACAGATATTATCATAGTTTATTCTAAAAAAGACTCACTTCTTACAAGTTCAATAATATTGGACTTAAGAAACTGTATTGAAAAAAAAAAGAGTAAAACAAACAAGGAAAGAATGTGTTCTAGAATTGAATTAGGTTTTATTAAATTATCATATGTTGGTATTAAAAAAGATTAATATTATTGATAGTGCATTCAGCCTCTTCTTAACTTACCATCTTGAGGTGTTTGTGGTCTTTCAAGATACATTTACATTCATTTTGATCTGACAGTGGAACCTAGAATTAAAATAAAAGATAACTTTTTGTTATTGTGCAAATAGTAAATAGAGTATTAAAGAACTGATTTTAAAAATAAAAAATAAAAAATAATTATATTGATACAGTGATAGTAATAATGTGATAGGAATTGCAGTTGAGGATGAGAAAGCATGAAAAGTGGTGTTTGCTGTGTTAGAGAGGGACCTGTAGCTAACTATTTCAGATCTTGCTTTCATGAAAGATTACCTGCAGAAGAGGGAATAAGGGTTTTTGGAGTTTTCTATGCTACAAACATATGCTCTTTTCATTCTGAATCCAACCATATCCATGCAGATGCATATTTAAATACTACTTTTGTTTTTTCCCAATTAATGTCTATATATATATAAAAATTTCAACTCTGCAAATCTTTTATTAACATTTTTTTTATAAAATTTCCATTTTCACTTGCTTTATTTCATAAGACTAAATGTCTCTAATTAAAATAGGATGATTGTACAAACAAGTAATAATAATGTAATAAACTAAACTAATCATTTTGGTAAAAAATTAATTAATAGAATTTTGTAAATAGCAAAAAATTATCTACTTATGTTTTCTATCTCTTTAGAATTCTAGTTATAAGCTAATTATTCTTCATTATTCATCTCTTAATTTCATTCATCTCATTTCCTATCAAGATTTATTCTTTTATACAAATTTTCACCTCATTCCTGTTTACTTTCTTTTTTTACCATCTTTTTTTTTTTATCATAAAAAAGTAAATTAATTTAAATGGATCATTAAATAATAGAACAAAACAAACAAAAAGACCTAACTTGTTTTTAGTGACCCAAAAAGTAAGTGTAGAGACAATGAAACAAACATTTTGCTTGTTAAGGACAAATTATAATCAGTTTCACTTGTACTGTGTGTTTTATGAAGTTTCTAGGAAGCTTCCTTGAAAGATATTGATACCATGTACTTTCTCATAAATTAAATTTTCATTGTACCTTCAACACATTTCATTTTCCTTCTTGTACCTTCAACCATTGCAGTACAAATCTCCACGGGTTACTGCAAAAACTTTCTGATATTCAAACTTGAGGGGGAAAAGAAAGAACAATTTTGATGAATATGCCAAATTTCTTAACTTTTATAGATTGATTTGTCATATATGTTGTATATTCAATTTGCAAATACACTATTGCCCTTAGATAAAACAAGATATCAAATGTAAAAGTTGGTGAAACAAGGTTGCTGACAGAAACTGCGAGAAAGAAAATGAAGAAAAGATGATGCCAATGGTGGCATATAGTGACATGCAGAAGTAATTTGACTAGAGAGAAAAGGACAAAAGAGAAATTTCATAAGAGTGTGGTTTGTGGTTAAGAAGAGTGGTGAATAGAAAATAGGTGTGGAAAGAAGGGTGTGGAGAAGAAAAAGACCGGCCCAAAAAGGAGTCGTTTGGTTTGGTGGATAATGACGATATGAAAATTGTCTTTGTGTGTGGCATTAATTGCTTCATCAACGACACATCGCCACGTAATACTCCAATTGTCCACGTCAACCCTAATCCCCAAAATTTAAGGACTCTACACTTACACTTGTTCCAATCCAATTATTTCTACTTTCTCACTGTTACATTTTATATCCAAAATGGATTTCAACTTCAATAATCAAACACTAATCTTGCTCAAAAACTTAATTACATATCATTAATATGGTTAGATCTATGTGTGGCTTAGAATTTCATATTAAATTTAAAAAAAAGGCAAGAAAAATAATATAAAGACAAAAAAAAATCTAATAAATTTTTAGATTAAACACTGAGTCATAATATTTTATATAGGTCTTCTTTTACACTGAATTTCTAGTGTTTTTATAGAAAAATTTCAATAAATAATATCAAAATAATTAATTTATCTTGATGATTAATTTAGAAAAAAAAAAGAGTACCAATGGGCAATAATAGAAGTCACATTGATTAAAAAATGTTCACACATATTATATATATAAGGAACAATTATATATATGTTAGCACCCCAATAAAATTATGTAACTAGTTGACATCGATTATTTTGTTCTTTTTTTCTCTTCTTTTTATAATTACAATTTTTTTTCTAATAACTATATTATTCTTAAAAGTAAGTTTTCAAGTAATTGTTTAGATGTCAAAATATATCATTTTCCGTAATAATTGTGATAAGTTTTAATTTTTCATGAAATGAGAATCTTATGTGCCTATACATTAAACTATGATTTAAAGCTAAGTTGAATGTCTAATCAAATAATGCTATTGTATTAATTATTTTGATTTGAAAAGGAATAATTATAAGAATCACAAAGCTATTGGAGTTAATAATGCACTATGAGGATAAGGCATGGATATCATAAATTATTAAGAGTGGTTTGTGATATTTCCGTGGTACCATGGTCACAAGTACAATTATTTATTTCTAGAGGTTCTTCAGGTGTTCTAGTTCTATGAATATAATTAATGATTAATTAATATTAATCAGCTGTAATTTTTCACTTGCAATTAATCAGAAATAATTAAAATAATTACTCAAATTTTATTTTAGAGTATCTATATATAGGTCTAATGATTCAAATCCCAAATCCTAGTCCAATTATTAGAGATGATTGTGATTACTCAAGTCTCAATTAGGTATCCAAGGATTCAACTATTTCCACATCATCATTAAGAAAAAGATTCCAACTTAAATGTCAAAAGTCAAAACTCATACTATTCCATTAGCAAATTTTGTTTCATTGTTTAAAAAATACGTATGAGTAGATGAATTTAATGATGATAAATTTAGAGAATTTCTATAAAGTTTCAATCTTACTATCTATAGTGCATGTAAAATAATAAATCTTTAAATCACTTGAATATCTTTATATAAACATGTAGATTTTGATAAATTAAAACTATTTTTTGACAAAAAAATAATGTATATTTTTTATAATCTTTTTGTCCTCCATATTCAAACTACTACTTGGATTATTTTCTATTCTAATATGCGGAAGAAAAAATCATAAAAATATAATGTAGCAGTAGTTTGAAAAGGTGAATTTATTCCAAAAATAGTGCAAAAAGGGTATTAATATGACTTATAATAAATCTCATAAATGGCAAAAGTTGTGGTTTATAGAAAAATCATAAAATAATAGGAAAATTGAAATGAGAGTTTTATGGGCGGTGCCCTAAGTGAGAGGGGAAGTGATGGAAGATGAAGATGATGTTGACTCCCAAAAAGTCTCATGCTGACTCATAATGGACTCCATTATTGTCCACTACTTATATACAAAACTATTTTGTTCTAATTTATATGCAAATTTCTGAATTACTTATTCAAGTTTATGATATCATTTTCAATACAATACTTTTAATTTTTTATTTAAGACTTTCATTATGATATATAAGCATGCTTTGTTAAAGTTTTTACCACTAAATATATTTTTTATCCTATATTTCACATGAAATGATTTTTTTTCTTAATATAAACTTTAGATTTTCTTTTATAATAAAGAATTACTGTAATAGATTTTTGTCAATTTTATTTTATAATATTTACATATTATAATATCCACATCTACATCAAGAATAAATTAATATGAAATATTTTAACATAACCAAAAATTGCATGAATGGAATAAAATAAGGAAAAAAATTGTGACGTTTTATTATAATAAAACATAAAAACGTTAAGTTTTATTATCTGTCGATAAAAGAATAAAGACGTTAAATAACATTAATTAAGTTTTTTTTAAATATACCTATATAAGATTTTGGAGTTTGTGACAATGCATGTGGAAATTTATTTATTTATTTTTATAATTTCCACTTAAAGATTGTTCTTGTGATTTTTTGAGTGAAAATTATTTGATTAAAAGCATGTAGGTATCATTATTTATTATTATTAATGACCTAAATATAAAGTTATAAGTGTTTTAAAGAATGTAATAAGTTTTAAAAAAATGTGTGGATAACTGAGATAGTGGGTAAATAATGCAAAAGCCACCACCTTAAATATCTGACACCTGGCACAACAATTTTCTATTTTTGCTTCCACGTGTTACATCTCATTAATATAACTTTCTTTGTTCTTCTTCATAACCCTTTTAGGTTTTAGCTCTCTTGTTACCTTTTGAAAAATAATTATTGAAACATATTTAAAATAACATTTTCATTAAACATTTATTATTTGATAATATTTTTAAAAAGACACTTAATATCAAATGTCACGATAGACATAATTAACATCAAACAAATATGAGTATATTAAAAGATACGTTAAAAATCATAATAAAATAGTCAAAAAATTTAAATTTAATTCAATCTTTTAAAATAATATATATATATATATATATATATATATATATATATATATATATATATATATATTCTATGATTAGATATTTAGATGATGTGGTATCTCTATAATATAAAATTAAATCAAATCGAACCTCAAAATCACATTTGATTTAGATTAAATTTGCAGAACTTGTAATTTACTAGTCTACAAGTCCTAGCATGAGAAAAGGATTTTCAAAAGTTTAAACTAATACCAACAACATTAGAAAAGAGGGTAACATACCCCTCAAGAAAATCAAATCAACGTATTTGACTAAATGTAATTTGTTTTTTTATGAGTTGGACTTATATTGAATGCTACAATCTTTTCAAAAAATAAATGAAGAGGTCATAATTCTTAAAGCGTGAAGGACCGTGATAGTTTCACACTTAATCGCGAAAGTGATATTTGTATGCTTATCAACCTAGCATTAAAAAAATATTTATTAATCAGAAAATAATTAAAAATGAGAAGAAAAATAAAGGTTTAACATATGTGACATATACACACTTACTAAAAACGATATGTTCTTTTGTGGTTTGGTAGTGTATTGCTTGTATTCCACTTCCATCTATAGTATCTTTTTGGATGATTAGAACACTTCTATACATCATGTATTTTGATTTTGAGTTCAACATAGTTGGCTAACTTAATATAATATTGTATAATGTAATATATTTGGTAGGAAGTTAGTTATTTAGTATTTAGATTCTCACTGAAAAAGAAAAATCTATAGAATAATAAAAATTACACCCTAAATATATAAAATTGATTTGGTTTAGCTTGATATATTAGATGAGTTATGTCTTGATACAAAAAAACTTAAAAACATAAAACCTTTTTTGCTTTGATATTATTTGAGTGTTATATTAAGAAATGCTTGAGAGCTTCATAAGATTTTTATTATTTTTTTTTTTATATTTCTTTTGTCTCTGTAAGGAAAGTTAAATTCTTTTATTGATTTCATTGTAATTTTTCATTGAATTATGAGATTTTGATTAAGAGATATTCTATTGTGTGGTTTGCAATGTACGGACACATACGATCAAAGAATATTTATTGATTTAAACCTGGTTAAAATTTGTAGATTAAGATCACGTACATAAAAATATAGAGATAAAAAAAATAAGGATATAATTGGAGAAATTTATTTACAAACGTTTTTAAAATTGTGAAATCAACATTCCACAAATTAAAATTAGTTTTATGTGTAGGTTAAAAAAATTGAAGAAAGTGCAAGAAAAATCTCAGGAATTAGTTAATATAAAATAATTTAAGTTACAGAAAAAACTAATTTAAAACATTTTTTCCTATTGGGCCTGTACAATATAATTTCTTTTAGAAAATTTGAATTAGTGAAAAAATTATAATATTAAAATATGTGTACTGATTTATCAATTCCATATTAAAATAAGCGCCTTGATAATTAAAACTTGCCTATATAGAGAAACTGTATGTAGTGAACAGAAAACAAGCTAAATTTGAAATTATACAGCAAACTCTAACAACAGAACATACATCCAGGCAATTACAGAATAGGCAAACTCTTCCCGCATCCAATCATTTTAAACCTGCACCATACATATTTTTTTAATTTCCAAAAATGCCTTTCATTCCGAATATAAAAATCCAGAATTAAAAATAATACATTTCGAAAAAAAAATAAAATCCAGAAGTGATTATTGTGTTCCGAAATACAATTCCATTTTTTGAAGGACATTTTCATCTTATCCAGTGAAATTGAATGCAGTGATATGGTATAGGAAGTAATTGCCTACAAAATATTGAAAGAGAAATCTAGGGCCAAAGCATAATATTATGCCAATACAACAATTAACCTATAGAGGAAAAAAAATCCTGAAACAAAACTACAACTTTATGAGAGATGCATTAGTGCATTAGAGAAGACAAGACTAATAAAATCCACTCCACTACGAGACTGTGTAGGATCGATTTGACGACACAAATTGTTTAAATAAAGAATGTGGAAGGGCATCACAGCACAGCCTAGCCACAACATTCGAGAAAAGGCATAAATCAACAACCAAATTATTGCATAAACAAGACACCCTAATTCAAAGAAAACATGGAATCTTCAGGCTTCTTGGTATATCTCATTTAAATAGAAATGATAATTTTGGCTACACCACAACCCAATGCGAGTGAAAATTGCATTAAAAAAACATGTTTGCTTAGCTAAGTTTGCATAAATTCAAGACAACGTAGATATTACGCGTTTTACAGAACACGGAAGTTTATATATGGTCAAAATCACCAGCACAAATTGTCAGGACTTACTATCTTTGTTGAGGATTCTCATCCTCCCCAGATCTTATGCAAACATATACAATCCAAAGAAAACGGCAAAAAATTTGATGAATAGAAAAAATAAGTACCTTGAATAGATAAGACCCCAAAATAAATATTATAATTGAGCACAAACAGGTTCGGGAAAAATAATATGAAGAAAGCTGTATAAAGCCAATATGATAGTGAAAAGAAGGTAAAGTGGTGAGCAGCGTTCTAATTACACTCTGAACGTCGAAAAATCAAAACTACGAATAGAATGGTGACAGAGACTAGCAGACCAACGTTTGTATTTTAGGGTACTTAAAGATTTCTTTCATTAAAGATTCAATTAAAAAAAATGTTCTTTACTCAATTAAAATTAACTTTTACGCACAAGCCTATTTGAATGACATTAGACACCCCCACCACTCACTTCAACAAAAAGCCACTCAAGCAAATAACCTTGGGATTCCAATGAGATTCATGTAGGAGACCAAGGGACTTTCATTTTCGCCTTTTGGCTGTTGGCTGTTGGATTTGGTGGTTAGAGGGCGTGAAAGTAATGCAAAAGGTATTGTCGTTCAATGGTGTGGTTCTGATTGGATTGAGTTGAGTCTTTCTTAGTAGAGTTCCTTTCTTGAGGGATCTGTACTGCTTTGATAATGGAGAGAAGCTAATTTCAGGGAATTAATTCAGAAACAAATGCATAGCAATCATCCACCCAACACAACCAATGTATATTCCAGCAAGTAAAACAACAGTGAACTACAAAAATTCCAGCAAAAAAATTCCAAAAACTCTAAAGGATATACCTGTTCTGCAAATTTGGTGGCACTGGAACCCAGGAACTAATTTCAGTTATTGCCAATCTCTGATGTTCCTTTTATCTTCTCTTCCTCTATATTTGGCAAGAAAGACACTTTTTCCTCCTTGTCCAGTGCATTTGTCAACTATCCCTTTTTGACTTGCATACCAGAAAGAAAATACTAAATTAATCGTGTGGGCTAAGGTTTTCTTTGGTTTTAGCAGTAGGAAATTATATTACAAAATATTGCTAGAATCAATGTGGATGGTAAAGTAAATATAGGGACGTACGAGATTGGTACAGGGATGAAGTGCTGTTCTGGAAGGAATCGAAGCAAGAAAGCCAAGTCTTTTGCCCGCAATGAATGCCAGAAGCAGATATGTTCCATGCAATCAAGACTGCAACCTTAAGTTACAGTGTTTTTATTATCAGTACTAGCACTTCCCTTTGCATTAGACAAACCTTATCTTTCATATACAACCTGTTTTTTGTTTGACTGAAAGAAATTAAACCTTAATTTTTCACATTTAGTCTATTCTACTACCCAAATGGTTCCTCCATGAACAAGAAGTCATTCAATCCAATGATTTAAACAACCCACTTTTCCTCATCCATTTCAGGGATTACAACATCTTCCCTCATCATACATGCATAACTCTTTCCAACTGGTGCCCCAGCCTGAGCAAAAAGCTCAACCACTGCAGGCAGCATACCGTAGTACATTCTCAACTCATTTACCAAAGGTTTCGTTGGTTGCTGATCTCGAATGTGATAGACACACACTGGAGGTGCCAGATCATTAATTGTTGCCTTCTGCCATGCATGTTGTCCATCCCTCATCTGGTGCTTGAAAGCTTGACAATTTCGTACTCTATGACCTTTGGGTCCCACTTGTACCTCTGGACAATATCCACAAGTTTGGACAGCATACTTCTCCATAAGTTTTGAAGCTCCTGTGCGCATTTTTTCCCAGGCTTTCATGCCTTGAACAGCAATAGCTACACAGAAGCATGCACATAGTCAATATAGTTTAAAAAGGACACAATGTGAGTAATGTCTGAGAGAAGAAAAAAGTATTTGTTTTCAAAAACCTTGGATATCATCAGAATGCATCACCATAGAATTTGTGTCTTCATTGAAACTTTTTTTCTTATACCAAAATCCACGTGCTTCTATATCTTCCCCGAGAGAAATTTCTTTCGGAAATCTCTTCTCAAAATCAATAATCCTACCAGCAACACAGTAAACAGGGAAGGTCCTTCTCCTGGTAGGGTACTCTGGTATGTCAAAACCTGCCTGGACACACAATTCCACAATTGCTGGAATTCGGTCAACTTCAAGCATTTCATTATGTGAAACAGCCCTCCCTATTCTATCATACAGATGAAATGACTCTACAAGTGGCAGAACATGTTCAACACCACCTTTGACCCAACTATGTTCTTTGCTTGATGGGCTTCCTCTAACATCACATGTTCTGATTTTATGTGGCAGATGACCAACATGAACTTCTCCACATAAGCTGCAAAGCATCTAACAGCTTAAAGCAACAATAATGCACATTTAAACCAAGTGATGAGACAATTTAACATTATTCATATTATAAACCTTGTTCACATTAAGAACTCCTCTAAAACCCATAATGCATTGAAAAATGGCATTATATCACTTAGTTGGCTAGTTAAAAATTCAAGTCAATTCCAAAAATATCAGAAAAAAAAAAAGCATACTTCTGATTGGAAGTTCTGTATGCTAAAAGCTTAAACAACCACAATGAAAAATACAGAGTTATAGTGTTACCTGCATACATAAATAGCAGTATAGTTGACAAGTCTTGAAACACTGGATAATAGTTCACATCTGGCAGCAAAAACTTCATGAGCAACAGGAATCAGATGCTTAACCAACAAGCCATTTTCAGGAGGTTGTAATACATTCTCATGAACCTTTTGCCTCTCCTTTTTCTTCAGTCTAGCTTCTCGCTTAAGCTCATTAAAACTTGTCACTGGCGGTTTCCTCTCAAACTTGCTGAGCTTTCTCGGCATCTCATTGCAAGTCAACACAGTAGAGCGCCAAAGACAAAAATGTCTATGTATACCTCTGAGTGTTGTAAAATGAACTAGTTCAACTCTCTCGAGGAGATTACCAAGAGTTTGAACATGTCTTGGCAGCATCACTGCTCATTAGAAGAGGATACCTACACACAGACACATCAAACATCCATAACCGAATTCAGTACTTGAGTTGAAGGAGCTGTAGGGGAAGTTGGAACATTTTCAGAGTTAGCATTGATTAAACATGAGCTGGAAAATGCATTAATGAAAATTTCAGAGCTGAGGTCTCGTGCAAAACAGGCTCTAAGCAGAGCTGAGTTAGCTAAGAAGGCTGAAGCACCATTAGAGGACAAAATAAGGAGACAAAAGGGAACATAGGCAGAGAAAACACTTGTAGAAAATTGCAGAAAATTACACGAAAGTGGCTATAGTTTACTTTTGCTAACTCCATGACTATTCCAATTGCAGAAAATCCTACATTTTTTCTACCACAAATTGTATACCAATGCAGCAAATCTTACTCGCAGAGAAAAACAAAACACAAACCCTAAATTATAGACACAAAAGGAAAATAAATAAATTCAAACAAATAATCCAAAAACAAAAGCGAAACCCTAAATTGCACAGGTGAGACAATGAAAGATGCTAACCTTTATTCACCACAAGAACTGCACCTCTGGTCAACCGAAAAGAGATTACTGGAGCAAAGTAGATTTCCCCGCAAATGGTTGAAGGATCCAGCGGAATGTTGTTTCTCTAACTATGTCAGAGACTTGTGTGAGAGGAAGAAGGGTAAGAAATGAGGCAAAAAATAATTTAATTAAGAGAATCATTTTTAAAAATGTAAAAATTAAAATAAAAAATTATTATAAAACTTAAACAAACAAAATAATTATATTTTAAAAAATATATTAAAATAAAATATTATAAAATATTAAATTTAAATTATTTTATTTATTTATTTATTTTAATAATATTTTAATTATTTGTTTTTTATAATATAAAATATATAATTACAGGATATTAAACATATTTTGTTTTATTAATTATTTTATTGTTTTTATTTTAATTTTTTTTCATTATAGTATAATAAAATATATTAACATTAATAATATAATTATTAAATTAATTAGACGATGAATTATACGTTACTTATAAAACAAATCTTCATGTATTAGCAAAAGGAAGTTTAATGTCAATTTTTTTCTACATTTTATGTTTTATATTTTCTAATACATATTTCAATATTTTTCATATAAATAATAAATCTTAAGAAACCTATTAAATTGTTATCTTTGTTTTGTATAGTGGATAATTATTTATGTATGAACTGATTTAGTGTTATCTAAATAAAGTAAAAAATAGTGTAGTATCTCTACTGAACATAATATTAATTAAATTATAATTCAAGTATAAATGTTTGATTTTAGGAACAAACTAAGAAAATAAAGTTAAAGAAAATTGAAAATAAAGAATACATCATTTTTTAATGTCCTATAATCTATTGGATCTTAGATAATTTTTTATTATTAAAAGATTTTTAGAGGATTATTCCTTTAGAGGACTAAGATATTTTTTATATTCTCAAAAGTAAAAACATTCATTCGAAACCCATTATTATAATAATATGATTAAAATATTAGTTTATTGAGTGTTTAGTTAAACTGTATTATTTTTTATAATGTGAAGATATAATGACTCTACACTTATATATTACCCACAATAAACTATTTGAAGAAAAAAATTTGCATTGCACTATTAAAATCATTAATTTACACTAGAAACAAAAGAAAGAAAAGGAAAAACTCAAAAGCAAGCATGCATTGTTGATTATTACATGCATGCATGCGATCTGGTTTTTCTCTTCATTCTCACCGAGTTTCTGAATTCGACAACAACATCACAATCTAACGCCATTTTCATCAGTTCTCGCAACATTCACCAAATTAACCTCACCATTTGCATTCCACACATTTCATCCAAGCGCCAACGCCAATCTCAAATCTGGAATTCCGAAATTTGAAAATCTTCAACCTCCAGGATCGTTTTCCGTGGGAGATAGATATTGGAGTTTGAATAGAGCACAAATTAGGGTTTCGCTTTCGCTTGGAGATAGATCTCGGAGTTTCAATAAAAAAACGCTATGGTTTCCTCGAGATCGCAACATCGGTGATGGCGTCGTCGCGGCGAGAGTGGAATCTCGCGCGTTGGTGAAAAAACTTGCAACTCCGATGGGCAACAACTGCGTGGGACCGAACGTCGGTAACGGCTTCATCCAGTCCGTTACGGCGGCGGTGTGGAAGACGCGCCCGCCGGAGTCCCGCCTTCCGCCGCCTTCCGCTGAGACCAAAACCTCGACTCCGGTACCGAACTCCGAGAAAGACTCGGAACCCGCGCCTTCCCAATCCTCGGATCCTCCGTTGCGGGTGCAGAACACACCGCCCGAGCAGGTGAAAATGCCCGCCTCGGCGGAGGGGAAGCCGCTTCCGCTGGACCACGAGAAGCCGGCGTCGAGCCATGCCGAGCCGGCTGCCGGCGACAAGGAGAAGAAACCCACGCACGTGAAACGGGTGTCCAGTTTGGGGCTTCAAGTGGAGTCGGTGCTGGGTCGAAAAACAGAGAACATGAAGGAGTTCTTCAGCTTGGGGAGGAAGCTGGGGCAGGGGCAATTCGGGACGACGTTTCTGTGCGTGCAAAAGGGGACGAACAAGGATTTCGCGTGCAAGTCCATCGCTAAGCGGAAGTTGACGACGCAGGAGGATGTGGAGGATGTGAGGAGGGAGATTCAGATCATGCACCACTTGGCGGGGCACCCAAACGTAATTCAGATCGTTGGGGCTTACGAGGACGCCGTTGCGGTGCACCTCGTGATGCAGCTCTGCGCTGGGGGGGAGCTCTTTGACAGGATCATACAGAGGGGGCATTACACCGAGAAGAAGGCCGCGGAACTTGCTAGGTTGATTGTTAGTGTGGTGGAGGCTTGTCACTCTCTTGGGGTCATGCACAGGGATTTAAAGCCCGAGAATTTTTTGTTCGTTAATCAGGAGGAAGAATCTCCCCTTAAGACCATTGATTTTGGACTCTCCGTGTTCTTTAGACCAGGTATTCCCCCCCTTTTTTAGTCGATCCTTGCTGTTAAGAATCACAGTTTTAGGGACAAAATTTAAATCTAGGTACTGTGTTTATTTTATTTAAAGTTAGAGTTTTTCATTTGGTATACTGAAGGTTTAATTTAAATGTTCACATAGATGAAAAAAATATGATTTGTGAGACCTTCTTTTACATGCTCAGTCTAATTTTCTTGTAGATATTATTAACTGATATATCTAGTGGATTATTCCCATCAAATCATGATGATTTACAAATGTTAATAAAGGTTATTGAAACTCCAATATTTATCAGAGATCAATAATAAAAATATCTAAGTTTTATCCTTAAGTGTAAATAGTTAAACTAAATTCCGTAAGAACTTATAATGTAATAGCTTCAGTTTAGTTTGGATAAATTCCTCAATAACTAGTTATTAAAAAAATAAGAAGTAAACTACATAATCTTTTTGTATGAGTTAAGATCAACTTATGAACTCGGCTTTTAAGAAGTTCAATAATCATAAAGCATTTAAAAAATTTGAAGTATAAAAGTTGATTGTTTTTGAGTAATTATGTTAATGATATGAAGTATCAACTGGTTTTGAAAATGACTAATCTCTAAGGGAGAACTCGACTCACCATTTTTAGCAAAATCTCCCTTCTCAACTATGTTTATTCTATCAAAATATTAAAACTCGAAACCTTAATAGAAGATCGAATCCAATATCACTTATACCAACAGTTTGTTGGTATGTAAGCTCATTTTAATTTATGAAGAAATCTTGATTTATTTTCCTTCTGTAAATGCTTATTGAGAAATTTATGTAAGCTAGACCCTATTCACAAACTTAGTAATATATGACGCTTAGTTAAGTAAAGCAAAATTTTTTACTATGTCATAAGTAACTTTTATAAGTTTAAATAAGTTATGTAGAAGCAAGCTATTACCAACGCTATCTTAATAGTATTTAAGTTTAATATAATCATGAAGTGTGGGGAGATACATCTAATACGATCTATTATTTGTTCTTGTTCAAATATGTTCTGTGCTACCCAAATAAATGCATTTTAGGCTTTGATCTAAGAGAATTATCTGTGATTGGAGTGAGATACATGTTTCTAGTGTCATAAATGAGCAAATTTATCAGTTACATTTGTGCATCGTTTTTGTTTAGGATGGTCTATGGTTTTCGGTTCTGTCTGCTATTGAATATGGAAATCGATTATTTTCTGTTTGAACAGGTAATTATGTTAATTCAGAATTGCGAACACGTTTGTCTTTCCCCTCTTTCTTGTCTACTACGAATATAGAGTAAAGACATTGCTCTTTCTTGTCTCCTCTTCCTTGGGCATTTGTGCTCACAAACATTTTCCTCCTGATGCTTTAATACTGTCAATTCAAGCCAGACTTTTGATGTTTTGAATTCCATGTTTTTTCTACACTATCCATAGTTACTTTGACTTTTATTTCCAAAATCAGTACTTTAGATAAAGTAATCCTTCTTGTGAACTACATCTAAGTCTATCAGTAATTTTCATTTAGCTTATGTCAGGACATTATTATTATGGCTACTTTATGTTAATTAAAGGGAAGAAAATCTGTTTGTCCTCCCTTAAACTGATTAAGACTTGAGGAGGAAAGCCAATTTCATATTTTGCTAATTTAGATACACATTAGGAAGATTGCTATGCTAATGCATAGATGTGTATTTTATCAAATCGATTCAACAGGTTGCTTACTAATTAAGAAGTTAAAGAATCATACATGCGAGCAGCAATAAAAATGAGTTATACAAGCAAAAACGAAAGAATCTGTTTAATAGTTGTGGACGTCTGGTGATAGGGTCTATATTTATGGAATTCTATAGTGGAGAAAGATGGTGGATGATTTGCTGACCATGTTATTTTAATACTGAATATGTGTGCGAGTATACTGCAGGGGTTGTATGGCGGGTGCATTTTAGATGTTTAAGTGATCTCATGCATGTAGGACATCCTGTTATCGTGCTACCTCATCAAATATATGTTCTCTTAACTACTAGGGGGGCCTCCATTTCATTTAACTATCTACTCTCTTGCTTTTGCCTTTTATTATGGATTTGGCCTTTTCAAATTCAGATTAAGAAAATGTTCATAACTTCAGGTGAAACATTCACTGATGTGGTTGGGAGCCCATACTATGTGGCCCCTGAAGTTTTGCGGAAGAACTATGGTCCAGAATGTGATGTTTGGAGTGCTGGGGTGATCATCTATATTTTACTCAGTGGAGTTCCCCCATTTTGGGATGGTGAGAATGCTATACCATTTAAGTTCATCGTGCTATACTTTCTCATAAATGCCTGATATGTTTGGTGTATGGATCAGAAACCGAACAGGGAATATTTGAGCAAGTTTTGAAAGGAGAGCTTGACTTTGTTTCTGAACCCTGGCCAAGCATATCTGAAAGCGCAAAGGATCTTGTTCGAAGGATGCTTGTAAGGGACCCTAAGAAGCGTCTGACAGCACATGAAGTTCTTTGTGAGTATGCATGCATGTCTTGTTGATGCTACTGGGCTTGATTTACTTTGGAAATGTTTTCTCACTTTTTTGTCCTTAGAGATTAATTTCAAATAATATTATAGATAGTCTAGTTTATCTGGTTCAAGAGCTACTTATTATAAACTAATAGCTATTCTGATGATGAACTGTGTCCTTTCCTATAATAAAACAAAAAAAGCTTGACCTGTCCGCTTTTGCCACCCCTCCCTTCTCAGAATGACAAGTATTCGGGCCATGAATTTCAAATTGCCCCTACCGAATAGACACTACCAATACACCATTACCACAGTATTCAGAAGTTAAACCAAACTTTTGAAGTTTGCCTTGTCAGTGGAGATTTTCTGATTTTGATTTTTCAGATGAAATAGTACCCTACTTCGCATATGGTGCTTTCTTTTGGAACGCCCCTGTTTTATTTTTCACATTACTACATGGAAACTCTGCACTGCAGTTTCAAAATGAATAAATATAATTTTGAAATTAAAAAAGTATTAAAGATATTTATGAATCACTACATTTTTTTCTCCGAACAATGATATTAAAACTGCTGGACAATATTATTATAATAATATAAATACGTGTAAACAAAGTAAATTTCAAACTTTATATGTGTTGTGAAAAATTTGTGGAAATAAGCACTGTATCAAGTTTATTAGCAAAGGAAAAAGATTTCAAGAACGTATAATTTTATGCTGAGGCACTGATACAGGTTTCTCCAAGTGACATAAAGTGAAGCATCATGATCTATTTATTCATCTTTGTTCGTTTACTTTTTTGACACAATAATCATTAATCTTATTATTTTCAATAAGAAACATAATTTATTCTGTTTCAAAGTTGAAACTTAGTTATCTTCATTTTTAAATATACAAATACATAAGCTAAGGTTGATGATATGCAGGCCACCCGTGGGTGCAAGTCGGAGGCGTTGCTCCTGATAAACCACTTGATTCTGCTGTTTTGTCTCGTTTGAAGCAGTTCTCTGCAATGAACAAGCTCAAAAAAATAGCCATTCGAGTGAGTATCCACTATTTATTTGAGGATAGAAATACATTGCATGTGCTCGAGAACTAGCTTATTTTATTAATTTTCCATATAAGGTCATCATTTACTATATATTGACAAAAATAGTCTAGCTGATTAAGCCTCGGACATTTGAATATTGTCGATAATATTGAATATTTTGCCAGTTGAACATAATTGCTCCATTCAAGAAGTGGCTTTGACCTGCTGTATTATCCCTTCTCAGGTAATTGCTGAAAGTTTGTCTGAGGAAGAAATTGCAGGACTGAAAGAAATGTTCAGGATGATAGACTCTGATAATAGCGGACAGATCACTGTTGAGGAATTGAAAAATGGTTTGGAGAGAGTGGGTTCTGTTCTTAAGGATTCTGAAATTACTTGGTTAATGCAAGCGGTAAGTGCTTGCCTGCAATCCAAATTGGCCGTTCTATGCACAATTGTTTCTTGTACTAAAGGACCTGTGACTGGTTGTAGTTTGATTCGTTGGAATACAATTGGAAAGACATTGATACATATTGCTTATGAGAAACCATTGTAAATTAAAATGAATGACCACTTGTAACTCATTCCAGAAAAAACAGAAGCCCTAAACCAGACTGGTCTTGAAGGATTGGACTATTTATGAACTAATGCGCTCAATGCAATGATTGATTTCATTAAGTAATTCATCAAATCAATCTTTTTGCTTTCTTGTTTGTATGATGCAGGCAGACGTTGATAACAGTGGTACCATAGACTATGGTGAATTCATAGCAGCTATGCTACACCTAAACAAGATCCAGAAGGAAGATCATCTATATGCAGCATTCACATACTTTGACAAAGATGGGAGTGGATACATTACACACGATGAGCTCCAACAAGCCTGCGAACAGTATGGCTTGCAGGATCATCACCTGGATGAGATAATACGTGAAATTGACCAGGATAATGTAATATATTGCATTTCCAGTGGTTTAGTTTTTTGTTGTCTTTGTTTGACTTGTATTCTGCACTGTTTTCAGGATGGACGCATTGATTACAGTGAGTTTGTAGCTATGATGCAAGACACTGGTTTTGGCAAAAAGGGATTATAGACCGCATGAGTAAAATTGTGGACGCCTTCAAGCATTTGTGAACTATTGATCTTACCAAATGAGAACTTGATAGATAGTCTCACTCTCACAGCTAGCATAATCTCTTGCAGACGCCAGGTTATGTAAGTACGTGCATGCACTTAGAAAAATTGTTTGAGCTTCAAGGAGAAGAAGCTTGAATGGCCTGATAAACAGTGTTTATGTATTTACAAATCATTTTTTTGCTGAATATATAACCTAGTGCAACAGATAACCGTTTTTCCCGTTGAATCTGTAACCCTTTTTGGGGGTAAATGGATGGATGGCAGAACGATTTTTCAGCATGTGATCTAATGATGTTAGAGTGCTGGTTCGCACTCTAGGTGAAATTGGTGACAAATTTCCGAAAGCAATGTTGAAGGGCATGCATTTAAGAGAGATACGAACGTTCATCCAGCTGTGAAGTTCTTTAGTCTTTAAAGCCATGCTATGCCATGCCATCTTTCACTCAGTCTCAAACCATGTGCTCGTGCTGAATATCATGTTGTATCAACTCATGTACCCTGTTTGCATTCGTGTATAGAGGTTTAATATTTAAGTGTATACACAATCAGTAACTGTTGGTTCTTTTGTAACTTCCTATTTTTGACCAATGATATGAGTGGATGAATTTGATGAGAATCAAGAGATGAATTTGGAGCACAAGAAAAGTTGTACACTTGGTTCTATATTTCAAATTTTACTCATTTAGTCCTTTTATACATTATGTTTAATTTATTTTAGTTCTCTTGTGAATTTAAGGCTATGGAATAGAAGAGATTTATAATTATATGTAGGAATTACAAATAATTAAAATAAATAATTTTGAAATAAAGGCCTAAATGAGTAATTACATTTTTTAGTCAAGTTTGTGTCTTTCATAAAATTGTTTCACGCTAGAAAAAATTGACTATTTAAGTAGACCTGAAATTAAATATCTAAAACAAGATTTCTTGTTTGAATCTCGCGGATGAAAAAAAGTTCTTGAATGGCATAAAAATATAATATTATTTTATGAGTTTTTTTTTTTCTTTCTATCTATTCGTTTGAATTTTATAATTCAACAATCTTTATGATTAATCTTCATATTAAAAAATTATCTCGTTTAGTCCTTGTACACATTATTTTTAATATCTTTTGATTCGTGTAAATTTAAAACTTAGGAATAAGTAGAGATTAAAAATAATATTTTATAAGGAATACAAAATTAAAAAATGGTATATGTAGAAAACTTAATAATTATTTTTAAGTTTATGAACTAAAAGATAAGATTTGTACCATGGACTAATGCATCTTCTTCTTCAAGTCGATTACTTTTTTTTATGACTTTCGTAGTATTATTTTACACTACTAAATTAATATTCATCCAAGTGGAACTGAAATTAAATAATTAAATAAAGTCTCAAATTTGAATCCTTCATATAAATAAATTTAGGATTATCAGAGAGATTGTTCATTGATAAAAACATATTGCACTTTAAACATGTTAATAAAAGAATATTTAAAAACTAAAAGTGTTAAAAACTGATGACTTGCTGATGAATGTCATGTTAGCAAAGTATCTGGAGAAATTTAAAAACATGCTAACATTGTTAAATAATTTTTGTTCCTTAAATTTGGATCAGTTTATTTCAGTCCTCAATTTTTTTTTAGTTTCTTAATTTAAAATATTTTTTAGTCTGTTTAAAAAGTAATTTCTATTTAGATAAATTAAAAATCAGTCCCCAAATATAGAAATAATTTTTTAGCTTCCTTAATTTGAAAAAAAGCTTATTCTAGCTCTCACAAATGTCGTTGTTAAAATATATGTTGACTTCATTAATAATATTTTTTTTATAGTTTTAAAAGTATTCTTAAACTTAGATTAGTGAGTAATATTTAAAAACATTGTGGCAGTTCAGTAACACATCAACTCGTATTTTCCACCTCTCTCTTTCACCCATTCACTTTATTTTCATCTCTTGATCACAAAAGTTAAGACTTTTTATCCTACGTTTTATTTTGCTATTTGAGTTTACTTGTGACTAAAATGTAAAAACATGATATTTGATTTTGCTTTCATGAATTTTGCAATTAGAAAACTGCCACAAAAAATAGTTTAAAACAACATTTGCTAATATACATTTGAAAGTATCGCCACTTTAATTCTCGCCGGTTGACACACCATATCTAATAAAAAACTATAAATAAACATTGCTAGTTAGGTCAATAAAATTTTGATAAAATGATGTAACATAATAGAAATAAAATAAGCTATTTTCAAAATTAAGAAGAACAAAAAATCAGCTATAAAAGGATTAAAAAATTGTTTCCGAATTTGAGGGACTTGGAATAAATTTTCAAATTTGAGGGGCTAAATAGTTATTTTTGAATTTAGGAGAAAAAGATGTTTTATAATACTGATATATCATATTAAATGTCATATGACAATCACTAAATATTACAAAACCAAATTTCTCTAACATTTCAGGAAAAATTATTAATATTCGGCCAAATATTATTTTTGCTCTCATAGAAATTATAATATATTTTGTATGTTTAAGACTATGTGAATTTTCTCGACAAGTAAAATATGAATATTTTTATTTTATTCTGACTTAGGCTTTACTATGTATATATAATTTTTTTTTTTCACTTCTAAAACCAGGAGATTCGGGCCTGTAATAGTTCCAGAAATGAAAAAAATATATTAACCTAAATCTGATTGTGCACACAATATTACAATATGCATGTATGTGTTAGTTTAAAAAGATTATAAAATTCAAATTCAATTTACATAATATATTCAATGGCATTTCTAAAGCCTCCTCAAACTAGGTCAAACATACTTTCTTTGAAAAAAAGTGCAAAACCTGATCAACTTGGGTCAACAGTTGAAAAGAATGGACATGGTAAGCAAAGGGCAGCTACAAAAATTCATCACAGATACAAAATCCATAGATTAAGTAGGGTGAGAAAGAGTTAAACTAGGAGATGGAAGCATCCTCAACATTGAACAATTGCAAGAAGAATGAAAAACATGACATGTTTTTATTTGAACAAAAGAATGTAATAAATGAATTTACATCAGCATACATGGCATGAAGTTAATGAATGTAAAGGAACTAAAATGAACAACATGCAGGACCATCTCTTCCTCGGTGAAGATTTGAATGTGTAACACTATAACATAGAAAGGTGTAGTTAGTAAGATAAGAGATTTTGAATAGACATTGCATGAAGCGTGAGAAAACTTGCAGCAATATGTTATGTACAAGATTGTCGTCCAAAGGTGTACCTCGCACTGAATGAACTCCCAACAAAACCATACGAATGAGAATATGCTCGTATGTCACATCATATATCCAAGTTTCACCAATCAACCAACAAATTACACTCATTCTCACGTAAAAGCAATTAAACAACACTGCACAATACACCAGTTTTCACGATCAATGCGGGAAAAAGCAAAATCTCATCACTGTAGAAGCAGTAGTAGTAGTAGTGTTACTGAAATTCAGTTGATGCTCCCACATTTGACCAGAGAATTGAAAGGTTAATCCCCCACTTGTGTACTTGAAACGCATCTCCATGGTCTTGCTCGTGTTCCCTTGTCCAGGAGCATCAGCAAGCCAACACTTTCAGCAGGTAGACCAAACATAAACCTACAGTCACAAACATTTTAGATGATGAACAATTTCATCCAAGGATTTGATAAAAGTAGAAGCTCCTTCAACTAACTTCTATAGAAGCAGTTTTTGGCTTTTGATCATAAAAAAAATCTAATTTTAGATTTAATAGTTTTTCTAAGAGAAATTAGCAGTTTTCCAACACACTATTATACTAACTGAAATTTATTGAAAATTACAAATTTGGGTAGATCTCACTTCTATTTTAATGATACTCTATTCTGATTTTGTAGTTATTCATCAATTTTAACCAATGGTAGAGTGTGTTAAAAGTGTCTTTGAAATTGTGCTGATAACAGCACTCCTATTTGTGAAATGGTTCCAACAATGCCTTTAAAGGAAAAGAAAAGCTCAAAGAAGAAAAAGAATCAAACACCAAATTCAGTGCATGTTAAACATGCTCAATACTTTGATAATCCAAGTCTGCCACAGTTAAGTTTCATAGGCAAATGATGAACCTCAAAAAATAAAGATATGATTCATTTCTTAATATTTTATTATAGGCATTATGACTCATGAGAAAAGGCCACTTGAATTAAAAAAAATGCATTCTCTTTAGAATGATTTCTGGGTAAAAAGCTTGATAATTATGCAAAAAAACAATTGATGAGACCACTGAACACAAAAATGTAGTGATAACTTACTTGCTTTGACGAGCTCTCTTTCTCCAGAAAACAATTGAAGAAACCCACTGAACACAGAGATGAAATGGCATAAGTTTTATTTTCAAAGCTTTCATCAAAATAGATGCATGTTTTCAAAATCTTGCATAAGCCAACTTTGTCAGCTGAAAACCACTTGCAATAAATTTAAACTGAGGGGCAACCAGTTATAAGCAGGATGATGTAACAACAGATTAATTATCTAAATGCGACCTTGGGACGGACCTAAAAGATGGATAGGTCAAATAGGATATGTAGTTTCCCATCATATATTCGTATTGTTAGTAACCATTACAATCATTAAATTACCTTAACAATTGAAAATAGTGCAGAGTTCCCTGCAAAACTCGGTTTTTTTGCCATTTTTCTTTGCGGTGACATCTCTTTGCACAGATGTTGAGCTATTTCCTTCAGCAACACCAGTTGTGCTTTATCCGTGCGCATTGAAATGAGTGCCTGCCTCATTGATTCCCTATCAGCCTCAAGTACCTGAAGCCTCATGTAAAGCTTCTTTACATAGGGATCCTCAAATTCAGTTGCATGATTCCCTGACTCTCTTGGGGTGGTTGCATAATCTTCGAAATCAACAGCTCCGGCTTTAGAATCTGTGAAACCATTATAAGGTGCCCCACAATGAACAGAGTCAATTGTATAAATTCTGTCACTCATATCGTCACCTTCTGATACATTATCTGCCTTGGAAGGATCCTCTGTCTTCGAGAAATAATCTTTCTTATAATTACTATTGCGCTTGGGAGAATCCATCATAGACTCGGGTCCTGTTTCTTTAACCATCCCACCAAATGATGTTGAGTCACTGGAAAGTCTCCTAGAATGCTTATTCCTTCTCGGAGACTGTCCAACAATTACTTTCTCTAGAATATTTTTCCCTGTAAAATCCCCATCCATCTGGCTATAAGTGGGAGTTTTCTCCATTTGAGAAATCCTATTTTCTAAGTTCCTCAGACGGTCAGTAGGAGTCTCACCAAAAGCATATTTCTCTATATCTGTGTCATCATTATCAGCATCCGTAGCACCATGCATCACACTACATTTCAAAGGAGGATATTCATAGGTTGGAAGTTCATATTGATTACCCTCAGCCTCATCCTCACTGAGACCAAAACTCATCAACCTGTGTTTGTAAGCCTGAACTTCACAAGTAAGTGACTGAATGATCTGTTCCCTCTTATACAACAAATCTTCCAAAGATAGAAGTTCCTCCTGATCATGTGTCATCTTCTCCTCCGCAAAACGTTTAAATTGGCGTGCCTCCATTTGAACTTCTGCCTTTTCCCTCTGAAGCCTCAATATCATTGACATGGCCTCATTCGCCGCAGTTGATGAAGAATTTCTCTCTTCCTCCAACTCAGCATTCAAATCTTGAATGGTTTTCTGCTGCATACTGACCATCTCACGCAAGGCCACACATTCATTCTCAATTTCGACCCTTGCAAACACGGGCATGGCCAGTTGGCCATCCATTTTGAACTCATCATGCTTTCGTTTAACAGATCGAATCCAAGTCCCCGAAGATTGAGCTAACATGGAGCAACCACATCCACAATTGCAACATTTCAACAAATCCCTGGAAGATGGGACTACTTCCGAAGCCATAGATCACAAAATGCATAAAAACCCTTGAACCACTTAAAATCACCAACAACGTTTCACCAAATTCAAAAACAAATCAGCTAACAAATATACCCTTTGATTGAAAAAAATTGGTATTTGCTATGACATCCCCTCTGTCTTCCCCTCCCTCTTGTCAATCTCCTTCTCCATCGGATCAACAAATAAGACAAAAAAACCTGTAAAAAAATAAAAACACCATTTTAAATCTAATAACAACAACTAACAACCAATAAAAGAAAATTCAAAAAAGAAAAAAAGGAAAAGCATTCAAGCATAAAAAGAAAAGCAAAAAACAACAACAACCCCAGAACTAAAAATCGAATTTTTATTTTTAAATTCCCCTTTTACAAACGACCTCAAATCCTTATCCCCGAGCCTAATTTCTCCAAGCCCGAGAAATTCAAGACCAAAACTTCCCCTCCCGAAAAAAAAAAAATAGAACCAACCTTGAAGGAGTTGTTGTTGACGAATCAATAGCAGCGGCGGCGAAGGCTCCAAAAAGGGAGAAAACGACGCAAATATTGCCGGAAAATTCACCTTATCCGGATAAAATTTGGAACCAACAAAAAATGGGAAAAATATAAAGGAACAAAAATTACAACGAGCAACCAATCCTGGAACAGTTTAATGGTGGTTTTCTTGGAACAAAAGAATGGGGGAGCGGGAACGGTGTTTGGTGGGAAGGAAAAGACGAAAGATAAAAAACAAAAATCTGAAAAGAAAGAGGGAATTTATTATTATTCAGAAACCCTAGATATTTTAATTGGGATTTGTTTTATCTGGGTTATCTGATTTTTTTTGTGTGGGGAAACTATGGCTGATTGATCTCTCTCCCCAAAGAGAGAGAAAGAGAGAGACAGAGAAGAATAGAGAGAGAGAGAGAGAAAGATAAAAAGGAAGGTTCAAATTCCTGAGCTGTTTGAGGAGCTTTGTTGGAATTCACAACTTTTCTTTGCTTTTTTTTTTTCTTTTATATATATTATACCTTTTCTTTTTCCAATAATATATTTCTCACATCATATATTTTAAATATTAATGAAATTTTCAATTTTTTTCATAACATTGTATAATGCCAAGTAAAATAAGACAATGACAATGTTAATTATTTTCAACTCAGGC
Source organism: Phaseolus lunatus (assembly GCA_013389735.1). Classification (NCBI taxonomy): domain Eukaryota; kingdom Viridiplantae; phylum Streptophyta; class Magnoliopsida; order Fabales; family Fabaceae; genus Phaseolus; species Phaseolus lunatus. The sequence goes on along the minus strand of CM023863.1, from coordinate 46,393,299 downwards.
ACATTTTTTTCATAACCCGTTTAAAATAAAATAACATATTAATAAGTAAAACAAAAAAAATATTTATAAAATTTATTTAAATTTTTCGTTTACCATTTTCGAGTAAAATTAGAGTCAATTTATAGTTTTTAATTAGTTCGATGTATGTTTGAAAGCATTTTATCATTTACTTTTTCTGTTTTCTTTTCATTATTAAATTATACTTTCTGATTCAATAATTTTTTTTCTTCCAGTCAATTCTGTGTTCTTTGACCTTAATTTTATCAGGAAGTTGCCAGAGTTGTAATTTTATTTTAATATTACGATTATTATTATTATTTGTTTATCAAGCTTTGTGATTCGCATCCAAAAAAAACGTGTATACAACTCCTATGCAATAATAAAACATTTAATATTTTTATGAAAATAAAATTTCATAGTTTTTGTGTTGATACGGCTATAAAATGCAGAACAACGTGGAAGGAAAAAAAATGCAAGATAGTTAATTTGGTAAAATTTTAAAGGTGATTGTTGCATGTTACATCCCTAACTATATTAATCATTTGTTCATTTTCTGCAACTTTTACACCTTTTAGAATTTTGAGCCAGACCTTGTATCTTAAAAGAATATCAAATATTGGTTTTTATTACTATAAAAGTTGTTTTTAAGTCCAATGGCAACAACATTGTCAAAAATAGTTATTTTTCTTGAATTTGAGTTACTATGAGGTAGATGAGTGAGTTATTAGGTGAATTAGAAGAGTGGTTAAGCTTTGATAACGATAGAGTGGTGATTTATTTGTAGAAAATTATCTAGCATTAAAGTTAATAATGATATACTGAAATATTTAATAAAATTGTTATCAAATATTTAGTTGATAAGTCTCTTGTCGAATGAATAATTTTTGTTATAATAAAGATAAATTTTAAAGTGATTTTGAACGATTTGAATTTATATATAGTTTATGTTCATCTATTTTAAGTAGGTATTATACTGTTATTTTTTGATATTTGGTAGTACAATATTAATCAACGATATTTTGTAAACTTAAAATAAATATTTTGTATCATGATATTTTTTTTAAATATTATAATTTTAAAGAGGAGGTCAAGAGTTTTTTTTTTTTTTTTTACAAATTATCTAATTCATAGACATATTTTAAACAGGACATATTAGCAAAAATATCATAATAAAGCAAATCAACTATTATATCTTCAACTTTCTTTTTTGCTATGATTTTTATTTTTCATAAAAAAATATATAATTAATATCAATATTTTGGAACAACAAGGATTTGGATATTGGTACGAATACATGTATATTTGTTCCTTGATAAGATGAGGATGAGATAGTTAAACTCACATTCGTCTCATCCTCTTATTATCCCTACCTACACTCGAGTAGATGTTTTAAGAGATGAGATAAATGTTTCTAAATCCTAATAATAATTTAGAAGAGTAAATAATATTATCTATCTATCTATATATATATATATATATATATATATATATATATATATATATATATATATATATATATAAAATATCATGTATATAAATATTGAGTAGAGGAATGAATTCTTCCTCTACTATATTTATAGGTTTTTAATTCCTTAAATAAGATTAAAATTATAAAAAAAATATTTAATTATAATCAATTAATAAATACTTATTTAGTAAATATAATATAATCATTCAAGTTATAAGTGACTTTTGTTAGAAAGATACACGAATTTTTTCATATAGGATATAAATATATTATTAACTGTATTTAGTTATTATTAAATATCTTAATATATTGAAGTCGTACAACAACAATAATAATAATATATTATTTCTAATAATAAAACTCTTCTTAACCTCTGAGATCCTTCATACTCATGAACCCATCACAAGGAAAAGCAGACATCATAATTCACTTAGGCTTTTGAAGAATATAATTATAGTTTAGAAAACCAAAATTAGCATAGTTTTATTTTGTATTATTTTTTGGTGCAAAGTTTTGCTTTTTTTTTTTATTTTAGAATAAAAAAGTGGTTTAAAGCTGGTCCATGCATATAATATTCCAATATGTTATTTTCAATGATTTAATTATCAACCATGTAATCAATTGGTGGTGCCCCTCTTCACCCACCTTCACCCTTCTCACTTTCCTATTTCCTTTAAAATAATCAGTGTCAAATCACGATTATTTATTTATTTATTTTTTCATTTTCTCCTACTTGAATCTCTCGTTTTCAATCTATATGTTCAAATAAATAACACATTAATTTTTCTTTTTATTTTCTTGTTGATCATTTGATTTTCTTTAGTCAGATATTAATATTGTTTTTAGTAATGTAATGGTAACTTAGTTGAGGAATTTTTATATTTAAACATATACTTGATGTTTGATTTTGTTTTTTCATAAATATATAATTAATTAATCTCACAAAAACAAAACATATTCTCGATCAATTATAATCATTTTTTAGTTTTAAAATTAATTGACCAAAACACACTTATATTTTTTACCTCTAAAAACTATCTTATGGTTGAGACTTTTTTTTTAGTATATGTTTATTACATCACTCTAAAATTGACATTTAAAAAGAAATTGACAAAAAACAAAAATAAAGTTGATTAGACTACTTTTATAATGTCAACATCGTCATTGTTAGGTAAAAATAACTCCTTGTTGTCACTTAATGATTTTATTTAGCTTTTGTATTAGTGTAATGAAAAACTATTGAATTAAATAAAATAATAAAAAATTATTGTTTAAAATTTATAAATGTTATATATAATGTGAAATAAATTTATTATTTATTTATTTAAAATATTCCATCTTTCTAAATTTTGAAACATACACTACTACAAGAAAATCATGAGATATAAATCAATTTTAAAGACAAAAAATAATTAGTTGCTGACTAAATTAGAGACTACAAATATTTTTGATTTCTAAATTAGTTTCTATTATTGTTAAATGGTTTCTAAATTAACATTTAATTAGCAAGGTTTTTGTTACCAAATTTAAAATCTAAATAATTGGTAATTCAAACCTTGGTAGCTAATTAGATACTAATTTAGAAATTATTTAACAATAATAGAAACTAATTTAGAAACCAAATTTTTTTGTTAGTTTCTAAAATTGTCTCTAATTTAATCACTATAACAACTAATTATTTTTTGTCTCTAAAATTAGTTTTTATTTCATGATTTTCTTGTAGTGATATGAGTTTTTTTATAGTTTTTAAAAATGATGTCTTATATTTTTTTCAATTAAAGCACATGAATTAAAAGATGATAAAGGATATATGATAATCCGATTTAGAAAGATTTTGATTTTGATTAAGTTTTTTATTTTATTTTATTTTTGGTTCTTAGTTTCTTTGCATTGATATGGGTTTTTGTCGTTGCATGTTATAATTAAATTGTATGGATGAATATTTATTCTAATATAAGCTCATATTAATATGTTTGGTTTGTTAATTAAGTATCTTAAACTAAAGTTAAGACTTCTCTAAATTTTTTGAGTTTTGGAGTAATTCTTAAAAAAACATAAAAACTAAGGTAATTCTTAAAAAGGATAAAAACTAAGGTAATAGAAGCTAATATGGTTTACTCAAATTGAAAATATTTATTGATTTTGGGAAATAAATATTTATTTGGATTGAACTTAGGTTAGGTTGGATAATTGTAAATAAAATGATATAGCATTAATTAGATTTTGATTTAGAATGAGAATGTGGATTTTGATGAGGAAAAGAAAAGATTTGGTAATGAAATTGATTTATAAAAAAAGATTGTGCAGATATTTATATTTTAATATATTTTGAAAATTTTCTCTTTTATTTTGAATTTTGAATGTGATATATATGAATAATTAGAATAACATAAAATTATAATTTAATAATTAGATTGATGAAAATATATTTGATGTAGGAGTATTTAAGAAGCGAAACAAAATGGTGGCTGAAAAGTGGTGAAAAATGAAAGTACATAATGACCCACGAGAAGTTAGGCAACCCGGGAACAGAGACCAACTCATTCCTTATATGTTAAGAAATAAATATGAAAACATCAACTACTGTTTTCTTCCTAAGATAATCAATAATAAAATATTGTTGAAGGTAATATAAATTAGAAAGTGTTAATTTTATAAAATTAACGTGTAAAATAAAAAATTTATTAAATAAAAATTAATTTTAGAAACTAAAAATAATTAATTACTATATTGATTAAATTAAAGACTATTTTAAAAACTACAATAATTAATTTTTAAATTAATTTTTATTATTGATAAATTATTTTTAAATTGGTATCTAACCAACTATCAAATTTATAATTAGTAGTTAAAACTTTGGTAGCTAATTAGATACAAATTTAGAAATAATTTTTAATAATAAAAATTATTTTAAAAATTAATAATTTTTTTAATTTTTAAAATAATTTTTAATTTAATCCATATAGTAATTAATTATTTTTTATCTTTATAATTATTTTTTATTTGATGATTTTTTTATAATAAGAATTAATTATATTTATATATTATAAATTTACTTTATTTGGAGAACTCCGACTAATTGTAACTTAGACATTATCGGAAGTAGTTTTTTATTTAATGATAAATGTTTCTAATAATAACTAATTATATTTTTTATATAATCAATTATAATAAAGTAAATTTTGTGTTTTTCACGTAATTTATTCAACAAAAACTTTTCAAATTCAAAAACTGTTTTGCACATATTTTTTAAAAGTATTGTTTTGGAATTTTGTTTTAAATCTTCGATGAAAAATTTCACTGATCTCAAATTGTGTTTTCATGTAAAAAATTACTTAATTTATCAAAATTAAAAATATTATTTTAGAATTTTACAGAATAAAAAATAAATATTTTTTTAAAGATAAAAAATCAAAACTGGTTTTGGTATACTAAAACCATAGTGAAAACAAAAATATGAAAATATTTAGATAAAAATAGTAAAACCAAATCAAGATGACCAATTTTCTTTTCAAAATTATTCACATAAACTGTAATGCTATGTTTCGCATTAAAAAACAATAGAGGGAGTGAAAACGATAAAAGAAAAAGAAATAAAAGTGGAATAAATACTTTTAGTTAAAAAGAGATTAAAAAAAAAAGAGAAATGAAAAAACGTTCAATATTACTTTAATAACGTATAATCTGAGAGTATTTTTGTTATAAAAATGAGTTATAGAATTGTGTATTTCGTTTTGAATTCTATACTTTTTCTTCTCCATGTGTTTTTTTAAAAAACTCAGCCAATATTTGTTAGGCAATTTCTTCTTCCACCATATCAATTCTAACATGTACCATATCAATTTTTTTATTTTCAAAATTACCCTTTTCAGATATAAAAATTCAGGATAAAAAATATACATTCCGGATAATGAAATCCAGAACACAAAATTAAAAATACATTCCGGATAATAATTTCAGAATTCAAATGTGTTTCGGATATCTAAATCTGAAATATTCCAGATAATAGGTTTCGGAAGTAATTTTCATTTACACCCTTTTTTATTTAAGGTTATTTTTGTCATTTCGGAGGGGCAGATTGGGTGCATATTGGAATTGATATGGTGCAGAGGAGAAATTGCCTATTTGTTATATGCTCCCGTTAAGTCCAAATAGAGGAAATTGCTTTTCGCACCTCCATGTTTACTATTTTCTTCCTGCCTGCTTTAAGCTGGAATGATGAAAATAATTTTTCTTAAACTTTCATTATACTTTTTATAAATTTTATTCAGAATATATTAAAAAATTTCTGGATAACCCATTTAGAGACACTGTAAAAAAAATATTCCAAAACGTATAATTTTAAATTAGTATAAAAATATCTTATTTACTTAATTTAAGAAGTACAAGATAATTATTCCACGCAGACAATTATATTTATAAAAGATGATATATTAAAATAATCAACGATGAATTTAATGTTGAATGAACTTGAAAGTGAATTTTTTTTTTCATTGTCTACATTGTTTTTTATGTGAAATATTCTTTTTTATGTGAAATATTCTTAAACCTCATGTAATCTTTGTTGTTATTTTTAATTTTATTTCTTATAAATAAATTACGAATACTTATTGATTAGATTTATCATTGGAATTGTTGAGAGACAATTTGAGGTTAATTGACTTTATCTATATTATTATCTTTTTAGTGTTAAATGATCTAACACTATGTTAAATAATTTATATTGAATTTGTTTTTAATTTGATTATAAAATGCTTTTAAAATGCAAGTCATATATCCATGACTATTATTAGTTTTTTTAATATTAAATTAATTATTGTGACTTGTAATGTTATAAAGTTTAAAGTTATTAAAAGACTTATATTTAGAAGAATATTATACTGAGTTCTTGTAGAGAGAAGTATAAATATAATAGTTACATTATATATTAGCAATAGAATTATGTGAAGTGAGTATTGGAAACATTCATATCATGATAATCTTAGACTTGATTTTAGTACATGACTCTCGTTATAAAATGAAGGAAAGAAAGATAAAATAGGTCGAGTTAGCTAGATAGAGTTGAAATAAGAAAGTATTGATAGTGAAAGTGAAATCTAAAATAATAATGGTAGAAAATAAATAATAATGATTATTAAGAAAGTCTAATTCAACCTTATAAAATTATCGTTCCTCATATATAGGCTACCAACTCATGTATGAGACTATATATTTCGATAGGGTCCTGATAGGCTTAATAAACTCTTGTCAGGATAGACTCGAAATGACTCTAATACTATATTAAGAAGTGAACTTTAAACTAATTCAACAATGATATAAAATAAATAATAATGATAGAAAATAAATAATAATGAATGAAAATAAATTGTTAAAAAAAGAGAGTAGAAAATCAATAAGAAGTATAAATGGTGAAAGAGTGTAGATCCAACCATAAAAATAGAAGATTTATTAGAGACTCCACAATAATAAAGTAAAGAGAAATAAATAAAAAATGTTTGAGGATAATAATTTAGTTATTCTTAGATTTATCAAAATATTATGTCTCACTTTTTAAGACATGACAAATAGATGGAAGCATGTCTTGATGAAGTTTGGACTATCCTACAAGATCTAAGGTAACCATAGTTATGATTTTGTATTTCTCTTATGCTTCTATGATACCTTTGGATGGACTAATTATACTAAATATATGATATTTTTGTGGAAATATTTTCAACATTGCATGATTTCATTCTCAAGTGTCACAAGATCATATGAAAATATACTTTTTAGAAACATTGTATTAAAATAATATGAAAACCAGAGTTATACTTGAGTAACTGTAGAAACGTTACTTTTTACTTTAACCATTAATTTTTTTAATCTATTAAAAGTGAGCTATTTTTAAATCTTAAAAGAACTTCATATTTTTTTGTAAACATATAATATTTGAAGATCAATAATTCTGAATTATATATTACTAAAAGTTAAATTTTGTGTACTCTTTTTATGTCCACTTGTTGAAGTAGTGATCCTTAATTATTAAAAAACATAGCACATTACACACAAATATATGTGACTTGGGAGTAGGAGGTAGTCCAATCATAGTACAAAAAATAAGATGCCTTTCATGATATGTTTTCTAAGATCTCCTGCTTGTAATGGATTAATACACTACTATGAAAATAATTTTTAAACTCAATCATTTTCAACTCTAAAATCAAATACATTAACTACACTAGCCAAAACATACGCCACGTTACACTTTTTGTTGCATTGTTTTATAAATAAAAATATGTATATTATTTTTTATTTTATATATTGATAAAATAATCAAGCACAAGATTCAGGTAGCATATATATGAGACAATGATCACATCTCAATTTAGAACCTCTTTCTAATGACTATATTATTTCTTGAATAAAGAGTTGTGATATTTTTTTTAAAAAAAAAAAAAAACAAAAAAACATGTCCCCTCATTTGTAAGTGATGAGAAGGTCCCCTTAAACCAAAGAAAATTATTGAGAAATTGAATATAAGCATTTAGTATGTCTAACAAGAATGTAATAAAACCCATAAGTTTTTATGTATCCAAATTAATTTCTATGGAATGGAGGACATGTTAAGCGTGCTGTACCTTCAATCATGGCTGGCCCAAACTCTGTCAACGATGTGAGATCTCAAATTTAATAAAATCACATTTCTAATAACTTTTTTTTTATAAGCTGAATTTTATTTATAATCAGCTAGTATTTTGTATGAAATTAGCATGATTTAATTTCTGTACTATAACACGAAAATCGATTGTTTTCCCGATCTAAAATTTAGATTATCCAAATATTTGTAGTATGAAAAATGATTGAAATATGTATTTTCAATGTAAAATGATTGTTAGTTGTTTTGATGACATATTGATATCTACTATAATTACTTTCAATGAGTTAATGAAATGCAACTTCAAATTAAATTAATTTCACATACAAATGGACTTATTTTAATAATTATTATATTGAAAACATCTAGACTTATTTTAATCATTATCATACTAATCATACTAGAAACAGATGATTTAAAAACAAATTTCATGTTAACCCTTTAATTAAATATTTATAGTCACATTAGAAAAAAATTATAAATTTATATTTTTTAAATGTTATATATATATATATATATATATTAACACCAAAAAGAAGTTGGTTTTATCTTTATTACCTTCATTGTACATGTTCAATTATTAATTATTGAGTTAGATGAATTGACATAAATCATATTAGAATCTATAGCCGATATAAGTATGATTGTTGTAAAAAAAAAAATATATTCAATTTATCACTATAAAAAATTATTATTAAAGTTTGACTGTACGAACTGATATTAATAAGATATTTTTTAACAAATAATATTTTAATATAATAATTGTAATTTACATTATCAATTAAATATACAATCTTTGTTAATATGCCATGAGTGTTGCCAAAAAAATCTAACCCGACACTTTAATTAAAATTTTGTTTCTTAATTATATTTCTTGTATATATTGAAAACATTTGAAGTCAAGTCTTTGTTTAAAAGATTTAAGACCACTTTCCATCAATCAATATCGACACAAACAAATATGGTGTTATATTAGTTTTCTGCACTAATAAACATTTTTAGTGTATAATTATATACTGTTATGTTATAATAAATTCATAATTTGCATGTTGAAAATTTAATTTTTGTTATACCAAAATAAAACTTAAAGAGAAATGGTTAATTAGAGGATTGATAGAAAAGTTCAAGAGATAGCAACTAAAATTGTACAATTTGATTAGCGTTTTCCACATGCAACCTATGTTCATTTTATTACCATTTTACCAAACTAGAAAGCATGAATGCATAAACTAGATCATCCCTAACAAGAACAGTGTAGCCTCTGATGCATGATCTTCTCTTTCTTGCACATAAACATATTCTAATTAGAATTCTGAAGCATGAACTGTTTAATGATTTGCAGAAGGTCTTCCACAACCTGTGAGCATGAATCATGAGTGAGAAAGCCATGTTCCTTCCCCTTAAACTCAACGTATTCAATGTTCTTCCCTAGTTCCTTCAACCTGGTTGCATAGTCTTCTGCTCTGTCCTTGAGCAATTCATTGCCACCAACTACGACTAAGATAGGGTCAAGCTTCACATCTGCAAGGTTTTGACTGCTAGGGCCAAAGGGGTTTGCCAATGGGTGATCTCTATTCTCTCCAATAGGTATGGATAACCTCCAAAATCTGCTTCAACAATGAGTTAAACCCTATACCACCACCTTCATTAGAATAAAACCCCACCTTTTTTTTGTAATGTTTGAGTTTAGAACTTTGGTCAAGTATGCTTTTAGTCTTTAAAAAAATTTAGTTTTGATTTTGATTCTTGAATTTTTAACAAATTTATTTAGTTTTTCAAAATTGAAAAAAAAAGTATTATAAATTCTAAATTTGAGAAGATAATTTAAAACTGCTTTTAATATTTTATATTTAATATGTTGAAGGATTAAAACTGCATTTGAGGTGTAACACAGGAACCATATACCACTAACAACATAATTATATCCTTAAAGTTTCATATAAATTATTCAAATCTTTTTACCACTAGGTTTGAACATAATAAGTTGATATAAAACAGTGTTAACTATCATCTCATTTTAGAGTGAGAAAAAGAGAGGAAAAAAGAGAAACAAAATAAAGATAAGAAGAAAAACGTATAACATATATAATTAAGAAAAAAAAACAGATTTTAAGCGAATAATTGTATATAAATAATTAAATAAATATAATTTTAATGATTTATATGTATAATTTAAATTTAGTGTTCAAATAATAATAGGTTTGAACAATTCACATGATGTGTTTCGTTGAATGAGGCAACCCTCTAAAAAGAATGATATTGTTTGAGGATATGACAAGAGAATTGAATTTTAAGTGATTGTCGACATGCTGAATAATTTTGCTTTTGGTGTTGCACAAATATTCATCACTTTCTCATCGTGTACCCACTTCTATCATAGGTATTAGGTATTTTTCAAACTAAGAAAAATGTTACTTCTATCATAAAAAAGATGTTTAATTTTAGATGATTAATATATCCACATTTCAATGCAAATTTATTACATACATAAATTTATGCTAATATGATTATATAAGTGAACACAAAACTGAAATGGGATACATTCAACATTAAATAATATTTTTTTAATAAAATTAATTCCAATTAATTTTTTGAATGTTTATCAACTTTTTTAACTAACAGAAGCATCACTATACCTATCACTTTACAAGTACATGGAAAATTCACACATGCATGAAATTGTAGTTGGTTGAATTTACTATAAATAATTTAAATTATAATATACAGTCCTTTTTAGTTATTCATATTTTTTGAAATATTAAAATATAGTTTTACGTAAATGAAAAAAGATGGATGCTTTTGAAAAGTGAAAAAAAAGCCTCCAAAATATGCACTAAAATTAAATAATATTTTTTTTTGAATAAGCATAGAAAAGTTGAATTTTCAACCTTTACCTGTCCAGCAGATCAAGTGTCAACATTTGTTCAGGTGGGCCAACCTCGGACCTGGTCCGAACCACCCCACCGAAAAACGGACCCATCAACACGTAACCTCGTACTCGAACCGGGTCCATCTCCCTTGAACCGGATCCGAGCTGAACCGCCAAGTGGTGCGCAATGTTCCCGCCAGACGAGTCGCCAACAACAAACACGCGCTCAAAGTCAACGCGGCGCGTCGCCCACGCGTCCCCGCCATGCACCTGTCTCTTCAGCCACCGTACCGCCTCCAGGCAGTCGTCCACCGCCGCGGGAAGGCGGTGCTCCGGTGCGAGGCGATAGTCCGGCGCCGCCACAACCGCACGAAGACCCACCGCGAGACGCGCACAACATGCATGGATATGCGGCCACGCGCGCGAGCCGAAGCAGAAGCCCCCACCATGGAGAAACATTAGCACGGGTAACTTCTGGTTGTTGTCATCACCATTATCATCGTTCTCAAGTTTAGGTTTGTAAAGACGGAGGTGGAGGTTAAATTTTCTGTGAAAGATGTAATCTTTGAAGAGTACGAGGTTGTTGAGTTGTTGGGTGGATGAAGGTTGTTCTTGGAACTGAATATTGGAACGAAAAACGGTGCCATCACTAAAGAGTTTGAGGAGGCCCATGCAGTCTTCTACTATTTGTGGAGGAAAAGCCATACTCTTGAAGTCTCTACCAAGTTGTTTTGGTTTTGATGAGGGATGTAGAAATGAGAGTGATGAGGGGTTTAAATACATGAACATAAGAGGCAAATTGATGCCAAAATGCCACCAAGTTTATGACTTGTTACTAGTGGGGTAAGAAAAAGGTATCTTTAGTTTTTTTTATTTATATTATTTAATAATTTAAATATTTTCTTTTCTATTTTCAATTGTTATTATATTGATTGAAAAACTAAATATAAAAATATTTTACAATGTATAAGATATAAATAAATATATACCTCATCTTATTAACCAAATTTTATAGTATATAAGTATATAAACTAAATTTTATATTATATAAGTGAATATATACTTTAATTTATAAATTAATTTTATAAAATTGAGTTAGGTGTTGATTATTTAAACAAATTATTGATATATTTTATAATATTGTATTTTAGTTCTGGATGATAATGTTAAAATAAGAAATATTATATTTGTACAACATGTTCACTGTAAAATAGACTATCAAAACAAGTTATTTAGGACATACATAAAATTTTTTGCTTCATTTAATTTATGTAAAATATTTATTAACTTCACTAGTAAGGAATTTGACTGAATATTTTGAACGAAATTTCTTCTGTTAGTTATGCTTTATCTTTAATAAAACTTACACAATGTATTAGAAGAGTTAAATAATGTAACACTTTGCAGCATTTTATTGTGCTGTGCAACTCGCAAAAGTCTCATAATTAAGACTTTTGCCAACTATAATCACCTAAAATATTGATTAGGTTAAAAGAGAATTTATATTTATTAACATTTTCTGTAAAAAGTTTCACTTTTAAGCAAGTTTTTCTTAATAGAGAGAAACATATTGTACCGACCAGTTCTTAGACGTCGAGTACAGCTAGTAATGATGAGCCACATCAGCTGGGTCCTACAGCATGGGCCAAAGTCACATGGACTGGGCCCCACAGGTAGTATGGACTAGTGGGGTGATTAGTCATCAGCGTGTCGATCACCAGAGTGGACTGATGTATCCTCATCACTCAGCAGGGTGATGAGTCCTCGACAATGGAGTGGGACAATGTGACATCGGTCTTGGGTGTTTCGAACAACAGAACTATAACATTTAACATGGGTCCCGAGAGAAGACCAGTCATCAGCAAAATGCCCCAAGGTAGGGAGAGGCTTTAGTCACGAAGCACCCATGCATGTGGCAAGAAAAGCACAGTTAAGTGCATAGTCTTGAAGGGTAGAGTGCCCATCAAGATTAGGGTTTCCAAGTGAGGCCGCATGCATGACACGAGAATAGTGAAGGCACTCCTAGGACAGATGACCCCAGGGCTTAGGTGTACAAGGGGGTACCCAGGTGGCAATCCTGTTAGAAGTTGCACTTCGGTTAAGGGAAGCCTTACGCACTAGATTGCCCTAAGTCTGGGTGATAGCGGTGCAAGGTATTCCTATAAACCCTAAATATGGGTAGCGGCGCAGAGGAAACCCTAGACTATATAAAAGGTAGTAAAACACTTCACAAAGGTACACAGTTTCTAGACCTAAACTCAGATACTCAATACACTTGGTGTGCTTGTCTAGTATTGACTTGAGCGCCGGAGTGCAAACGGTCTCTAGGACGCCCCTTTCTATCTTGCAGATGCAGATTGTTTCAATACAGCAAAGCATAATTCAAGACGTAAGAAGGAAACGTGTGATCGTCGTAGAGTCAACCGACAAGAACATATATAAAAGAAAAACATAAGACACACCTGAAAAAATAATTGATTGCTGAGGTCATGTAATGACATATGCACAACACTTTCATTGCTTTATCAACAATGAAATCACTGTAAAATAATTAAAACCAAAATCTAAATCTAACTTTTTTTTTTATATTAAATTCTAATGAACATTGAGGTTAACCCATTAAAACTGGAAAATAATAATTATGAAAGCATATGAATTTTGAAAGCAGTGAAGGGCCAAAACCATAAATGGTCATTTGACACGTGAGAAAATGATAGGAAGAAAACATGATATATAGGTGGTGATGATGTGATAGAAAAGAGAAAAAAATAAATATGATATAAAGTTAATGTAATAATTGAGGTGTAAAATGAATAAAATGAAAACAGATGCAATGAAAAGTCAAGAACATAAACAAAAGTTCATGACAGTAACGTTTCTCTTTCATTTTTGTTGAACGTGGAACCGTGGCATACAAAGATGTGACATAAAGAAGTGAAAGAGGTTCTACATTGGCAAATGTTACTGTTGCTTGGGAATGACATGTTTGAAGTTTTGAACTTTCCAACCATGATTGCTTTTTTGATTTCTCCACGTTCCCGAAACTAAAACATTCTATAATTTAATTTCAGATTCTTCAAGATATTAGACTAAGACATTATGCATAAAAGATATGTTGCATGCCCACTGGTCTTGTTTTCAATGTTTTGTGCTGTTCACAATTCAAAAATATGTTATATATATATATATATTTGATTTTAGATTATTAATATATTGATATTTTAATGTAAATATTTGATATAACAGTAAAAAAAAAAATTGAGGTAGCTTTCTGATGAGGTCATGTGGTGGCTTACGCATTGGTTAGGTATCACAAATTGATATTATGAATATTTTTCTAGCTACAATTTGAGGGGAATTTTCTTTTTCATTGGGTTAAGTTAGAGGTTACTGTTTGTAAATTGTAATGGAGTATATGATTATGATATCCTAATAATGGATTAGGAAGAGATGACTTTGAATTTGGTATAGATTGTGGAGTGAAGTTTTATTTATTTATTTATTTTTCTGTATAAAAGTTGAGTTATTAACTTATATTTATTTATTATCTTTTTGTTGATAAAGAAAAAGGAAGAGATATTTATTAGTGGAATCACTATTTTAAATTAATAAAAGTAGTACTAAAAAATTTAGATAGATTTTTTTTCAAAAAAAAAAAAAACACTTCTATTCATGAAATGAGTATTAATGGATTACCAAAGTTAACATAAATCTATTTATAAAAAGAAGGTAAAATTACTTAGTTTATCTACTATTCATTTAATAAACTATTTAATTAAGTAATAGAAAATGATGTTTAAAAGTCTCTACTTCAAAAAAACGTTTAAATAAATATATCTAGTACAATGTAAATTTTTTATTTTAACCTCGAGGCTCATTCTTGTTCCTTTGTTTATATACACCATTTTTGGTGCTGATAGTATTGTCCATTAAAAAAACAACAATTTTGGTAATTTAGGAAAGGAGATATATTTCATTTCATGCATTTTAAATTGAACAACGTCCCAAACTTTGTAAATGCTACGTGGGGAAGTGTTTAAATTGCAGTGATTGGAGAAATTTGGAAACATAGGAATAATTACATTTTTAAAGGAGGTGTGATTGATCATTCTGAGATTTTTTCCTTGGTACAATTAAAGGTATGGTATTGACTAACTTCTAAATGTGATTTGACTTGTTTTTCTTTTTCTAATTGGTGTATTGATCCGTTGATATGTTTGTTTATGATCAAGGATGCTTGTTAGTTGTGAGTAGGTGATTTAGTGGTGTTGTTTTTTGTTGTCTTTGTTGAATTTGAATTGACACTGGTGCAGAAACGTAGAACAAATGCGACTATTTTCATTTTATAAATGCGGCTATACAACCGCATTTGATCAACACGCATTTGTAAATAAGAGATTTACAAATGCGGTTAAAGAACCGCATCTATAAATACTATTTACAGATGTGGTTGTAGTAAACAACCGCATCTGTAAATCAATTGATTTACAGATGCGGTTAAGGTAAACAACCGCATCTGTAAATCAGGTTTTTTTTTTTAGAGCATTTGGTTAGTTGTTTACCCCATACAAATTATCTTGTGCAGTTTCATTATACCCAGCCAGCCAGATAAACAGATTCAGATAAACTAAAAGTCAATTTATAGTAATTGATCAAAATGTATACATAAAATAGTAATAATATATCTCTATCTATCTTCTTACACTATTGATCAAATCGTAGAGTTATAAAAGTTTAGGAAATATGTGGACCAAGATTGTCTCACATATGTCATGACTTCCGAACTCATGGTTCCTCATCCGTGAAGAACTGCATTTCAAAATAGGTTGATAAATCTCTAATTTATGCTAGAAAACGTTATGCAAAATTTTAGAAATTTCTAATAAGTGTAAATATAAGAACTAAAACCTCAAAATATAAGTTATGGCGTTTGAAGTTTTCCTACAAATTTTTCACATTAAATCCTAAACATACACACACTAAACACATAAACACACTACAATCAAGTTTTAAACATACATCCAAATCCAAATATCAATATTTATTATAAAATTAATTAAAAAATTTAAAACCGTAAACCCTAAAAAAACTAACCTTCTATAGTTGTGGGTGCAACCAAGTCCCCAAGGTGTTGTCGCACGGTGTTGCCGGCCAGAAGACTTGGCGGAGGTTTACGGTGGTGGAGATGGAGCGATAGGCGCGGAAGAGATGACTCGACTAAGACGCGGTGGTGAAGGGAAATGGTAAGTGTGGAGAGAGCACTGATGGGCAAAGGGTGGAGAAGGAGAGGACAAGAAGAAGAAATGGAGCACGGTGGCATCTTAGGGGTCTTAGCGTTTTTCATTTACAGATGCAGTTGTGTGTATAACCGCATCTGTAAATGAAAAGCTTTAATTTACAAATGCGGTTTTAACCAATAACCGCATTTGTAAAACAAACTAATTTAAAAAATTCCACCGCGTTTTTAATAAATGCATTTTAACGCGAAGCCGCACTTGGAAAGGAGTCTTCCTTTCATCATTTTGCACTAGTGTGACTGTTTTTGGTGAGTTTTGGGTCTCTATTCTGTTAGAAGTTGGTTTGTAAAATGGTTGAATCTGAAGTGGTTCATATTTTATTTATTAGTTTCTTGCTGATTAAAAAAGGAGGAAAGGAGATATATCTCCAAATGTAATATTTTTTATTTGAAAAATCTATTTGCTTTTAAAATAGATTGTTGATGAAAGATATTATTCAAGATAACGAAGGTATAAAATGTCCAATTGCTTTTGAAAAGGAGGAAAGATCCAACAATTGATACTTGTAAAAAATGTGCAACAATTTGGTATGAATGCTAGTAAATACCAAAACTCTTCTACTTGTAAACTAAAAGATTATTATTGGCAACATAAAATTAGGGACAACTATTCAAGAAACAAGAGTGAAAAATTCTATAATATAGTGTCAAATTGGACATATAAAAGAGAAAAGAAGCAAAGTATGTTGTAAAAAAATGTTTGAAAGAAGAAAAAATACAAAGAATAAAATATGTGTACTAAACATAAAATCATACCATTAATTTGATTGGTTGTCAATTTTTGTTTTTCAATAATTATTTTGTTTAAACTATATTTAAAGTTGAGAATATTATTGATATTATAAAAAAAATAACACTCTTAACAGATAGTCAAGTTGTACTTTATTTATTCATAACACATTAATGAAAATAATATATTTTACATGGGTTTAGGTAAAAATAATATAGTTTAAAGTTTATGATTTAAAATGGAAAAAACAGTTAAAATGAAATGTATGATTGGAAATGAAAAGCATATTCTTAATGAAGAATGAAAAGAGTAAAGGTATGGGTGGGGGATCTTCTCCTTTATAGAATAGAGCAAAGGAAAATGAAATCCATGAAGAATCTCTCCTACCTGTGCAATTCTTGTTTCCTTATTCGTTTTTTTGGTAGCATAGACCTTAGCCTTTAGAACCTAGATTGACACAAACAGAATCCTAATCTTGTCGTACCATTCCATTAGTCAACATGTTAATGTGCCTTTCCCACATACAATGATAGTTGAATTGCCATCCACCACAAGCTTGAACAAAGGTTAGAACTTTGTGTTGTCGTATATGCCCCAAGATCCTTTTGCTTTTCTTTTTTCATGGGATTATCAAGAAAAAGTGAAAAGAAACATCTTAGTGTTGATATTGGCCCGACAAGGAAGGAGATAACGATGACGATGGAATCCAGTGAATGTTGGTGAGCACGAGCATGAGCATGAGCATGAGCATGATACTCTTAGAAAAAGGTCAAATTAGTTAGTAGGTGTATCTGAGTAGGAATGTCCAAATCCCCAACGAATATTCATGTGTATGTGTAGTAGTCACTCTGGTAGTCTTATCTAACCATCTTATGGGGTGACTAAGGAATCCTCTGCAACCACTCATCAGAGAATCCATCATTCATCTCTTGCAATAATTTGCATCACTAAATACTAGTTAATCCTTTTTCAGTGGATATGACGCACCATTATCTCAAGACTTTGTTTTAAACTAATCTGATTTTGGTTGGAAGTAATATGTTTTGTTTCAGTCTATCAGAAGAATATTATAGGTTTTCCTGCAGCAAGTTCAGCATACAATTGCACACCATTTTTACACTGTGATGCAGTTATATTAATGTATAGCTTTGCACCAATTTAACTTAAATGGTCTGGACAATGAAGATCTTCTAGAACAAATTGTACCATAAGCCATCGAGTGGTCTTGGGATCAAGAGGTTTCCATCAAGATCATTGACCGAATATTTTTTGGGTAACATAATTGACGTAGTTTGCATAGATCCAATAAATATTTTTAAACACAAAATAATTAAGTAATCACAGCAAAAAATATTATTTAAAATTTAATATTAACTCAATAAAGTGTGTTAATCTTGGTGAGTGAGAGAGATTCATCATAATCTTATAAATATGTACATCAATCAAAACCAAAACAAATGTACATATTAAATAATAGCTCGTGCGTAGGACAATATATTATGGGTGGTCCGATAACGGCCTGATAGCGGGTGGCCTGATAAGTCCAACAAATTATTGTTAGGATAGGCTTGAAAATGACTCTGATCCTATATTAAGAAGTGAATTTTAAGCCTAACTCAACCTTATAAAATCGACTTATAAGATAAAGTTTGCACCTATTTATATACAATAAAATGTTCTCATGACCTTTTATAAATATCTTACCTACGACCAAAAATCTAACAACATCATTAATCACAATTAACCGTAGCGCAAGAGATAAAATGAGAAAAGAAACCATCACGACCTCTTGTAAGAACACAGATGATGTGGTGTACTATTTTTACATGGCAAAAAAAGTAATCTTGGGGCATGGCTCGAGGTTTGAAACAGTAAATATAGAGCAGTTTTTAATTAGAGAAAAACATGTTTATCCAGGTTCTGAGATAACAGTTGTATTGCAAACATGCTACTTAGGATAATGATACTACTGAAAATAGACAGTGGGAGGAAATGATTAGTGGAAAAACATAGAACAAATGTTATATTATAATTGCAGTGCTAGTGAAACAGCAACATCGATCGATCATTTTGATCGTTTATGATAATAAAAGATGTAGATGAGAGTTGAATTTAACTTGAGGGTGACATGAAATGAACTAAATTCTGCATGTTGTGATTTAGATTTCATAATAGATTAACTCAACCATTGCGTACTGTCCATAGATTCGGTTTCTTAGCAAGACAATGCTGAAGAGTTCCCTTCCTTATCACCAAATTAACAAGATGTTGACTATATACTAATGAGATCTCACTTAATCATTTTAAATGTGACTTTAAATGCATATTTACTACAAATTATGGTTAAACTACTAACATTTAATGATGTAGAATCTCTTATTCGAACTTTCTAGTTACAAAAATAAATAAACTTATTAACTAATGATGAGCTATATTATTCTACTATTAGATTGGGTATAAAAGGAAAGTTGAGATTTAGTTATTGCAAAAAAAAAAGTTGATTATTCAATTTAATTAAAAAGTTAAATTTAAAAATAAAAAATAATTAGTTATTATATTAAATTCGATATCATCTTAGTAATTAAAAAATTATTATATCTTGATAGTTTCTACTATTAATAAAAATTTATAAAATAATTTTTAATTATATTAATATCTAAATTAGTTACCAAAATTTTAATTATTAATTATTTTAAGTTCTAAATTAATTTTTATTATTTTTTAAAAATCTAATTTAAAATCTAAAACGTCAATAGTTATTAGTCTTTTAAAAAGTAATTTAAAATCTAAAACATTAGTAGTTTGATTAATTACTAATTTATAAATTATTTTATAAATTTCTATTAATAATAAAAATTATTTTATAAAATTTTATTAATAATAGAAAGTATTTTAATTAGATACCAATACTATTTTAGTTAATAAAATAATATTTAATTTAATTAATATATTAATTCATTATTTTGTCTCTAAAATTAATTTTTATTCAATTAATTTTTAATAGTTTAACAGTATATAATTATAAAAAAATTTATATCGTCAAAATTGTTTTTTCTCTATTTTCAATTGGTTGTATTTCTATTTCTAGAAAAGATTATGTCACTTAAATATTATTTTTTAAAAAAATTTCTAATTTTATTTGATAAATAACCACTAAAAGAATAAATTAGAGGGATTTATCATCTCATACATATTAAATATGTTAAGAATATTTGACTATAAAATATGAGCACGTGAAGCTCATTTAGAATTTTCTGTAAATTCAGAATCTTCTATAAATTTTTTTCATAAATAGAGCAATTTGTAAAGTTTTAAATTTTAAGTTCTTACGAAAGCTCTTGTATACCTTATAGTATCTATCATCAATGCTTATACAGTTTTATTAAAATTGTATGTTTTTACTCTCTTTTGACTATTATATTTATTCTATATTTTATAATTATTTTTTATGACTTCTTCGATGCACCAATGCACTAATTATTTATATTAAGCATCTAATTCTATTTTTAAAAAATATTATTAGCAAATTCTTGTTATAATAAAGTCAAATGTGACAAGTCAAGCTATACTTGAGGTTAGCAAAATATTTCTTTTATTATAGTTAAAATTTATAAAAAAAAGTATTAAATAAAAAATCAGGTTTATAATTTTATGATTTTTAATAAATTTTAATTGATGATAAAGTATATATTTTTTAGCATTTCTCATATGGGGTAGTCTTAATGATATCTACCATTTTTTCAGTTTGGGCTCTTGGTGGGCTTTTATTTAGAACTATGGAGCTACTCTCACTTCAATTTTGCTATTTACACCCTAAGTTTGTCTTTTAAAATATATCTTTGACGGAGATACAAGTTTATTGAACATTATATGTATAAAAATGTGTTTATGTTGTATATGCTTCAAAACCAGAACATGTTTCTGTTGAATACAAAATAAACACCTCCTAACACAATAAAAAGGTTAATTTATTGTTTACAACACAATGAAAACATATTTTTTTCATTGTGTATTTTTTATTATATACTACGAAAACATGTTGCATATAATGAGACTCAAATTCATATAACCACTTAATTTTAAATTTATTAAATGTTTATTTTAATTGTATTGTTTTTTTTTTTTATGTATATTGTTTGGATAAGTTTGATCACTTTTTACTTGTTTCATTGATATTTAATTAATATTAGAATTTTTTTGATATCTAGAATGTTGAGAATAGGAATGCGTTAATTTAAATTAGGCATATTTAAATTTAGTCTATAATAATTTATTATAATTGTATATGGATAGAGAATATAATAAATTGATTTAGGTTCAATTGTTTAATAAGTTAATATCTAAATAATTTAATGAGTTGATAATAGAATTGAGATTTATTCAGATAAATAATATTTAAGGATTGAAAACGAATGAACTATTTTTAAAGAAAACCAAAAACATATTTCACCCTTTAACTTTCTTTTCCCCGAATCTTGTTAAATCCATTTTTTTTTATGAAAATCAATCCATATTTTTGAAATACTGTGGTCACAATCACTATATAATTTACTTCATCTATTTTCTTTAAAAAATAGTTATAGAAAATAATATATATATATATATATATATAATTAACTCTTTCATTATTATTTATGTAAGTAATTTAAAGTTTTTTTTTTCTTTTTGTATAAAATTGTTCTTTTTTTCCATAGGTTTGTGTTTCACTATATCCAAAAAGACATCACTTAAAAGTTAAAATTACTGTTAATTTATATAGTATAAGGTTGTTTTGAAGGTTTACTACCACATTATTACCATAATGATTGAACAGTAGGAGAAAGTGTTTTTTGTTCATTATTTTGTTTGAGTATTGTCTTCATATGTAAGTTCATCTCATTTGTTTTTCAAAGACTGTGTTAATTGAGTCCAGCACACTCATATGGCTTAGGATTCTATGTTTTTATACTGTGGAATACCTTTTGCTGTTTACAAGAATCAATAATTGAAATAATTTGAATCATTGGACCTGTGTATTAATTTCTTAGTTGAATCTTTACATTAATAATTAATTCTCAATCCCCACCTAGCTAACATCATTACATTACTACTCTTATAGCTCTTTCAGTTTCATATGAATATTAAGGAATAATTTACTTTTTAAATGAAAACTTGTTTTACATCAACAATGGATTAATTAATATATTTTTTTTGACGTGTTTTTATTTTATTTTAATATGATGTGATTGCCAATAAGTTTCTATCACTTTTTTATTTATATTTTTATTTATATATAGATATATATAAACAAAATAAGAAATTTAAAAGTTCTCTTTTTTATACAAGTTGGAATATCCTTGAAATCCCTCAATTCATTTTATTTATTTTTTTCAATATTTTTTTTAAATCTAAAAGTCTATAGAAGAAACTAAAGAAAATGATTTCAACATATACCTACTTTTTATATTATGGAATGTAATGATAGTTATTATTTACTTCCTTGCTTACTTGTAGTAGAGTCTTATCTGGGTGAACATCCATTCTAGATTCAAAGATCACCTATTAAAACTTATTTCGAAGGAATTTATAGCTAATAACTCATTAAAAGAAGTATCACATTCCAATAAAATAGTTGGCGCACATTGTTAAGTATCAATAAATATTCCATTTGGCTACCATTGTAGAGCATTAAGTCTCTTATATCTTTTATGATGGTAAATTTTCAATTTTTATTGACTAGAAGAATAAGTTTTGTATAAGTCTACCACCCACACTCATGTCTACTTAGTCACAACTTTGTGGTTGAACATCAATTGCAATTATCATTGCATATCCTACATGCATGTGTGCACAACCACTCTTGTGATCAAATCTCTAATGACATTTTCTAAATTTTTTATGTAAGTGCATCCCTAGCATCACTACTACAAGACAATCACTAAATATAAACCAATTTTAGAGATAAAAAATGATTAGTTGTTATATTAACTAAATTAGATACTATTTTAGAGACTAAAAAAATTATTGTTATCTAAATTAGTTTATATTATTTATAAATAGTTTCTAAATTGATATCTAATTAGTTACCAAGGTTTTAACTATCAATTAGATTATAAAGTTGGTAGTTAAAACCTTGATAATTAATTATATATCAATTTAAAAACTATTTATCAATAATTGAAACTAATTTAGATAGTAATAATTTTGTTAGTCTATAAAATAATATATAATTTACTTAATATAATAACTAATTATTTTTTATCTCTAAAATTTGTTTTTATTTAATGATTTTCTAGTAGTGCAGTATCACAACATGTAGTAGAACTTTTTATGGAAATTTCTTAGTGTATATACCACACACATGTGAACATAGACACTCTCCTGATTGGATATATGGTACAATTTTTTATAAGAGTGTACCTCCCACAATCATGTGGAATTAGTGACACCTTGTAATTGAATTTTTGGTACAATTTTCTTCGTGAGCACACCTCCCAAAAGAAATTAACTAATACTTTAGCTTGATGTTAACATGGCATTACTTGTCAAATGGAAGTGGAGAATATTGGATGAAACAAAAAGAAAATGGAGAGACATCTTATTATCTAAATAAGAAGTAGAGGATTCAAGACAAAAGAGATCCGCAGTGAAGTTTCAATCTAGGTGGTGGAGAAACCTAGGAAAAGTTGGTCAAGATGGAGTAACTGAAAGTTGGTTCAATAAAGCTATAAAATGTAACATAAGGTAATTTGGTTAGATTTTAGGAGGATAAGTGACAAGTTTTTTTTTTTTTTTTTTGATCGGCAAGAAA
Source organism: Phaseolus lunatus (assembly GCA_013389735.1). Classification (NCBI taxonomy): domain Eukaryota; kingdom Viridiplantae; phylum Streptophyta; class Magnoliopsida; order Fabales; family Fabaceae; genus Phaseolus; species Phaseolus lunatus. The sequence goes on along the minus strand of CM023863.1, from coordinate 46,369,512 downwards.
AAATAAATAAATATGAACCACTTTAGAGGTGCCTCAACCCTTATACAAAACCACTACACAAAAAGCCCTCAGAACCCCTTCTAACCAACCTAATTGTTACAAACTTAAAACAACAAACAACCTAGCCAAAAGAATAAACCTTGCAAAAGAATAAACCTTGCAAAAGCTCACTTAACTAGAAGCATACAAGTCACAGGATCAATGCACTACTCAGAATAAGTAAAACGATCAAAATTAGATTTAAATGTTACCCACGACCAAACCTTTAATTGAGCCAAGACGAACATTTCCGAATGGTCGATCACTCCACCATGGAAGATATATTTATTCATGTGCTTCCAAATTTCATTAACTATTGCAATCCAAATGCTACCCCAAACAACATTAACCTGGGTAGAAGCATTTAACAAATTAAACTGCAACAAGTGAGAAACAGGATCAACATTATCAACCGACGTAATGCCTATCCAAGGTGAATATACTATTTAAATCAGATCTCCAAGGCTATAATATATTTCAATTAATCAAGGGGAGAACAGTGGGGAAAATGTGTAATTGGTTAGATTTTGGATAGCAGTGAAACTTACAGTGGAATAGGAGTCTGTTTGAATGAGAGAAAATACAAGAACAACAATTGTTGAGAGTGTATTAAGTACAATACAATTGAATAGGGAAAATCCTAGATGGTTAGGTAAAAAAGTTAACATTTTCTCTATCAGATCTACATATGTTGTATTACCTAACAATATATCAATCTAGGAGACAACAAACAACACAAGGGATTCTAGAATGTCAAGGCTTTCTACAATGCTCAAGTCTTTTCGTTGAGGGTGTCGCTAGATAAGACTTAATTTAGCTATGAGAGGAATTGACATTATTATTATATTATGCCGATTATGCCAACAATTTGAAGAATTGATGCAACATTTATTTTGACATGCAAGATAACATTTTTAGTTTGGAAACTTGTTGCAATTGGGTGAGAATCCAATTTGCATAACATAATAGGTTTTTGTACTAAAGTAGTGTATTTTTTTTGTCAGAAATTATAATTTTGGATAAATTTTCTTTTTTATAGTAACCTATGAATACGATGACTTTAGGACTTCCACTCTAAAATTATATTCATAGAGTACAACTTACTTATTTTTGTAAAAAAAAATGTTCAAAATCGTATTTTTCGAATAAAAGTACACTACTTTGGTGAAAAAAACCAACATAATAACATGTTATGAGCTTCTTCAAATGAATCGTAAACAAAACCTAGTTTGGAAATGAGTGTGAATAACAGTTATTTAGAGTATATGTGACCACACAAATACAATAGTGTTCAAAGATGGAAGGGTAGGTGAGGAAGATTTGTTTCATATGACTCAATGACTGTTAGTTTTTTCAATACTGATTGATTCCTGTGTAAAAAATAATGTCTTAGATCAATCAAATAGTTCTTTGGAGTGTGGATAACAGTTATTTAAAGTATATGGGATCACATAAATACAGTAGTGTTCAGAGATGAAAGGATAGATGAGAAATATTTATTTTATATGACTCAGTTGAAAGTTTGACTTTAGATAAAAAATAATAAAGTGACTGTTGTTAATTTTTCCAATACTAACTGGTTCTTGTGTCAGAAACATGATCTTAGATCAATCAAACTGTTATCGCTTTTACAATCATTATTTTTAGAGAATGACAATTTTATCTTAGATTAATCAAGGAGTTGTGACTTTTAGGAGAATGAAATTGTCAAGGAATTTTACATGTCCTGAATATTTTTTTTACTCTTAAATTCTGAAATGCAACTCTCTCTTTAGCCTTATAATTGAACAATATAATATTTGAGTTTTCAATTCATATCCTAGTGGAGTACTAACAACTTGGTCAAAGCTGGTAAAGGCTGTTATATTTTTTTCAAGACAGTCAAAAGTACCTATTAGAACCAAAATGTATCTACACTCTCAATTTTAAATATTCTATCAGAGAAGTATCTATTGCAGGCAAAGAGACAAACATTGTAAAAACAAATTTTTGGGATTGAAATGTGGGATATTTTTGTTTGAAAAATATGACATGTTTTTTTAATAAGGGTTGAGAAATATTTATTTTATTCTAAACTTTTTTTAAATGTTAATATTATAATTTTGGTGTTAATTCAATATTTTTATAAGTTGGATATTGTGCAAAACTCACACTATCAAAGTTTTAAATGATAGAAGTAAATAATATAAGCTTGAAGTTTACATATATATATATATATATAGTACATAACAGGAAAAGTAAACCTGAAGAGAAATTTGCTGATTGAGGAGTACTGCAAATTTTGACCATGAAGAGTACATGATTGTGGTCCAGTGGCCACAACACAAAGAGTGAATTGAATGAACCTGTAATGTTTTGATGTATTGAATCGAGTATGAAAAGTTGGTTATATCTGGTGTGCATGCATGCTATGGTTGTGGAGGTGATAGAGGCACGTAGCACAACTATGCTTGCATGTCACTTCCAACAATCTCAGCTTAACCTTGTTCACTCATTTTCTTTTACTGTTTTGTCATTATGCACAAACATGGCTGATTAAAAAATAAACAAATTATGCACAAACCTGTACTATACATTTAGTTCCATGATTAGCTACATTAAAAAAAATTCATGACTATAATAACATAATACATAATTTTGAGTGCTTGTATTAATGAGTCGTCTTTTATTTTCTTAAAAGTTTTAGTTTTCCAAGGAAAGATAATATTTTCATAATTGCAACTATATTTTTGTTTTAATTTTTTCTAGTAGAGACATATAATAGGTTGTAGACATATAAAAAAATAAAATCCAATTCATGTATAAAATTGTATAAAAACGAATAATTCCTTTTTTTAAATTTTTTTTTTTTATCAGCAAAAGTAAATAAATAAACAGGATCACTTAAGAGGTGATTCAATGTTTATACAGATAAGATATACAAGTGTACATTTTTCCATACTCAAATATCATCCCAAAAGATCAATCTACTGTTTAACCCTACACGATTAACTACAACCAACAGTAAGGTCAAGGACCAACCCCACCATGCTAATAGAACTTTAAATTGAATGCTACGTATCAGGGGTTAAAGACACTAGAGAATGAGAAACTCATTGACTGTACATTTGAAAAGATCAAAGACCAGACCTTAATCTTTGTCAAAGAAAAACTCAGAATGATCCACCACTTCTCCTTTGAATAGACAATTATTTTGTTTCTATATTTCACTAACCAACGCGACCCAAACATTATCCATAATCAGATTAACTGAAGTAGACGTACAAAGAATTTTGAAATGTTCAAAATGTGGTCCAAGATCAAGAGGATCAACTGAACTCGCTTCTAACAAATCATAATAAAGATTTCAAATTAGCCAAACAACTCTTCATCCAAATAAGAAATCACTTGTTGGCTCCTCTTATATCCTAACTTTCTGTTAGAACAAACTACTCAGTCTATGTTAACTATGTTAAAGTATACCTAGTTATCAAAAGGAAAAAAAAAATTGAGTGGTGGTTTAAAGAGCCAAGACATAGACTGAGACTTGAAAATGGTGACTTAGGAGTTTGAGAATGATTGGAAACAGAAGGGGTCAGGCCATGGTCCATGAAAAGCAGGTTAAAATGATTGCATGGCTACGGTAGCATAAATCTTTTCTAAAGAAAGATATATTGGATGCTCTATCTTAATGCTCTCCCCACTCAGTTTTGGCAGGAATCACCCATCACTGTATCACTGCAGCGTGGCAATCAAACAAAAGTGTAGGAAAAGACGCCATCCATCCTCCTTCATTCTCCATGCATCGAGTCAATACAGGTGGAAAACACATGAAATAAACAGACAAAGATTTTCACGCTTCAGTTTTGTAATATGTCTCATCAGGGCCACTTTTCAGACAACTTACAGGCCACAAATTCGGCAATTTTTGGAATCCCTCGGAGAAAGATATATACGTTGTGGGAACAAACCCAAGATTTTCATGTGACTTGTGGCAGACTGTGCTGTGCTTTCATCCTCCTCAATTCTTCTTTAATACTTTCAAAGTATAAGTTTTGTATATGTAAGGTTTATGGTTTGTCTAAAGTGATTTTCTCATATAAAATAATATATATTCAATTCAGTTATAATAATGGAAATAAATAAATATAAAATAATGTTATGTAAGTTACTAAAAGTTCAATTTTAAAAATAAAAAACAATTAATTATTATGCTTAATAAATTAGATACTATTTTATAGATTTAACAAATTATTTGTATCTAAATTAATTTATATAGAGATTTAATAAATTATTTATATGTAAATTAATTTATATAGTTGATAAATAGTTTATAAATTAATATTTAATTATAAATTTATATCTTTAAATCTTTTATATACATAACAGTCTTTTAATGAAAGATAAGTAATGAATTATGCATATATTATATATTTGCATGCAATTGTTGAGACCTCATTTTAAGAGATAATTTGTTTATCAAACATTAGACTCTCTAGTTAGATGATAATTCTATAAGAGATTGTTTGTGATGTCTTTTTAGTTTAAAAAAAAGAGAGGTTAGTTTTTTTTATTCTCTCCTTGAAAGGGTTTCCTTATACTTCAAACACTATTTTCATTTGCTTAATTAGGAGTAGTGGAACAATACTTAGGAAAGTGAGAGGTAATTTGGTGTTAGAGAATATTTATGTTCTTTATATAAAGAAAAATAAAGAATATAGTCAAGGTGCCTTTATATATTGCTATAAGTTAGAAGTAATAATGACAATACTTTTGTAATTTTAATTTGTCTAAAAGAGAGTAGTAAGCCATTGGTATGCTTCCTTAGTTTTTTGGAAGTTTTTATAATGTCATAATGAAGGATATGCTATGCACGGAATTGAAGGCGTCTTCATACATGATATAGAGTAACATTTGTCAAGTAGAGATGGATTGGTAATGACATGATACCTTTATTGTGAGCATGTGGTCCTTCAATTGTTGTAATATGGAAGAATGTATCTAAGTATATATGCTAACTTTCCTGGGATGTATGTAATGTTAAAACAAGTGGTATTGGTAGTGCTCGAAGTTCATGATTGATAATAAGACAAATCTATATACAAATAGTGTGAGTTGCGTAAAAAGATTGGAACACCTAAGTGCTTCATTTATAGTATATTGTTATTTTTTGATAAAAATAAAAATAATACTTTTTTGTAATTTCATATTATTTTGTAACCTAAAAAGTTCTTTGAAAGAGAGACTAGACGTAACTCATGTTAGATAAACTATACTGGTTTGATATCAATCTTCATGTAATCAGTGGAGACAATCAATTTTCTCAACTTATTTAATTTTGTATTTGAATTTTTTGTATGTTTAATTAAATTGTTTTAAGTCTCTAAATTATTGGGAACATGCATTGGATTATTGGTTACATGGGTTAGTCTTAGTTATTATGAGATGATAGTTTTATAGTTGCATGCATTAAGTTATAATATTATACCGGAGAATTACTTTATCCTACTTAAAGAATGTAAATTCTTTTAGTTTGTGAATTTAAAGAAGATGAAAGATAAAGTAAGTGTTTATCTTTAAATGCAAAGAGGAAATTGTGTTTTTAAATTATGAATAATTAAATTGGCGTAATTTGGCTGTTAATAATGTTGGAGTGCTAATATGATGGAAAACTATGCATGTCAAAATATTGACTAGTTGAGACATGTCTTAAATTGAATTTTCAACATGGACTATATGAGTAAATGCAATTTTTTAAAGTAAAATGTGTATTGATTTAAGAATTTAATATCAAAGTGAGCTTCAATGATAGAAATTGAGTTAAAATGAGTGGAATATAATGATTAAGCAATTTATAATTGTAGATGACTCTATTTTAAGATTTTTTAATATATTATCCTAAACTTTAAATTAGACACTCACGTGTTTGGTTATTTTGGATGTGATGAGACATCTTGCATCACTATTTTGTATATACAAATTTGAACATCCTTTAAATACTTTAATTAATTCATTTATTTTTAACTGATAAAAAAAATATTTTGATTTTGTTGCATACGTAATTTAATTGATATTCTTATTCAAGCAAAATTTCTTCGTCTCAAGTTAAGATGAGTTTTTCTCTTTGAAAATATCTATTCAAGCGAGATTCTCCTTATCAAAGATAAATTCAAATTAAAAGTTTATATTTGTCTCAACCCTATTTTTTCTTTTAAGCAATAAAATTTTGCTCAAACAAAAATAGATTAAAAAAAATCACCTTTGCTTTAAATAAATTTTAGTTCAATGTGAACAAACTTTAATTTTAATCATTTTTTACACTAGTTATTGATTTATTTGTAGGCTCTCCAATCTCAAGTGCACAATCAATAATAAAACCACCTCTAGACTAATACCTCTCAAATGCACAACCACTAATTATTGGTTATAAAACCATCACTCTATCACCTGATCATAACCAAGCCACCATAAACACTCTAAATACACTATTTTTTTCAATAACTAATCTAATAATTAATATCTAAAGACTAAATTTAGATATCAATTTAAATGGTGGAAAATATTTTAATAAATTTCTCTTTTGCTTTTTGGATGAATGCTCTCAATGGTGAATCGATCATTCGATATCTGTTTCCTTCTTCTTTTGTTGTGAGAACAGAATGGAAGAAAAGTAATGAAACCCGCGATGGCTACTGAATAACCTCCTTTTACTTTATTAAGATGTGATCAGACAACAAAAAATCAGACAATGACAGAGCGGCCTGTAAGAAGTGCCAGACCCTCAATAAAAGAATATTAAGGTGATAGAGTGTTACAGGAGACGCTAGGCTTCGGAATTGAAAAAAGTGCTCTTTTTTTTAGCAAATTTCGCTCATAAAGTTTTTTTTGATCTGCCGCTGTTAGAACACCAAAATATTATAAGTATTTATAAAATATATTTAATATCACATATGTAAACAATAATAATATCACATATATAAAATGCATAAAAAAATATTATTTATTCTTCATGAACTATGTTTTCTATTTTTTTTCAATGCAAATAACAGATACAAATAAATAAAATATTCATAAATAAAATAACAAGAAAGAATCAAAGTTATATACAATATATAATAATTTGTAATTTGTTCAAAATTTCATCTTGATTTAGACATCTTCTAAAAGGTAAAGAGAATAGTAAGTATTTTAAATTGTCCTATGATCTTAATTTCTAAGTAATGTGAGACTATTGGATATGTCGAAACAAACTCTTTAGTCGAAAACTAAAAAAAAGTATTTGTCTTTGGAATAACTTTCCATCTTCATAGAATACACTAATACTAAGATCTCAAATCCATTAAAATAATATTGTTATGGTCAATCGCATCTTATATATTATTGGTTTTAGAACTCAAAACTTCCTAACCATTTTCTTCTTAAAAAACATTTTAAAAAGTAAAAAAAAAAATGTATATTTAAATTGATTATAATCTTTATCTTGACTCTTAAACCATATGATATGTTTTCAAAATTTAATAGTTATATGATAAGTATGCTAAAACTATTATACAAACACAATTTTAATATTTTTTCAAAATTTAATAGTTATATGATAAGAAAAAGCCTTTCTTCTATTTAAAAATAGAAAATTGCTTAAATTGGAAATAGACAATTCCACTGAAGTACGATTGTTTCTATTTCCATACAGATAGCCTGAATCTAGACCATATACCTGTTCCAAAAGCTTCATCAATATCAAACTCAATTTCTTAAACTTCACTTTAAGATAACAATAATAAAATAATAATAATAATAATAATTTATACCATTATATAAAATATATACCTTTCTATAACTATTTTGAATGTCATTTAAATAATTTCAATAAATAAAATAATGTTTTGTTTAATAAAACATGTAACTATACAGCTTCTCCATTAAAAAATTAATTACACAATTTCTTCACTTAAGAATAACCGCCATATACACTTTGTCTTTAACTATTATTTCAAAATACACAACACATTATTTTATAACTAATAATATTCACATTTTGTAGGTTATATTTTGTTTATACAACCATTAGTGTTATTTTTCTCTCACAATCTCAATCTCATTACACTTTCTAAGTTAATGGAAAATTTTTAACCATAAAACATACCACATTATATTATAAATTATCTACTTTAACTATCATTATTCTCTTAGAATGGAAGCACAAAAACTTTTTTCACTAATAATAATAATAATCTTCTATACTTTATTTATCTACATATAAAGAGGGTTTATTTTCTTAATATATGTTAAACTATTTTATTTATTTTCTATTACTTACATATTCTCTCTCATTTCACAAGTTTAATTTATTTTCTTATATGTCATTTTTTTGGCCCTTGACCTCATCACTTCAAATTTAGTTTCTTAAATAATAGCTTAAATTTAAAAACAACATAAAATCAATAAATTATATAAATAAATATATATTAAAAATATATTAAATGAAAATTAATACACTGGTATGAAAATTAATATATTAAATTAAACCAAAACGCATACCAATAACCATCAAACTCCATTATTAAACTTAGACAGACTCTTCTCCGTTCCACCGGCATAACAGAGCCTCCTACTCCGTTCACAACCACTTCATTCACCAACAAAGAATGGTTCAGTTTCGGTTAAAACCTGTAACGGCATTCGCCGTGAAGCCGTCACCGTTGGTGGCTTTCGTAACGGTAATCGTCATTGGCGTGGTGGGGTTTTATTCGCTGCATTTTCCTTTCCGTTCCGCCGCTTCCCTCGACCCCTCGCGCTTCGGCCACGTGTTCCTGTCGTCGTCCTCCAACGCCACGATCTCCAACTACCTGCGCGCGCTCACTGTGCACCCTCACCTCGCGGGAACAAAAGCCGGCTCCCTAACCGCACGCTACGTGCTCAACCACTTCACCGGCCTCGGGCTCCGAGCCCGCACCGCGAGGCACTCCGCGCTGTTGTCGTACCCACTGAGCTCCTCGCTCGCGGCGCATTTTAGCGACGGTTCGAGTTTGGAGTTTCGATTGGGGGAGGGACAGGGGGACGAGGAGATGGTGGCGCCGTACCACGCCTACTCGCCGTCGGGGTCGGCGTGGGCGGCGGCGGTATTTGTGAACTACGGGCGGGAGGAGGACTTCCGGTTGTTGGCTGCGGCGGGGGTGGGGGTGGCGGGGTGCGTGGCTGTGGCGAGGAGCGGCGGGGGAGTGGGGCGGGGGGCGGTGGTTGAGGCGGCGGAGAGGCATGGTGCGGCGGCGGTGGTGGTGTTCGGGGGTGACACGTGGCCCAGGGGGTTTGAGAGGGGACACGTGATGAGAGGGGGGATTGGGGACCCGCTGAGTCCTGGGTGGGGTGGGGAGGATGGCGGCGAGAGCTTGGGCTTGGATGATAGTGAGGTTTTGAAAAGGTTTCCTAAAATTCCATCCATGCCCTTGTCTGCAGAGGCTGCTGAGAGGATCTTGGTCTCGCTTGGTGGAGCTCCTCTGCCCTTGGATTGGAGGGGTACCCTAAAGTCCTCCCAGGTTAGGAATGTTGGTCCTGGCCCCACAATCCTCAACTTCACTTATCAGGTTGCTTCCTTGCTTCCTCATCTAACTTTGTTTTGTTTGTTCAGATTTTAGTCCATGCATGCATGTGAAGATTTACATTACTTCATGTTTTGTACCATTAACTTTCTAGAGAAATAATTTATATTTTTTTACACTGTCTAAGTATGTTGACTTCTACATCTTCTACCATAAAACTCAAATAATTTTGAATATAGGCTTTTTAAAAAAATTCCTATACCTGTTATGAATTCGGATTGAACAGAGTAAAATTCTCATGTACCCATGCATTGAGAGTTAAGAAAATTTTACGTAGTCAAATATTTTGGGTACGAACTTTGAAGTAATAATTGCTATAAAAATAAAGAAATTTACCATACATATCCATTGATAGTTTACAAGGTGGTGTATATACTGTTTTCTCTGAAAATCTTTCATAGTCAACTAACTAAAAATCACTCTAATATAATTTTTAAGACAACTATGACAAAAGTGAACACTTCTATCATGTGCAACCATTTATGATTAGATGCTTCATAAGGTTATGTATTCTAATTAAATTCTCTTTTGCATCATTAAGAAAAAGAGATAAACTTAGATACATTGTCAATTTAAATTTTCTGCATTAATATTTACTAGAAAACACAATATTTAGATGTGGTAAAATAGTCAAATTTCACTAATTATATGTGTAAAACAAATTGACTTTCTACATAAATTAAAGGGAAAAAGGGGAAATGTATATTGAAAGGTTGAGATTTTGTGTTTATTTGAACCTAGAGTGTTCCCTTGATGATTACAAGTTTTTAGTGAAGTTCAGGTTTTTGAAAATTTGACCATATCTAATGTGTGTGTGTCTAGGTAAACGTTTAATAAGACCTTGTAAAACAAGAGTCTGTGTTTAATTTTAATATAGTTTACAACTTAAGTCCTTTCTAAACATCCCGGATTTGGTATCCAATTTATTGTTCCTGTCTGTTGTTGGTATGTTTTGATTATGACAGTATATCGATTTTTTGATGCTCATCTTTATAACTAATAGACATCAATGAAGTACAACGATATTTAACTATGCTGTATGTTTTCTGTGCATGTTTTCAGTCTGGCTTATTTGGTTTTTCAGGGAGAGATGAAAGTGGCTACCATTGAAAACGTTTTTGCCATTATCAAGGGACGGGAAGAATCTGATCGCTATGTGCTGCTTGGGAACCATAGAGATGCATGGACATATGGTGCTGTTGACCCCAACAGTGGGACAGCTGCCTTACTTGACATTGCTCGTAGATATTCTATTCTATTGCGTTTGGGGTGGACTCCACGGAGGACCATCATTCTATGCAGTTGGGATGCAGAGGAATTTGGAATGGTAGGTAGCTCCACTAATCTTTCGTTCATCATGGTTAACCACTTTCATTATGTGGCCACTGGATTTTGATAAATGACAAGTCAGTGAACTTGGACAAATTTCGATCTCTGCTACCATTTGTCTTATTTACCTAAATTTGTTGCCATGATCTTGAGTAAGTCTCTTTCACACGGGTTAGAGTTCTTGATCAGCTTTTTGCTTTAAAAATTAATGCATATTTTGTGCTTTTTATCAAATTAAATCAGTTTTGCTTTATTTCGATTTTGGTGTCACTTCCAGAACTGTGCTCTTTAAATCAAGTTTATCCATTTCTGTAGATAGGATCCACTGAGTGGGTTGAACAGAACCTTGTCAATCTTGGTTCGAAAGCTGTAGCATACCTTAATGTAGACTGTGCTGTTCAAGGGTCTGGTTTCTTTGCTGGCTCAACTCCTCAGCTAGATCATCTCCTTCTCGATGTCATAAAAAAGGTATTTGAAATAATTATACGTGCATATGCAAATCTGCATGTGGATAATGTTTTAAATATAGTTGATCATGGTATTTGATTAATGCTTTACATCAATTGCCATGTACGTTTATTTCAGGTCAAGGATCCTGACTCTGAGGGTACAACGATATATCAGAATTGGGCAGCTGCTGGTGGAAAATCTAATGTAGGACTTTAAGTCTATTGGCCAATGGTCATTTAAAATTTATGAAGTTATCTTTAGCTGTCCATAACTACATTTTCACTTAAAAGTTACAGACCATGTTTCGAAGATTTTCCTTGTTGTCTTTCTATTTTCAATATATTTAATACTAGTCATTAACTTCTTGGCTGTCTAGATGCCTTTCGAGTTTTGATAGATTCATATTTATTGTTTTCCCTTTTTCCTCTCACTGGTGCCAGTTATGTTTTTATTTAGGAACCTAATTTGAAAGTTAAAAAAAATTCTTCAAAATTAATTAATGGTGATGAAAAATCATATATTTGCTGCTTAGCAGTTTTATCTTGGTTGATTGCAGATTCAAAGGCTGGGTAGAGTAGATTCTGATTTTGCTCCATTTGTGCAACATGCAGGGGTTCCATCTATTGATATGTATTATGGAAAAGGTACATACCTCATTGATATGAACTAAAAGGGTTCCATATGATTTGAGAAAAAGTCGTGCCAAAATGTATCACATACTCATGTATTTTGCTCTAATAATCGTGCCCTCATTTTTAATTTATTAATGTACCTTTTGGGGTACATTTAAGAGACTAGTCCAGAATTTGAAATTTTATGCTGAGGGTGATAAAGGTTTCGCATTCATGGTTTATTAGATTGGGCCATTATATGTGAGGTCATAGAAAACTGTCATGCTAGTTGATGCTTATTTATGTAAAATATGCCTCGGCACTGCAATGGTCCTTCTGTTTTTTGCTATCATTTTGTCCTATCATAGGATTTATATCTAGCTATTGTCATATAGGAGCCTGAACAGTAATGATCAGTATATACATTGTTTAAGCATAGAATTTTTACAAAAAAAAAGAAAAGAAAAGAAAATTTGTATCTGAATTCTATATGCCAATGTCCATAATCTGTCACATTTCCACGGCCTTTTGTGTTAAATAATGTTTTGTCTTTTCTCTAGATTATCCTGTCTATCACACTGCTTTCGACTCCTATAACTGGATGACAGAGTTTGGAGATCCATTCTTTCACCGCCATGTAGCTGGTTTGATTTCTTGTTTACTCCCCCTCTTAGCAAAAACTTTGAAATTATTGTTTTATTGGCAAATTCATTTGTCAATCATGAGATGATATATCTTTTCTGTTCTTTGTTGTATCAGTTACAGGAATTTGGGGGCTTCTAGCCCTGCGCCTTGCTGATGATTCCATCATACCTTTCAATTATCTGTCTTATGCGGATCAGTTACAGGTAAGCATTTATCTTCATGAGTATTTAATTAACTTCTTGCTAAGTACTATCTTTTGATACTAGAATATCAAACCAGGAGGGAGTTTTAGTTAGACGGTTAATGACAAAATTATGTTAGTTTCGATAGGTTAGAATTCACTTTACAATACCATTAAATTAGTATAGTTCTTAAATTGGTGAATTCAGTGTTCACAATAATTATCCTAGATACAACCACTATCACCCTAATCTGTTGAGCTAGGCTCAGGTGTCGTCAAACCATAATAGTTAATATTAATTCTTGAACTTTAACCGAAACTCAATCTTATAAATTGTAAGCTAAAACAAATTGTAAGGGAAGAAAAGAATGCTAATATTTGGCTGAGGCAAAGGGAGTAAGATGTGGGGTGAATTGAATAAAGTTTTATCAATTTTAGCATTGCACTTCTATGTCTTCCATCAATTGCAAAACATTCCTGTATCATTATTGATTACTTAATCTTTCCCTACTTTGGACAGGTGTACAATGACATATTGAGCAACTTGTTAGAAAAGCAAATTTCTCTACATCCACTAAATGCGTCGATTCAAGAATTTGCTTCTGCTGCCAAAGAAGCTAATGATGAATCAAAGGTAAAATGAAACTGCAATGGGTTGTAGTGTATTAGCATTATTTATCACATCTAAATTTGACATAATTACTCTTATCATGTTTTCTTCTACTTGTCTTTATGAACTGCAGAAACTGAGATTGCAAGAAAATTCAGATAATTTTGTGGATATGAAAATCCGAGCATTGAATGATAGACTAATGCTTACGGAAAAAGGCTTCTTGGATGTTGACGGGCTTCGAGGAAGGCAATGGTTTAAGCATCTTGTGAGTGTGTTTGCCTTCAATGTGCTGGTTAAAACTTTCATTAATGCTTAAGTTGACACATACTTCCCCACTTATGAGATCAGCTACTCTTCTTGTGCTGCTGATTGTATGTTGAAACATGTGATTGTAAGTTCAGATTAAGAAGCTACTAACTTGACTGCCAGAGATCCCTAGACTAGGCTTATATATCAACTTTTCATGTGATAAATTGCTTATTTGTGTCATTACATTACATTACTGTACAGGTTTTTGGGCCTCCCAGAGACCATGAAAGCAAGTTGGATTTCTTCCCTGGAATCGCTGACTCTATGTCTGAGATGTTTAAAATGAGTGAAAAAGAAAGGCTGGCTGCAATTCAGCATGAGGTTTGGAGGGTTGTGAGGGCTATTCAGAGAGCTGCTTCAGCACTAAGAGGAGATTTGACCTAAAACTAGTAGAAAAGATGAAAATATCTATCTTAGTTGTTCAATAGTAAGTAGTCCAAGCTCCACTTTACCTGTAAAGGCCAACTGTACATTAAACTTAAAGCACTTGGGCTTCTTTGTTTATTGTTTCTTTCATGGGAATTCACTTTTTTATTGCCTTCTTTTTTGGCTAAGTTTTCCTTTTCCTTTAAAGATTTACCAAAACAATTTTGTAAGGAAAAATGAACAACTTCCAACTCATTCTTTGTCTTAAAATTAAGCAGAAATTGTATCAATTTTATTGAATTCTTCATTTCTATACCTTGGTACGACTCTCTTCAAAATTAACGAAAGAATCGAACAAATTTTCTATAAAAAATCTTAAAATAAAAAGTGAAAAAACTAAAATTATATTTTTACAGGTTAAATTAATTTGTGTAGCTAATTTGCAAAAGCTTATTTATATAATTTTTAAAATTATTAATTTTAATCTGTATAAATTAATTTTAATTTATGAAAAAATTCTTCACTTCAAAATATTATATTTATTTGGTAAATTAAAATAATATTTTGAAGAGCCGCGCCAGGTAGGGGTCGAACCTACGACTTTCTGCTTAGGAAACAGACGCTCTATCCACTGAGCTACAGGCGCTTCCTTGTGCCTTCTGATAGATAAGTTAATTTTAAAATTTTTAAACTTTAACAATTGATATAAGTTTATGGATAATCGGATTCAGTAAGTTAACTTCAACTCATTTAATTTTTTTCATATCCAAAATCATTTCTTTTTCAAATTAAGAAATCAAACATTGAGCTTGTTACTTTGGAGTGAGGCATATCAATACAAAAGTAATGATATAAAAAAGAGAGTCTCCTTATGATTTTATAATATTTAGTAATCAAAATCTTCCATGTGTTTCAATTTATAAATTATCTAACACCCAAAAAAAATATAGTACATACATGTTTAGAATATAATTATATTTAAATATTACAAATTTTAAATATTATTAAAAAAATACACATTTATAAACTTTTAGGAGGACTCAGTTTCTTTTTAACTATCACCAATTAAATTATCTACTTGTATATTAAATTATGATCATAAAAAAAAGTAAAATAAAGTTTCAATTAAAATATATAATGTTTGTCACCAACTTCATCTAAATATTGATTGTATGAGATAATATCTCAAAATAAGATGATTTCTACGTTTCTAATTGAATATTGGTAATTCTCACCTTTAATTTAGTGTATGTAATTTTTATAAAATTTTCACCACATGATATCTTCGTTATCTAACTCGAGATATCATTATAACGAGGATTTATTTTCAACAACCTCTAACTAAATAATTATATTACACCTCAAAATGTTAGGTAAACATTGATACATGCAAATCATCACAATAATTTCACTCTGGTATTACTCGTATCATCATTTATAATATATGAATTCATCAATCACACTTAGTGATTCACAACATTCATCAATTTCATACATAATGTCTTTAAACATTTTTATCCAATCATATCCATACATACAAAACACTTATAAAATCTGAAACACTTCAATTTCATCATAGAAAAGTCTCTTGAGCGAAATATTTTTGCTCAAGCAATTTGTCTCCACATCATTTTCATTTGAACAAATAAGTTGTTGCTTGAGTGACAAATGCAAAAAATATAAATTCTATGTAAAGGCAAAGCAGTTAAAAGAAAATAACTAAAAGTCATTTCAAACCACTTTACCCTTTCATACATGTTTTACTCACCCAAACCAGATACATTTTCCACTCTAACATCTATATAAAAAAATTTAATACCACTATTTTAAACCTAAAATGCAACCTAACATAAAAATATTTTAATATCACTTTATTCACAAATGACAATACAAGACGAGTCATGCATGCCAACTCGCAACTCATAATAAAAGAACATGGGTTGGGTTAGACATTTAAACTGTATAGGTTCATCTTATATAACTTGCAACACCTGTGAGTTGAAGTGCTCACCAACCTACCCTACAATTCACATAAGATTTGTTTTTTAAATACTTTTATTGTTGTGTAGAATTATGCATTGAATATGATTAAATATTTTAATTCATTAATAAATTCACTATAAACAATCAAATTCGAGTTTTTAGAGTTTAGCTTACAATTGTTTCCCAAAGCATTCAACGATATACAAATGTGTAATCACGTTTTTAATGACTTTTAGAATAAATAAGTATGTTATCGATAAAGATAACAACAAAAATTTATTGAAAAAAGGTATGATGATTTTATTCATGAAGTCCAAAATCATAGTTGGAGCATTATCCTAAAAACATACTTAAAAAAATAGTATGTTTATATTAAAAAATGATATTATATATATATAGTTATCTTTCAGAAGAAAATTTAGAGTAGATATACTTGTTTTGTACAGTAATTTATTTAGTTATTTATAGCCTACACCCAACATGAAGGAACAATAGTTCTTCTTTACCATCATAAATAGGGATAAAAAAAAAACTTATATCCTTAGATATAACGTGAACATGAAAAATATCCAAATTGCTTAAATATAAATAAAATTATTTATATAAATAGTATTTTTTACTCTTCCCATTTTAAATAACTGAAACATTCTTATTTTGAAATATATACAATGTGTATTGTTTTATATATGGCATAAGAGAAAGTTAAAAAATAATATTTTATAACCTAAATAGAAATAATAAAACATAAAAAGAATCCCGCGCCAGGTAGGGGTCGAACCTACGACTTTCTGCTTAGGAAACAGACGCTCTATCCACTGAGCTACAGGCGCTTACATATTCCTTAGACTTAATATTTATTAAAGAATTATTTAAATTTGTTTCCAAACTAGAATGGCAAAGGCTAACACAAAAGAAAAAAAAAAACAGAATTAAACTAACCTTGATAAAAAAAAATAGAGAAATATGCAAATTCTAATTCTAATTTTGTTTGACAAAATATGGATCAATTTGGAACGCAACTGTGGTTTTTTCTTATCTGTTTCTATTTTAGAATTACGAATAAAAGCACCAAAAACATTCATAACAAATTACAAATTAGGAAGAAATCAGTTGATTTTGACTCCAACTGATGAAGAGTGATTTTTGAATTTCGTGACGGTTGTAACTGGTGTGTTTATTATCTAAAACAGTAACATCTTATTTCTAAACAAAATACATATTTTAATCTATAAAGCATTATACTATTTAGTTTAAATAAATCATTGCACTGAGTTTGAGAGAAAAAAAAAACTGATTTGAGAAAGTAACTATTAAATTAAAAATTAGTAAAATTGGTAAAAGAAAAAAAAATCAAATTCGCAGTTGGTAAGTCAACAAAATAACAATATAAGATATTTGTTATTTTCTTTTTAATTATAGATGTGATCTTGTTATTTTTTCACCAAAACTTATCATTGGTAATATATCTATTTAATTGTTAAAATTTAGATCCAAATATACATTTAATTTAAATTAACGTATACTTTAAATATTAAAAATCTATAAAATCATAGAGTGCTTTTAATTTTTAATATTATAAATTATGAATTATGTTTTTTTTATATCATTTTATAATTATTTATATTTATTGTTACTATTATATTGATAATTACGTGATTAAAGTTCAATTACAATTATATCTCATGTATATCATTTTGCAGCACTAAGATATTTTGGTCTTTTTTTAAATCTACGTGACTTTTTTTTATTCATGTAAGCGAAAATCAAGCCAAATCTTTGTGTCTCTCAATATTATCTATTGCCATCTTAAATTCTAAATATTGACCTAATTAAGGTAATTTTGTGCAAACATTCCCTTCCCCTCACTAATTACCGTCTTCCAATTTCGATTTAACCCTTAAATGAGTTCATTTCTTCTGTTGATCATGCTTTTCTACACAAAAAGAATCACTTAACCTTACATTTGTTGTTAAATAAAAAAAGTGAAAGGAGATTAGAAATGAAGATGTCTTTGATTGAAGATTCATAAAAAATTTAAATATTTGCTATATCAATTACGAATAGAAACAAGGAATAGTAAAAGCATGCTTCAAATCCTTATCCAATACCAATGCATCTCTTCTTATGGCATTGGCACTGATTTTTTTTCACATAAATTTGTCCACAAGGGCCAGATTAAGATCATAGGATTGAGTTAGTTTTAAACGACCTGAAATCTCTAGCATTCATCACTCCAGGACATAAGAGGTATTCTCTCCCATATACAGCCATAGCAACACTTACTGTATACCAACTGTTAAATACTCGATTGAACTCGCAATAGCCGAAACAAGTAACACATCCTAACTCACTTTAACCTTGTTCAATGGATGAAGTCATTAGGTATAGAATCCATATGGTAGAATATCCTTAGTTTCTGACCTTCACCAAGGAATGAGTATATGAAATAAAATAAATAGACAAACAAAACAGTACACAAAATATGTCTACTCTAAATTGCTTCACTCATCAACTACAACATAAAGAAACAAATCATTTAGCGAAACGTCAAAGATTGAAGTAAACATTTAAGAATCGCTGGTTGTCGATAAAGCTTAACAAGTTAACATAAATCCATCCAAAATGTAAAATTACAAAAGCAGATGAAAATTCCTACGATTCGGTCATGGGCTCTTCCGAGACATCACTTCCTCAATAAAACAAAAAAAGAATGCATTTTACCTCTTTCTCTTCTTGTTTCCAGGGGCAGCACCCTTATTGAATCTACCATAATCATTGGTGGTGTCAGCTGTATTCTGTTTATTCAACCCCTTTTTGCCTCCAAAACCAAATTTGGAGTTCTTACCATCTCTTTTCTTTTGTTTGTTTCCTTTACCAAAGGCTTGCTTTGCCTTACCTCCTGATCGATCCCCCGGAGCCACTCCTGGCCTTTTCTTATTTGACCTCTCAAATACTTTTCCATCCTCAAAGTCAAAAGCCGTATCTGCATCATTGCCATTGTCAGCAAACCCGCTTTTTTGCCTCTGCTTCCTCCATTTCTTTACAGATTCTATATCTTGCTTTTTTTGCTTAGCCCTTTCTTTTAGTTTCTGAGCCTGAATCTCTTTAGCCAATTTCTTGGTCTCCCTGGCCTTTCTTCTCTCATCAGCCTCTTCCATCTTTCGTTTCTCTGCTAATAGCCTACCTTTCACCTTTTCCATGTGGACATCTGTCTTTACCATTTCAGCATAATAGTCTGCAGGTCTCAGAAAAGGTAGACCCATTGATTGAAGTTTCTCAAAGGCCTGCCTAGTTCCCTCCAATGCCTGTGTGTAAAATGCAAGTTCTCGTGCCAAATCATCATTGACATCTACTTCTTGCTCTTGATCAACATCAATGGTTAGTTTGTGTATCCAATCCACATTCTCAGGCCAACTGATATCTCCCAGTTTATCTAATAGAGCATCTCTGTTATATACTGCATTTTTAGATGGTTCAGCTAATTTCACATCTTCTTCCTGTTCTGATTCAGAAGACATTTCTTCACCCATATCTTCAATTTCATTCTCAATCATTGTATCATCATTTTCCGACGGCATCACCATTAAACCTATACAAGCATTGAAAAAGGAAAAGAAAGTTCAAATCATACCAACAAAGTGTCGTATCATATAACATTTATAACCAAAACAGCACGTCATTTAAGATATAAGGGACAAAGCTTTCACAACAGATAGGTGGAGAGGAGGCACTAAACTCAAATTGACACAAAGCCCTAGAATCAATGGGCAAAATAAACCATAATTCGGAAATAACGCCATAGGCAGACCCTTACCAAAATCAACATAATTACAAATAAGTAACGCGCATAATACCATATCAACAATAACAAAAAAAATAAATAAATCTTTCAATTCGAATAACTTGACATAATTGTATGCCTACCGACAAACAAATAATAGCATATATTGAATCAAGAAAGGAAATTAAATCTCCTTTTCTTTTAATAGAAAAAAAGCCCAAAGTCAGTAAAAAAATAGGTAGCAAAACATGTTTCAAAATTTTACATGGCACAGGAACCTAGCACCTAAATGCAATGTTGTTAAAATGGCGATCTAGATCATAAGATCGTAGATCTTGCGATTTTTTTAGAAGAAACCGTGTCTGATCGAACGGTGGATAGCTACCTGAACGGATCGGAGGATCGAGGAGTCTCTCCGATCCGTGACTCAGTCCATTAAAAAAAACCCTGAAAACGAGGCCCAAAAGGAAACCATAAAAAACCCTAATATCAAACTCGCACCTCTCCGCCGCTCGCGCCTCTCCGTCGCGCCTTTCCGCCGCTCGCGCCTCTCCGCTGTTGCGCCTCTTCCTCTTCCCACTATAGGCTTAAAACCCTAAAACCCTAAGCAAGGCACCATATGATTATTATTACATTTACTTTTCAAAGTGATTCGGAAAATATTTTAGATGCAATATTTATTTTTTATTATACAGTAAGATATAATGTGAGCAAAGGATTAATATAAAGGGAGGGGTCAAATAAAAATATAAATAATTTTTAAAAAAAATTAAATGTAAAACCTTTTAAACTTTTCAAAAACCATAAATGTATTTTCCAAAACAAAGGACAATGACTACTCTTACTATCTTAGATTTTCTCTCTCTCTATATTTTTTTCTTTTGTTTTATTTCTTTAATTTTCTTTTTAAACAATAATCATGATTCTTAGATAATAAATTTTCTTTTCTGCTACATTTTAAGTATATCAAACATTAAATCTGACTAGAAACAAAATAAGGCATGTATCCATTGATAACATGACTTATACTCAATTTTCATTATTTACTTTTTAAACTATACAGATTTTGATATTTTTAAATACATTAAAAATATTTTTAAAATATCAAAAAATTTGTATATTTTTAAAGATACATTAAAAAGATAACACAAAAACTTTAGTAGAGAATCTGTACTCATAATTGTTTCTTAATTAGGAAAAGTAGAGTACCATATAATGTATGATGTTTGTATAAACGACTTAAGCTTTGCAAAATCCTTCAAATTTAGGTGTTTGATTTATTTTAATTTAACTATATTTTTTTTTTCTAATTTCAACTAAAAATTGGAATGCAGTGAATAAAATACTTTTTTTCTCATGTATTTATGAGTTCTAAATATAAAAAAAATTAATTTGAACTTCATGTATTCAAATAATTAAATTTATTTATTTAGCTAACAAACAATTCATAGGAATAATTTGTATGCATCTTATGTTTGGGCTCTGCATTATGCACCCGCTTAAATTTAAACTGCACTCTTATATAAATTTAAATTCCAATTTTACCCTTTTAAAATTTGTATTTTAAATTGTACCATCAATAATATATTTTGTATCTGAAACGCATATTCTAAAATATATTTTTTAATTTAAAAAGTTAAAGTATAAATAAAAAAATAATTAAGTTTGAATTTCAATAGATATCTGTATTAAAAATTATAATAAAAGTAAAACAGTAAGATTTAGTAAAATAAAACGTTATATCATAAAGTTTGTTTAGAAAAAAATAGCTTTAAAAGTTTTAAAATTGTAAACCTAAAATCTAATAATTTAACATTACAAAACTAATAAAGTAAAACAACATCATTAAAAACAACTCTTAGAGTAGTTAAAAAAACACAATAGAAAAGTTAAATTGTTTGTATATAATTTAAATCTTTAAAAACAATTTTCATAGTTAGAATTTTATTAATTAATTTAAAAGATAAAATAAAAAATCAAGTTAATTTACGTGGCTCTTCTAATTATTTCCATTTTTTCTACAAGTATATTTATTAACAAGTTTATCTAAACTAATTATTTTTATTTTTATGAAGATGAAACAAATAGAAAAAAACCTCAGCTCAATTTAAAACATTTCCCCCCACACGTTACAACCAATTCATCATTGCACTAAATTTATATATTACGCAGCATTTAAAATACAACAACTCAAACTTCACCAATAATTTTACACTTATTCTAAAAATTTATTCACGTAATTATTCAATTTCAAAGGCATAAACTAAATTCACCTTTAATAGTAAATTTATTTTACCTCCTTAATTCATTTTTTTCCCATCTGAATGATTATTACAAAAACTAAAACCATTTCTATATTAACTTTTTCTCCAACTTTTTATTGTAATATTTTTTACACTAAATGCATATACTGTGAACGATAATTACAATCAATATAACGATGACTTTGAGAATA
Source organism: Phaseolus lunatus (assembly GCA_013389735.1). Taxonomy (NCBI): domain Eukaryota; kingdom Viridiplantae; phylum Streptophyta; class Magnoliopsida; order Fabales; family Fabaceae; genus Phaseolus; species Phaseolus lunatus. The sequence continues at coordinate 46,347,175 of CM023863.1, read as the reverse complement.
TCTCACAACCTGCAATTGTTGGTAACTTTTTGAGTTTCAGAATAGTTAATTATTAGATATCAATAAAATTATTAAATAATTATAAAAAAGTTTAAAAATTAAAAATAATTAGTTATTATATTAATTAAATTATATACTATATTAAAAACTAAAAATTTATTAATATTTAAAGTAATTTTATCGTTAATAAAATATTATAAAATAATTTCTAAATTGATATCTAAATTAACTATCAAGATTTTAGCTACTAATATTTTATATTTTAAATTGGTTTCTAAAACCTTAGTAGCTAATGATTAGATATCAATTTCGAAACTACTTTATAAATTTTTATTAGTAATCGAAACTACTTTAAATACTAATAATTTTTTAGTTTATAAAATAGTATCTATTTTAGTACATATAGCAACTAATTATTTTGATTTCTAAAATTAATAATGATTTTTTGTAGTGAATTTAAAAATTATTTTATAATTTTTTATTAATAATAAAAATTACTTTAAATACTAATAATTTTTTTAGTTTATAAAATAGTTTTTAATTTAATTATTTTAGTATCTAAAATTAATTTTTATGTAATAATTTTTTTAATATTTACCATAATAATAAAGGATCAAACACTTTTTCAAATGATAGATTGTAATAATTATGAATTATTATGTAATCTATAATTGTGAATGTCCACCATAATAATATTAAAATATTTACATATACACACTTCTTATATTACATAATACACATACACGGAGTTTTGTAACAAATCTACTAGCCTCCATATGCTAACCCATCATCCAAATTATATTCTACGAAGTCTTCACTTATTTTGGTCAATTCTCTTCTTGTTATTTCAAGATTTACCTTTGTTTCTTTCATTTTTTCCTTAAGCATCTTTCTTTCCATCTCCAAAGAAGACACATTTTCCTTCAATTTTTTCACCTGAACACTTCTCTCCATGTAAGTTTTCATGCTCAGGGCTAATTGAATGTGGGGTTCCAACCAAGTCAAATCAAATTTGAACGTCTCAAGTTCCTCCCATAAAATTTGGAGATGATTACATGTATCTTCATCCATATCTTTCACCATTTTAGTCTTAAGAAAATGCAGAACTCTACCTAAAGCTGTGAATGCCCATTCAACATACTCAAGGGTTCTCTTTTTTTGACTATTAAGAAGTGAAGGATGTCGTGAACATACTTCTTCTAATAGTGGATAAAAATCTTGTTCTATTTTGCCTAAACCCTTCAAATCCACTACCTCACCAACTGTTGTGAATGTTTCCTTAGGTAAAGGTTTATCAGTATGTTTGGTAAGTATATCCTTAATCTGGTTGTCTGGTTTATCTACTTCATTCTCGTGTTTTAACTTACTCACCAAAATCTCAACTTCAATTATGCAAGTATCATTCACTATGAATCCATTGTTAGGGTTATGAAGTTCATCTAAAGGTATGAATCGTGTGAAACCCCAATCAATAATTTTGGCATTGAATTGGTGTTCAGTTTCTAAAAAAAAATCATATATCAAAAGTCAAAGAGAGTATTGGAATAAATTATGATGAAATATATATATATATATATATATTAAATTAGAGATATTTTATAAATTAAAAATTTATTGATATTTAAGTTAGTTTTTATTATTAAATAAAAATTTATAAAGTAATTTTTAAATCAGTATTTAGTTACTACCTACTTTATAATTATATAAGTTTATAAATTTTTATTAATAATAGAAACTACTTTAGATATTTATAATTTTTTAATTTATGAAATAATTTATAACTCAATCAATATAATGACTAATTAGTTTTGTATTTAAATTAGTTGTTATTCCATGATTTTCTTGTACTGTCATTACAAGAATTTTATTAAATAATTATAAAAAATTAGAGACAAAAAATAATTAGTCACTCAATTAACTAAATTAGATACTATTTTAAAAACTAAAAAACTATTTGTATCTAAAGTGATTTCTATTATTAATAAAAATTTATAAAATGTTTTCTAAATTAATTTCTAAATTAGAAACCATTTTATAAATTTTTATTAATAATAGAAACCACTTTAGTTACAAATAATTTTTTACTCTTTAAAATGGTTTCTAATTTAATCAAATAATAACTAATTATTTTAATTTCTAAAATTAGTTGTAATTTAATGATTTTTTTGTAGTGTGTTATATATAAAAAAAAAAAGATTGATTTAAGCAATGAAATGAAAGTATGAAAAATGTTATTATTTGATCTCCATTTCACGTGTGTGGAATGGAAGAAACTTCAAAAGGAAGATTTAAAATGTTTTTTTCTGAAATGAAGTGCAAATTGTTAATCAATACTTGCAAAATAAATTATAATTTTGGTGTGTTAGTTAATAATCTATCCTAAAGATATAATAAAAATAACCTAGATTTGTAGAGGGATTTAACCACTAACTTAAATTAATTGAACTAAAAGAGTACACCAAAATACATATAATTAAGAATTTATTATCTTTATATCAGTCTCTAATCTAAATTTTGATGGAAAAAATTTCTTGAATTCGGTAATTAATATCATGTTTCTCAAACATAGCTTACTTAATTTTATAATTATTTTTCAATTTATTTATTTTAATAATTTATTAAAAAATTAGGTTAGAAAATGAAAAACTATTTTTTTATATGAAACACCTGTCTAAAATTAGAAAAAAAATATTTTTATATGAAATTGCTAAGAAACATTAAGGTGTGTTTATTTCCCACAAAATATTCGCAAAAGAATATCGAGGAAAGCATGAAACTCAATGAATAAAAAATTAATTAAAAACAAAAAACGAGAGAAAATATTTTCAACATTCTTTCTTTGTATGGTTACAAAAATTTATGAAAGAAAATAAAACTATATATAATAAAATATGTATTATAATTGATTATGAACTCATAAATATGCATGACATGACATAACCGATTATGTAAATTTTATAATAGATTATGAATACATATTTTATAATATATATGTTTATATATTAAATATATATTATTTTTATATTATTAATTTATTTATATTTATATTATACGAAATAAATATAATTAATTATATAATACTAATTATTATTATTATTAAAATAATAATAAACAGATAAAATGATAATTAAAATAAATAATAAATTTATGAAATAATAACTATAATGAATAATTTAAATAAATTTAAATAATAGTAATACTAATAAAACTAAAAATTTTATTTTTATTTAGTTAAAATTAATTTATAATAATAAAATAAAATTAATTATTATATATATTATTTTAGAATTTTTAAAATTTATTATATCTATCAAATCACTCACAAATTTTCTTTTATTTTCCACTCTATTTATCTTAATCCAAACCATCTACTTTTCTCACACTTTCTCTTCAAATCATCCCTCTAATCTAAACAAAAATATAAATTTTAGTTTGATAGTATGAAAAGAGATATACCTTTTGTTATAGTTACTCTGTGATTGTTCTGATTAATTAAAGCCAACTTGAACTTTATAAATTTGTTCCATCCCTCAGCCAAATTTCCAACACTCACACCACCATCTAAATAAATTGACAAGTAATCCACATTGTTTCCCTTTGGAAAAATGGCAATCCGCCTGAAAACAAAGTTGTATAACTCATTAAAACAAATACATTAAAATCATGTGAAAGAACAAAAAAACATATCAAACGCTATTATATATATATATTACACTACAATTCGACTCAAGTACCATAAATGGTCATCAATGGAAAATTTCTCAGAGTATAGTTTATGAGAGTCCAATTTAGAGAAGTCCTTGATCGTCCATGTAAATTTCTCAAACATCTTATCCTTGTTGTTCTCCTTCTCCATTTCAACAACTTCACTACTTCAACCTGAACATTGGGAAAAAACAACACTGATTTTACATGCAAAGATAAAAGAAAGAAAAAAGCTAATGATTTAACAAAATTATGGATTATGGGTGATTGAATATATTTGCAAAATACCTATTTAGACAACTGTATGAATAAAACAAGACACCCATGATAACTTTGACAACCTAGCATATAAGGTTGTAAAAGGAATAATTTTCTATAATTGAAGGAAACCTAACAGCAAGGGCAATGTATCTTAAATTTGTATGAGTGTGGGAAAAGAAAGGTATAAAAGCCTTGAGAGGGGTTGCAAGTTTTAGAAGAAGTTTTAGAATGTTGTTAAATATATTAATAAATCAAATTCTTAACTTGATTATTCCTAAGTTTTGAGCTTTATTCCTAATATTCACGTAATTATTCAATTTGAAAGGCATAAACTAAATTCACCTTTAATAGTAAATTTATTTTACCTCCTTAATTCATTTTTTCCCATCTGAATGATTATTACAAAAAGTAAAATCATTTCTATATTAACTTTTTCTCCTACTTTTTATTGTAATATTTTTTACACTAAATGCATATACTTTGAAAGATAATTACACTCAATATAACCATGATTTTGAGAATATCCCACAACCTCCAAGACAATTATTGGTAACTTTTTGAGTTTGAATTAAAATATTGATAGTTAATTATTAAAAAAATCATTAAATAATTAAAAATAAATAAAGATAAAAAGTAATTAGTTATTATATTGATTAAATTAAATACTATATTAAAGACTAAAAAGTTATTAATATTTAAAGTAATTTTTATTATTAATAAAATATTACAAAATAATTTCTAAATTGATATTTAAATTAATTACCAAGATTTTAGTTACTAATATTTTAGATTCTAAATTAGTCTCTAAAATTTTAGTATCTAAAACTTTAGTAGTTAATGGTTAGATACCAATTTCAAAACTACTTTATAAATTGTTATTAATAATCGAAATTATTTTAAATACTAATAATTTTTTACTTTATAAAATAGTCTCTATTTTAATCCATATAGTAACTAATTATCAAAAATTAGTTTCTATTTAATGATTTAAATTTAAAAATTATTTTATAATTTTTTATTAATAATAAAAATTACTTTAAATACTAATAATTTTTTTAGTTTATAAAATAATTTTTAATTTAATCAAATAGGAACTAATTATTTTAGTATCTAAAATTAATTTTTATGTAATGATTTTTTTAATGTTTATCATAATAATAAAGATCAAACACTTTTTCAAATGATAGATTACAATATTTATCAATTATTATGTACTCTAGAATTGTGAATGTCCACCATAATCATATTCAAATATTTACATTTACACCCTTTCTTATATTACATAATACACATAAACGAGTTTTGTAACAAATCTATTAGCCTCCATATGCTAACTCATCATCCAAATTATATTCTACAAAGCCTTCACTTATTTTGGCCAATTCTCTTCTCGTTATTTCAAGATTTATCCTTGTTTCTATTATTTTTTCCTTAAGCATCTTTGTTTCCATCTCCAAAGAAGACACATTTTCCTTCAATTTTTTCACCTGAACACTTCTCTCCATGTAAGTTTTCATGCTCAAGGCTGATTGAACATGGGGTTCCAACCAAGTCAAATCAAATTTGAACGTCTCAAGTTCCTCCCATAAAATTTGGAGATGATTACATGTATCTTCATCCATATCTTTCACCATTTTAGTCTTAAGAAAATGCAGAACTCTACCTAAAGCTATGAATGCCCATTCAACATACTCAAGGGTTCTCTTCTTTTGACTATTAAGAAGTGAAGGATGTCGTGAACATACCTCTTCTAATAATGGACAAAAATCTTGTTCTATTTTGCTTAAACCCTTCAAATCCACTGTCTCACCAACTGTTGTGAATGTTTTCTTAGATAAAGGTTTATCAGTATGTTTGGTAAGTATATCCTTAATCTGGTTGTCTGGTTTATCTTCTTCATTCTCGTGTTTTAACTTACTCACCAAAATCTCAACTTCAATTATGCAAGTATCATTCACTATGAATCCATTGCTAGGGTTATAAAGTTCATCTAAAGGTATGAATTGTGCGAAACCCCAATCGTTACTTTTGGCATTGAATTGGTGTTCAGTTTCTGGAAGAAAAAATCATATATCAAAGTATTGGATTAAATTCAAATGCAAGAAATTACTGATATTTAAATTAGTTTATATTATTAATAAAAATTTATAAGATAATATTTTTATATTGGTATTTAATCATTAATTAACAAGATTTTAACTACTACCTACTTTATAATTATATATCAATTTAAAAATTATTTTATCAATTTTTATTAATAATAAAAATTATTTTAAATATTCATAATTTTTAATTTATAAAATAGTTTCTAACTAATCAATATACTCAATATACTGACTAATTAGATATTTAACTACTAACTTAAATTAATTGAATTAAAAGAGCACACCAAAATGCTTTTAATTGAGAATTTATTATCTTTACATCAGTCTCCAATCTAAATTTTGATAGGAAAAAATTCTTGAATTCGGTAATTAATATCATGTTTCTCAAACATAGCTTATTTAATTTTATAATTATTCTTCAATTTATTTATTTTAATATTTTCTTAAAAAAATTAGGTTAGAATAAAAAACTATCTTTTATATGAAACACCTCTCTAAAATTAGAAAAAAAAAATATTTATATGAAATTGCTGAGAAACACTTAATTTCTGTTTGATAGTGTGAAAAGAGATATACCTCTTGTTTTAGTCATTTTGTGGTTGATCTGATCAATTAAAGCCAACTTAAAATTTATAAATTTGTTCCATCCCTCAACCAAATTTTCAACGCCTTCTAAATAAATTGACAAGTAATTCGCATTCTTTAATCCCTTTGGAAAAATGAGAATCCTCCTGAAAACAAAGTTGTATAACTTATTAAAATAAATACATTAAAATCATGTAAAAAACAAAGAACATATCAAACACTATTATATATATACTACTATGAAAATCAATTAAATATCTATTTTAATTCAATTATTCTTTACTCATAAAAAAAATATACTACACTATAATTCGACCAAAGTACCATAAATGGTCATCAATGGAAAATTTCTCAGAGTATAGTTTATGAGAGTCCAATTTAGAGAAGTCCTTGATCTTCCATGTAAATTTCTCAAACATCTTATCCTTCTCCATTTCAAAAACTTGACAACTTCAACCTGAACATTGGAAAAGAACAACATTGATTTTACATGCAAAGATGAAAGAAAGAAAAAAACTAATGATTTAACAAAATTATGGATTATGGGTGATTGAATATATTTGCAAAATACCTATTTAGACAACTGTATGAATAAAACAAAACATACCACCCATGATGACTTTGACAACCAAGCATATAAGGTTGTAAAAGGAATAATTTTCTACAATTGAAGGAGACCTAACCATAAGGGCAATGTACCTTCAATTTGTATGAGTGTGAGAAAAGGAAGGCATAAAAGTCTCGAGAGAGAGAGAGAGGTTGCAAGTTTTAGAAGAAGTTTTGAACTTTAGTCCTAACATTATAACATTGTTGAAGATTTCGGTATAAAAACATTTCATATATTATATAATATAAGTGGGTATAAATTTCATCTAAATTTTATAAAGTTAAATTAAGTTTAAAGTCCATTTCTTAACATAATATTAAAATTTTTTATACTATATTTTAATAAAAATTTATTGAATTTATCAAGTTATCTATTATCGAACTATTGTTGAATCATCCATAAAATATGGTTACACACAAGTTGTTAATTTCAAATTTACTTTTTAATATCATTTTGTAAAATATCGACTTAGATAAATATAACATTAAAATGAGAGTGGAATTTTTGTGTGATGTATTTTGAAGAGTTTTTTCTTTAAAAATACTACAAAATGTAATTAAACTTGTTTCTATTTATTGAAAGATTAAATATATTCCCTATTTATTATTGGTATATTAAAACTTATTTATTTATAATTTCTTAAATATTTATTGCATATATTCTTTCTTTCTCTTGAGATAAACCTCAACTTTTTTTCTCTCCTCTCAGTCAAACCTCTCTTCCTGAATTTATTTTTCTACTGATACCAAGCACACACTTCCAAGCAAAACTAGCACCGACACCAAGACATGAATAATGTCTAAAATATAAAACACCCTTATACCTTTAATATATGACAAAAATCTCAACTAATAATTAAAATTTATATAACTTATTATCAAAAAAATTGTAAAGTTTTACCATTTTCTATAACATGACTCTCACAATAAAATTTAAGAAATATATTTCTTAATAATTAAAATAACTAGTTAATTGAATTAATATTTCTCACAAAAAGTTTTACGATAAGTTTTATAAGGTATATAACAAACAATGACATCTAGAAATTGAATTAATCGTTTAAAAAAAATCAGGAAAGTAATTAAATACTGAATTATTATATAAATTTAAAGTAGTTAACAAATTGTTAGCTAATTTAATTACTAGTTCATAAACCTATACTCAATTAAAATACATCATAATTTGAAGGATAACCATTCTCAATTTTTAAAGAATTCTTTTCTTTGAATTAGTTTTTGTTTAATGAATATATTACAGTATAATATAAGTTTTTTTCTTTTAATTTTTGTACGAAAGTAGTTTCTTGAATGTATTTAATAAAAAATAAATGTCAATTGACTCTTTTAACTTATGTTTAATTTTTTTATCAATAAAAAATAAATAAAATAATATAAAATAATTAAAGGATGTTTCAATCCTATTATAAATAAAATATCTAATACAAAAGGTCTTTAACCAGATCTAGAAGATCCAATAAAATTATATATTCTTGTACTCTAAAATCAACATTTTCAGATAAGTTCTTCTAAAATTTCCCTTCATTAATAACTTCACAAAGAAATCAGTGGCTAAGAAATATTATTTAAAATATATTTAGTTATACAAAATATGTATATTTCATATTAGAAATAACCCAATCCCCTGAACTATATTACAACACAAACTCTCTTAAGTGATGTTCAAATTATATTACAACAATGTTTAAAAGGATCTAAGCTCCGACCATCTTCTTCTTAACATATTATCTTCAAGAAATAGCTAGAATATGTAGTAATAATTGAATATTAATGGTGTCGCATCCCAAAACAATTAAATAATTGAGTATTCCATATCTCTAACCAGTCAAACCCTAACACCTTCCTATTTCTTTTATATCATTGACTGTAAAAATAGTTCCAACATATATGACAAGGAAATACATCTAACGAAGATGGACAATTTCAAATACATCTAACGAAGATGGACAATGTTCTGTTCATCTGATTTGATGTTTTAATTTTATTGTACCTTAGTCATTTTTGTTAGGAGCTGGTTCTTTTTTCTCTGTTGATGAGGAGTGTTTGAGGATATGTAATTTTATTTTGTAGTTTGTATAAGGATTGAACCATCCCTAAAGTGATTCTATTTATTTTACTTTTTATTGTTGATAAAAAAAAAATTAAACGAAGATTTTAAGAAACAAATAACATGAGAAAAGTGGAAACTCATTAAAAGTTTTCATTGACTATGGAAAAGTTCATTATTCTAACTAATATAAGTAAGCAAGAAACCTTTTTCCATATCTATGGCACTTTATCATGGACTTTAATGATTATTCGATAACCCAGATACAAATGGAATCACATATATAGCACCCCAAGGCCCCAAGGCAGCATGTGAGATTTTTTTCTCATTTATAATATATTAATAAAATAGAGTTCCAAATATTAATTAATATTCTAATAATAGATAAGATAAAGACTAAACTAAAACTAAATTATTGAAATATTCATATGTAATGAAAGATTATGAAGTCACTCAAATGAGTATATATGAATTTACTTATTGAGTTTATTAGTATTACTTACAGTTTTTGACTTTTGACTGTTATTGAGTAAAACACTTCCTGTTGCAAACTATAATTTATTTTAGAAACACAAACTATAATCATTATCGATATATCTATTTCTTTTCTATCACTTTTTTTCAGATATAAAAATAATAATTTATTTTTCGCATTATGATTATAGTTTTTAACTCCATATCTATAAAACAAAGTCCTTTATAAATGAATATTAATTTTATTATTAAATATCATGCATGTATATTACATCAGCAATGCTTAATTGATTTCCTTGTATATGTTTATATCTGTCGGCAATAGTTCTAATTTTTTACCATTAATTAGATTTGGTAATGAAAAAGGTGACATAAAAAAACACACAATAAAATTGTAATTATATATCACTTTTTCCTTCTTCAATTCTCTCTTATCATATACACCCAGACATATCATAATGCTATGTTAAATAAATATTTTTCTATCACAATTTTTTTTCATATTAACACATACTAATTTCACTTGCATTATGATTTGTTTTTTTATCAGCTATGTATGAATAAAATGTTAATATACTCTATTATGTTATGTTGCTAAATTAACTTTGTTACTTAGTATCCTTTAATATAATTTATACAAGTAAAATTCCAAACAAATTTTATTTAAAAACACTAATTTTTCATTTATAAAAAAATGCTAAGAGACTACGCATCTTTTCAAAAATCCAAAAAGTATTCAACTTTGATTTTTTTTTTATTAGACATCTCAAAAGAAAATATTTCAAGAGATGCTAATTTTTAAATTTAACACTTTTAAAATTGATTAAAAAATTATATGTCAAAAGATTATTTAACTGGAATTTTTTTGATATTGAATATATTATCACTACAAGAAAATTGTTAAATAGAAACTAATTTTGATACCAAATAATTAGCCACTATATTAATTAAATTAGAAACCATTTTATAAACTAAAAAATTATTAATATTTAATTATTAATTATAAGTTTTTAGCTACTAACTACTTATATTTTGAATTAGTCTTTGTTTGTCTTTTGGAAATTAATTTAGAATATAAAATAGCAAATAGCTAAAACATTGGTTGTTATGAATTAAATACCAATTTAAAAATTATTTTATAAATTTTTATTAATAATAGAAATCATTTTAGATATAAATAATTTTTTAGTTTTTAAATTAGTATTTAATTTAGTTAACATAATGATTAATTATTTTTATTTTTAAATTTAGTTACTATTTAATAATTTTTTTTAAAGTACAAATTTTGTTTTTTAAATACTAATTTTTAGTTTTAATTTTTTTTAAAATTGAATAAAAATAATGTTATTTAAAAAATTCTGAAGACTTGTCAACCTGAATTATTGAATTAGTTTAGTAATGGCCATGTGAGCTTAAAGTTAGTAGTAACTCTGAGACTCTCGTGTCTCACGACTTTTTTTGTTTGACGGGAAAGTTTAACTCTGCTTATTTTATTTTAAGACAGAGACTTTTCTTTAAGAAAATTTTGTTGTTGTTAATATTTATTAAAAATTATAAATAAAATATCGTTGAATAAAATATAATATATAAATAGTATTATGTAATTCTAACACTTTTTTTCTAGATTTAAAATACCTGGAGGCAAAACTTACACGTGGCTTGAATATGGCTCCCATTTTGCACGGTATTAATAAGTCGTGTTTTTTTCTTAGTTTTTTCATTCTTTAAATACTCTATTTTAGTGTTATTATTTTTTACTAATAATTTTTTTTCTACATTAAGTGATATTGTAAATCTAGTATTGACAAATAAGAATACAATAATTATTCTTGGAAACTTTATAAAAAAAAGTTTGACTACATTTCAACAGTTCCGAAAATATTTTAAAATAATTAAAATACAAAATGTAGATTAAAATTTAAGTTATACTTGAGTTTAAAGATAAATTTACACTTCAATGATAATATAACTTTCCCTTCTCTCATAAATGAGAATAAAAATGATAATAATACAACGATTTTTCTGAAAATTAATGCCCAGCAATATATTTTTAAAACTTATAACTAAAATAGAAAACATTCATATTCTGGAAAATTGTATTTCAAGATCCATTAAATAAATTTAATGTATACGAAAAATTTTGTGACAAAAAACATCATAAATCTTTTTCTATTATAATTATATTGAATATGTTTAGTTATAGGTGAAATTTGGAAACACCTGAAGATGTGTGTTTTTAAGAATGAGAGAGTTGATCATATAGAGATTTTTGCGATGACACAAAGACAAGTCAATGATTAGATTACTATTAAAAAAAAAGACGTAGAGTTCTCTTATTTTGATTGATGCTTGGAACCTTAGGTATGTATGAAGTTTGTTAAATAGAAATGCTTCATTTATTTTGGTATGCATTGATAACTCATTGTTTTAGGAAGGAAGAAGTTTTGTGCTTTGAAAAATGATTTTAAGCAGTTTGTCCCCTGAGTGGAGCAAGAGGTTGGTATGCTATCAGAAGCATTTGTCTCTTACATTAGAATAAAGAGGTTCTAAGGAGGAACACTAGTGATGTGGAAAGGAATATTTATGGTTTTTGTTGAGTTTGTGGTAAATTCAGTTGTTGTGTTATTTGTAAAGGGAAATTTTAAAAGTTCCTCTAATTTTGCCAATTTATATTTGGTGGTTTGTTTATGTTTTTATATCTTTCAGAGTTTAATGTGTTGTTGCACTTCGGTGATTGTCAAGAGCAAGCTTTGGTTGGGTTGTTTTTGGGATAATTGGTAACTTTTGGTGGGAGTTTGAGATAGATTAGGGTGCAAGTCCTATCTTATTTTTTTTTCTTTTATTTTTTGTATAAGGGTTGTATCATATCTCTCGAATGATTCATATTTATTTATTGTTTCTTGTTGATAAAAATTAAAAATAAATGTTAGATTAAAATATATATTTTTTTCACATGTTGGCAAGCAAACAAGGAACAAAAAGTAAATGAAATTAGTGCATGAGATATACTTCGGAAAAATGACTTACTATTCGTGATAATGAAGGTACATTTTGTTGTTGCATGAGATATTAGCATAATTTAATAACATGTTTTATCCTTATAATATATTAAGAACTAATTAGGACAACTGAAATTAGAGAGATCAAAACCATATAATTACGAATGTTAAATAATTGATGATCTAATCACATAAATTAAGATATCAAATAATAAAAAATTTAAAAAATAATATTTACACATCAACTAGTTTCAAAAATAACTACATGACCCTAATATAGAAAGTGAATGATGAATTGTGTCGATCAATTGTTAGGTTTTAATGAAACATGTTTAATACGAATCTTTGAGAAGAATGTAACAAATTATAAAATTTTAATGGAATGTATTTGAAGTTTCTTGCAATTTTATATATAAATGATTAAATTATAATTGGTTATGTGTGTTGTTAAGGGAGAGAGTGTGATTTGTTAGATATATGTATATGATATAATGATATGTTTTGTGATAGTGTTAACTTTTATAATGATATGTTTTGTTGCATTTGACCCTTAATAATTTTAAATAAATGGTTGATCTTTGTATGTATATTATTATAGGAACTAGTATGATTGTGATAAATGATTATAAACTGTAGGAGTCTATACTATATTGGAAACTTCATATTCCAAGGGTATCTAATAAATTATACATGTACTTATTAGTATAGTTAGATTAAACGGGAGATTACGTATTATATTCAACTTTTGTTACTATAATTAATATTCTAATAATCATAATAAAAAATTAGAAGGTAACAAAATAAAAAAGACTACAATAAAAATGAGTACTTGAAAACATTTATAAAAAAAAATAGCATGTATTTATGTACACTAGTATAGAATTAATAAATGTTTATATTAAACTTAAAAGAATTTTAAATTTTAAAATATTCCCCTTTTGTTTTTTATTGGAATTGGAATTCAAGTTATGAATTAAGATTTACAAAAACAAATTTCAAACGTGAAAAAATCAAGATTTAATATTTTTTATGATAATTTTTTCAATTTGATTCAACTGTTGTAAAGATTTTTTGTTGATGAAAACAATAAGTAACCAAAATATACTATTATTGTAACATATGGTTACCGTCAACTTGATACAAAACATTACATTGATTTATATTTAAATAAAATAAATCAAATTCAAAATGTTTAAAATAATGAGATAAAATTAGAAAAATGAATGGTAACGTATTAATAAAAATAATTAAGTCCCATATTTTGTTTTTTTTTTTAATAATATTTTTTTATGTGATTAATAAATGATTATTGTTGCTTAAAGTGCTAAAACTAGCTTAACTGAGATGTGAAGTTGCATAATAATATTTAATATGAAAATTATTAATTAATTAAGTCTTAAACCAATTACATAGCTTATATGTGTTGATTTACATAGAAACGTAAGAAAGAGCAAATCTTTTAAGCTTGAATTCTTAAATTAGTGTAATAAACATTTAATTTTGGAAGCTGAACGTCAATATCTTAAATCAATTTGATCAAATTACTTTAATTGCAAATTATTTGCATTTAACGGTATTGATAGATACAGTTATGAAAACACCAAAAATGCTATGAGGCAAAATCTTAGCATTTTTAATGTGAAATAAACGAAATCACACGTCACAAATTTTTGCTTTATAAATGTGTTTTAAGAAATAAATTATTTAAATTTAAAATACTAAATATTGTTTTTTATATATTATTTGTAGTTAAATTATTTTAAAAAGTATTAAGGGTATTAGTTTACATTTACTTTGAATTTAAACAAAACAATATCATAAAATTAACATGAATTTAAATATATATATATATATATATATATATATATATATATATATCAAAATAATTAATATATTTATTAACTGATGATTTTAAAAAATTTAATCACTCTGAATTTTTATTTTGATTAAAAAAAGTTAATTTTAATTGAACATTAATTTTACATTAATAATTTTGATGTTATTTTGTTGTAAAATAAGTAATAAAAAAATAAATTTATATTTAAAATTTAATTATCTTTAAATTTATATAATTTTTTGGAATATTATTAACAAAAGAAATTTCAATATTATTTTCAATTTTACAAATTAATTATTTCACATTTATTTATTTTTCAATTTTAATTCATACTCACTTTTAGTAAAATTAAATCAAACTATAATTTATTATATTACCTAATTAATTTAATCTTCTTCTCACATTAATCAAATTCACTATCAAATTTTCTCTTTTTTAAAACTTTCTCTTATTTTTTTAATCTTAATTCAAAGGACCTTTCCATCTAGTTATTCTCTTTTTTCTTAATCATCCAAATTCAAAGAAAGAGATGTGAAATAAAAGAGCTGCATCATTTGATTTGATATATTATTGATGAAAGAGAAACGTACTCGAGAAATGTTGACCGAATCATATGCTGAAAATGATTGGTGTATTAAAATTTATGACAGAAGAATTCTAAATTAAGTTACCAACTTGGCTGCAGTTGAAAGGTCAAGCAATGAACATCATATGCTCCAAAAATTTAAGTTATATTTTCTCTGTGTTTTCAATTTCTACTATAATCTGTAGCAGTATATGCTTTGACTTGGTTTAAAACTGCATAATGCTTAAGCAACACTCAAATTTAAGTTATTAAACCTTATTTTTGAGATGAGATCATAGCATTAGGACTTGAATGAAAGCAATTGAAGTGGTGTTTAGAACATTAGCATGATTCATGGTGACAAATATAAAACTATGCTCAAAGTATTTTTAAAGGGAGAGAGATAAACCTTGGAAGACCATTGTTGTAAGTAACCTCATGTTGTTTCCTTGAACTTTCATAAGCCTAACGTTGTACCCCATAAAGCCTGCTCCAGTTTAGTTTACTTTAACTGTTGCAGTTTGAAATTTCTGCACATTAAAATACTAGTTTGATTTCTTACACCAAACGATCCTAGTTGCAATTGACTTGACCATAGTGCCATTATTTTATTGCTCTTTGCCATTCATTATCTCTCTCTTCCTCATCTTTCTCTCAAACCATTCTCTCTCTCTCTTTCTTTGTTACTTTCTCTCAAACTGCTAACAAGCATTCATGATTACAAGCCTTTGATTTCCTTCTCTCCTCAGCACCAGCACAACCTTTTAGAGGATCTTTCTGGGTATATAAACTTCTGGGGCTTTTCATTACACACACACACATATATATATATATATGTATGTATGTATGTATATGTTTGTTCTTGTTATTTTGTTTGAATCTTGTAATATTGATTTCTTTATTTATTTTTTTGGTTCCCAATTGCAGCTAGCACCAGATGAACGTAGATGGTGAATGACTTGACCAGAAGTGTTGATTTTGAGAAATTCTCATGGAAAATTGAGGATTTCTCTAAACAAAATGTCATGAAATTGCGCTCCAAGCCTTTCAAAATCCGAGGCTGTACATGGTACGTGAAAATGATAAATATATTAGAGTGGTTCAGATTTTTGTTCTTTTGGTACTCACATTACATATATATATGCTTAGGAAATTGAAAACAAACTCTGAGTAATTGGCAACAGTTAAGAGTTAAGATCTCATGGTGATGATATAAGTAAAGATTTCCTTACCTTTTTGAAGAAAAAGAAAAACTGAACCCTATACTTCACTTTATCCTTTGGTTATTGAGCCTTTGGGTTTTCATGATGTCACAGGAGGATCCTTGTGCATCCACTGAGGAGGGATGTGGACCATTTTTCAGTGTATTTGATGGTTGCTGATTCTTTACCTCCGTATGGATGGGACAGAAACACGTTTTTCAAGTTGGTTCTAATTAATCAACTGGACGACAATAAGTCCATTGAAAAAGGTATAACTTCCAGTGGTTAAGTTTTTTAATTCTATTTTGAGATTTTTTGCCTTCTGATCTATGGTTTATCAGTATTGAAAACTGATTCTTGTTGTGTGTCTGTGATCTTCAGTGACTAAACAAAAGTTCAATGGAGGACATCGTAGCTGGGGTTCATTTTTCTTGGATCTAAGTGATTTCTACAACCATAACCAAGGATATCTTGTGAGGAACACGTGCATCATTGAGGCACACATTTGTGTCTCGGATTTAGCGCCTAATATTCAAATTCACCCAAATTGTTCTCCATCTCATGAGTCTTTAGCAGGTGGTCAAGCAACAAAATCATCCTCAGAAAGGGACAGCATTAGTCCAAGAACCTCAGGATCTAGTGCAGCAGAAGGGGAAATTCAAGATGCAAATAGTTTGACACTAAGAGAACTGATAGATTTGGAGAGTTTAGGAGCAGAAGAAGAAGCTTTCATTCCACTGCTGGAAGAGGTTTGCATATGGCATCCTAATCTTATACAGTGCCAGAAGGAGAGAACTCGGAGGTTTAGACAATGGGCCTTCACATCATTGGGTCAAGTTTTGCATTTTCTCAAGACCAAAAGGGTGAAGGATATGAGTGAAGAGGACATAAAGCATCTGTATGATTTGTGGAAGGAACTTGTGAGGTCCTCAGGATTTGACTTGGCATGGCTGGAGCCATATGTTCAATCAGCATTGGGTTTGAAAGATTACATGGAAAGAGCAAAGCAATTGAAGAAAGTTAAGGACACTGTGGTTGCTTTGGAGATCAAGATGAAGAGGCTGAGGGGGGAACTTGCTGCTTCTGAAAGAGAGTTTGAGATTGCAAGAAGAAGGTTATCAGAAGTAAGAAGAAGTTTCAATGAGATGGATATGAATTCTGCAATTGGATATGCTATGTTTTAGTTCAAACTGTTTGATGTATGTGATGATTCTGGTGAACTAGTTTTGATGAAAGCATGCACAAACTTTTCATATTTCTAGATCTGTACAAATTATGTTCAAACAACAGTGGCTTTGCTATAGAGCTGGCTAATATATTTTTTTTGTTCAGTTCAAATTTAATTAATGTAGATGTACATTTTTTGCAGTCTTCGGATTAAATTTTAAGGTAATAATTTTTGGCTACAGTTTATCATGATTCACTATATTCTATATATGTTGCAAATACTTATTAAGGCCTGATCATAACAATATTTTAATTTTACTTTAAGACAATTGATAATGTCAAAAATATTTAAAAAGTTGTTTCAAAAGCATTTATTATGAATAAATGAGAAATAAAATAAACTTGTAAAATATTTAGTTGAAAAAAAAAAAATAGATAGAAAAATACAGTAAATATGACCGACCATTTTAAAAATTATTTTAAGTTTATTACTCTCTCATCAAACACTTCAACTCATTTTCTCATTCATGATCATCACCTACCAGTATATCGTATTTATATCCTTCATTCTCTCATAATTTATCACCTAACACTAACACTAACACTGTCTGCTAAATAATTTCTCGTGATTAGGAAAATGTAAACAACAAACATCTAGGACAGCACATTTGTGAAGGTTCTCTTTAGTGAAGTTTTTATTTTTATTTTTATGTTAGAAATAATACATCTGTTGATTTTTTTTTTCATACATGTATTTTGAATTTCCAATTTAGTTCCTTTTGTTAGATTTTGGAGTGTGTAATGTAATATTTTGGTATAAGTGTTTTGTAAGAAATATATATATATATATATATATATATATATATATATATATATATATTATATTTTTATGAATGATGGTTCACTAGTCTTATAAGGGTAAAAATTATATCTTACAATACTAAAAAAAATTGTGAAATTTTTTTTATTGCAAAACATAAAAAATGTCACAAAAATGTGCGATGAAATACCATTGTGAGAAAATGGTGTATTACAGAATTTATGTAATTAAAAACATCTCAGATATAATGCTGCCACAAGAAGCTTTTTTTCATACAAATAAATTTGAATCATATAAATTATTCTTGTAAATTGTGGGTGACTCATTCATCATAAAATTGATTGGTAATTTAAGTATACTATTCTAATTTGAATGAATATTCATATTTTTTGGAGTGTGATAAATGACTTTTGTAAGTAAAAAAACATATTCTCACTTAAAGTGGGTGAGGGAGTTAGTAAATCTTCACCAATAATCTAGGAATCTTATTTTTGGGATGAATAGGAGGATCAAATCTATAAATGAGACAAGATAAATGAGTTATAAAAGTTTTAAATAAATATAATAATTGATTTAGTAATTAAAATATTGTAGACGTTTATTATTCGATCAAAACAAATCAATGTACGTTCATCACTATCAACACTCCCAATCAAAATATTTGGATCATATTAGGATGATGCTAGTAGAAAAGTCTCGATACACATGATATTTAAGATAAAAAAAAAAACAAAAGTATGCAATCCCAAGAAGAATAACAAGAGGAATAACAAGACAATATTGTTACTTTCAAAAAATAGTTTCCTATTTTCCTTATTTTGTATTCCTTAGGTTCAAAATTAGGTATGTTTTGATTGTATTTTCTTGGTGTTATGAGTAGTTTGTAGCATAGATGTTTAGTGGGATAATGAAGATTTTGGACAAAAAAGAGAGGGGCGAACTTGGAGATTTGGAACAAGGAAAACATGACCCAAACATCACATGTGTGCCTCTAAATTTTGGTGCAAACCAAGAAAGTTTGAATTTGTAAAATTCAAATCTCCCTCAGATGATTTCAGCCAATATTTGTATTTAATTTATCTTATATTTAAATCTACATTATGGTTTCTCCTATAAATAAATAATACTTTCTCTCTTATAAGATACTTTTGATATATAGAATTTTAAGAAAGAATTATTTGCACTTTGAGTAATAAGAAAGAAAATTCTTTGAATCTTATCTTGATTTTTATGTGTCAAAGTGAAGTTTAATTTATCTCTTTCTTCTACAAGTTCTCCATCTCCTAATATTTTCTCTCTATTTTTTGTTTCCTTTCCATTCCTATCATTATTATTTTGTTATTTCATGTCTTGTTGAAGTTATCTTGTCCTTATTCTACTCATATATGTCAACTTTCACAATCATATGAATTAAATTTGTATTCATGAGCATCTTTGAGTGTTTTTTTTTTCTTAAATCCTTAAACAACTTCAAACAGATTAAAATTTTCAAGCTAATTCAAGATTTGTTTAAAAAATTAAAATTTAATTTATTTATAACTTTTATCGTCAAAACTATTAAATATAAATAATAAAAATTAACTAATATTTTATTAAAAAATAAAATAATATTTATTTTAGAATTTGCTTTTTCGTAATATTCAGTAATATCTATGATGTTTATATCATTAGTAGGAGTAACAATTTACTATCTATATATCGGATAAAAAAACTATCTATATATATCTGATTCAAATAATTTTTTTGTTTTTTTTATTGTTGATATAAATGATTCACACAGTTGATTTTTTCAATACACAAATGATCTTATCTAATAATAATGAACATATCCTCAAAATCATTAAATAATAACAATTTTAAATTTTATTATTAAAAAATTATTAAATAGAAAACTATTTTAAAGAAAAATAGTAATCAATTTCTATATTAATTAATTTAGTTTTTATAATGTTGTGTATAATTTCATAATTTTATAGTTTTATCACTAAAAGTATAAAAAAAACTAAAATGACATATTTTCTTAATAAAAAAAGTTCATTAATTTGAAATTAAGCGAAAAAAATTTGTAAAAAAAATAGTGAAACCAAAAATATTCTCTTTTTTAATTATAGACGTGATTAAGAACAATTTTTTTCTGACATTGAACATTTGTGCATGAAGCCAATGGTATTGATGTGCAAGGTTTACACGTATTCACCTGTCATGCAAACATTGACTCTGGAGCTGCCAAGTCTCAAACATTTGCATGAGAAAAAAGACACAAAAACCTCAAAATAAGCGAAAGTGTGAGGGGCAAAACCGTGAGAATAAGATGATGCAGATTATATATAACTGTAAATGGTGGTGGTAAGATTGAAGTGTTAGTGATAAAGTGAGGAAAAATCATGGAAGAAAGTGGTGGAGCAGAACAACGGAGGATGAGGATGAAGGTGATGGTTGGGGTAGATGAGAGTGATGGAAGCCTCTATGCTCTGAAGTGGGCCATTGATAACCTCTTCACTGCCATGGCTACTGTGGGAGAAGCAACAGAGGAGAATGAGGGCATGGTGTTTCTGGTTCATGTTGAGCCTAAAGTTCATAACTTTGTCTACCCAGTTGGACCTGGTGGAGCTGGTTAATTTCATTCCCTATAATCACCTCTTCTTAGAAGATTAATTTTCAGTTTAAGATTACGTTAAAATATGTGTTTAATCTCTTAGTCTTTTAAAATATGTTTATCACTTTTAGTCTTTTAAAGTATTTATTAGTTTAATGTATTTATTAGTTTAATTATCTTTGATTTCTTAAAAACATAATATTTCTTTATATTTTCTCTATGTTGTTTGTTGTCATATTTTTTTTCTATCTAGATTATATTTATGTTGTTATGTTGTTTTTTTAAAGTGATTCAAAAAATAAATAGAGAGTAGCAATTAGGAAAAGAAATATTAGAGTTCAAATGCAAGAGAATGAAATATATATATATATATATATATATATATATATATATATATATATATATTTATATATATGTTTTGTGTGTGTATGCATTTTGTGGTAAAAATATATGATTTTATGGTGCCTTCAGCAGCATTTTATCCTGCAAATGTAGTGGTGGAGTCAGTGAAGAAAGCACAAGAAGAAAAATCAGCATCTGTTATGTCAAGGGCATTGAAAATGTGTCATGATAAGCTGGTAAATGTGTCATTACCTTACCAAAACTCATTTTGTATTCTAATGATTGATTGTTATTATTAAGAAATTGATATGTTTTTTTGAAATAAATATTTTTTTAAAATAAATTTACTCAAACATATTAAAAATCATTATAAGTTTTTTTTTTCTAAAAAAATTAAACAAATAAACCAGTTTTGAGTTCTAACAAGAATATAATGATCCTTAAAATGTTAACATTATAGAGATAGTAAAAAGATTGCATTTAATTTTTATTAAAATATAATTTTAGTTTTTATCTAAATTATTTTATTTTTATCTCTTAAATTTAAATTTCTTTTATTAAGGGTATTAATTTCTAATTATTAAACACCAACATGATTTAAAAATAAAATGAAAAAAAAGTTTGTTTAAATGAAATGAAATAGTTTTTGGTATGTTAAAGATGGGATAGTGATTGAAGATGAAAATGCAGGTGAAAGCAGAAAGCATGATTCTGAATGGAGATCCAAGGGAAATGATCTGTGAAGCAGCAGACCAAATGCAAGTTAATCTCCTTGTTTTGGGCAGTCGTGGCCTTAGTGCCCTCAAAAGGTTTGTGTTTCCGATCTTCCTTAATATTTTTAGGTTAAAATAAAGTTTTGCTTTCTTAATTATACTTTGGTGGCAGGACACTTCTTGGAAGTGTGAGTGACTACTGTGCACATCATGCAAGGACACCTATCCTTATTGTGAAACCTCCACAGCAAAATAAAAACCAGTAACCCCAGTTCTCAGTTTCTTCTGCTTATCTTTGATGATGAATAAAAGTGTATTTAATGTTCTTTTTCTCTGACAATATCTTTTAATTTTATCTGCATTAAAATAATTTAAATGGTGCTCCTTTATCTTATACTGAAATATTTAAATGCCTCCCAAAATGCCATGAAAGCTATACTAACAAATAAGTCTGCCAAAAATGCTCCCTGAAGTCTTTATGCATGTATAGCATATTTATCTTTATATAAATAAAGATCAAATATATAAAAAAACAAAGTAAAGAAGTTTTTATAAAAAATCAAAATCAAAACAAAGAAACATAGTATTACTAAGAATCCGATATTAAAAGGGATTAAAGGTTATATTAGTAACTCTTCTTGCAATCATCCATTTCAACATTTCAACTAGATATAAGATGTGTGTGTAAGCATATGCTGACATCTAGGAACTATCTTTTGTCTTGTGCAACAGAGTCGATTATGAACTGTTGACAAACTAGTATTAAGATATTGCATATTAAAATGATGAAGCAGAACAAAAATCCTTGCCGAACACACAATAAGATTTCATAGCGGAATTGCCTTGGCAGCACATGCTGTCATCCACAATAATCAAAGATTTACCTCAACTTGCAAATATCAGAAAAGACAAGTTTGATGGGTCCATTGAAACAAAATTCCACGTAATAATCTAATACGACCCAAAACTGTGCCTCTCACAAGAAATTGAGCAAAATGGAAAATAACTTGGACCAGCAATCTCAAAAATTCAAAGACACGCTTGTTGCCTAGAGGCCAATATCAATCCTAAGAAACGTTGATATTTTATCAGTATTTCTAGCAGAATAACTTCAATGTCCTTGGATTGGCTGACAAGATCATTCAATATACCCAACCTCATAAAATATGCAACTGCAGCTTCATACACCTACATCATATTACAGCTGTCATTTTCAAATTGGAAAATCCCGAATCGACCACCAATTATTCTATACTCACTTTCATATGCACATTCCTTATAGAATATATGGAATGAAATTGAGTGCTGACCAGCTATAGGGGAAAATATATTAAACTTCAGGGTAAAATGTAATTTTTTCAAATTTGGTTTTAACCCTTCAAAAATATACTTATTTCTTCCCTTTAATTTTGAAATACTTTACTTCTGATCCTTAAAGTGATTTCTGTGACGGTTTATAACTGTCTTTAAATGTTAATTATATAAGTTTACTAAGAGTGGAAAATTTTCTAATGAGATAGATAAAAATAAGACAATTTTTGAAAGACTAAAACCAAATTAGGAAAATTTTAAAGGGACCCAAAAAACATATATCTAAATTTATTTTAGTTCATATTTGTTAAAACGTTTGTTTTGTGGATTTCGTCCCCGTTCAAGGCAATGAAGTATAGAGTCAAGAATAATATCTTCGAAATCACCGCTTTTAAAATAAAGGAACTAAAATTAATTTTGATCAAATTCTCAGAGACTAAGAACACATTGTATCCGAATCTTTACACAGACATCTGATTAGAGACATGAAAGGCAAGGCAACCAAAGGAAAAAGATGTACCTATTTTTCCCACCCTCCTAGTCTCGTTTCAGGGTCATAGTTTGAGAACAACCGAAACTCATTTCCAAGTTTGCTGGAATGCTGAGGCCTAAAACCACAAGGATACAGGCCCAAGATCTCTGCTGCACCTTCTGTCTGCACTTCTCCTAAAAAAGTGTAATACAAAAATTAGAATACCCAACAACGGATACAGTTATATTTCTTAGTAATTCTTCAGACTGATTATCTCGTCATAAACATTACAAGTAAATTATCATTTTTAGAGAAATGATAAAATTCATCGATACCTGTGAGCAGAAGCACAAATGACTTTCCAGGTTGTATGAGCAGACGAATGGTTTCTGCAACTTTCTCCAAGCACTCTTTGCTCTACTACCAAATAATTGCGTTAAGAAAGTCATTAGTTATGTCACTTTGTTTTAAGTTGGAAGTATTGTATACTTTCTGTCTCATCTCCGGGGATTACGATACTGGTTCGAGACTCAAATTCTTCTATCTGTGGTTAAGCTATTCACCTAAACGAATCTTTATGCAGTAATCTAAGTTCTTTACTTTAGATTATAATGGAAGGAAAAAAGGTTTGTCATGTCTTAAATAACACTAGATTTTTCTTATAATGTAGCATTGTTGGTACCCTTTCTGGCAACAAGTAATTAAAAATACAAAATTGAGTTACACAAAAATAAAGCAGATAAGTGACTCATTGCCAGAAGCTGTGAGAAGAGAATACACGAAACAGGCTTTAAATTTAGTTCACATTGGGATATAGAAACCTATGTATTCATGAAGCATGCAATTCAACTCATTGAAAAGGGATGTTAAGGAATGCACCATACAGCACAGCCTTTGGTTGTCCAACACAGGATAATTTAATATAAAGCAAAATAAAAAATTAGCTTCATATTGATTTCTGATTGCAATCAAACGTACAGGGGAGGGATGAATATCAGCTTCATATGACAATACTGTTATTACTTTTAATCAGGAGATAAAAAGTATACAAGGGGGGAGGAATCCAACTTAAGAGAAGTCCAAAACAATAGTTTTGTAATAAATAAATCTTAGAAGACTAGGAATGTTTTAACTTGATTAAGCTATACAGTTCAAACTCTTTTAACAACTTGCACACTAAATAAAGTTACAAAAATCAATTTTCACACGAAAAAGAAATGACAATCAATTAATCCTCTGCCAACCGAACCATTTTATAGTTTTCTTTGAAGTACCAACCAATTGGCTGAAATGGAAGCAAAAGGTACAGAAGACACCATTTTACAAGGTAACACGTCAGCAATTAATTCTCACCAAGTAAGGAGGATCAGCAACTACAACTTTGCATGAATGCTTCAATTCTGATGGTATTTCATCAGGGAGATTGTAGTCATAAAATGTGTAATCACTTCCATATTGCTGAAAACGTTTGTCATACTCAAGAAGTTGCACAGTAGCATTAGGATTCATTTGCTGAAGGTTGAAGAAAGGAAAAGGAGAATGTCACTAATGGAGCAAAAGCGAATCCAGAGTTTAATTTTCATACAATATCTTTTTACATTGTCAACTAATTAGAAACTAGAAAACACTCTAAATATGATTTTTAAAAGTATTACAAAAATAAATAAATAAATCTTATCCTGCTTGAATTTGAAAAATCTATGATAGGATGAACGAGGAAAAAAATTATACTATCAGCGTATTCTAATTAAATCCATTAGTTAATACTAATTGCTGAAAATGAGGCCTACTTCATCTGTTTACCTTTCTCAAATGAACTTAACTTTCATAGTCTGCTAGCCTAAAGATTTTTTACTATGTCAACATATTAGAAATCATCTCAAATATTACTTATTAAATAACTATCATAAAAGTCCACAAATTTATGATAAATGGCAATACATGATTCAATGCATTCTAAATAAACTACTTTCACCTATAAGTATTTGAAATTGTAAACATCTTCTACACTGAGACTTTATATTACAAATTAAACCAAGACCACGACAAACTTCATACATTTTTTTGGGTAATCGTGTTATTGCTCCAAAATGTCCAGATTTAGCACATGAGTAATCTTCACGGAAGAGTCTTCCATCAATTGCATTTCTTTCATACACGACAATCAAACTCGAACATGAGATCATGCTTAAAGAATCTAAGTTCATTTCAACTGGAACCAACTAAACTTGGTCTAAACAAAATTCATACATAATCCAAGCTCTTAAGTCAATGCTCAATAACTTTTCAACTATTATGCAAATTTCATTCAAAAATCAGGAACGGCAATCCCAACCACTCGCACTTAAACAAAAAGCTAAATACATTTACAAATTAAAAGAAAAGTAAAAATCAAATTGCAATAGCAGAGGAGCAGGAACAAACCTTGAGATAAACATAGAGAGTAGGGCAAGCAATGCAGGCAACACGAGCGTTCACGCCACCGCAGAGAGTGAGAACTTCCTCGGCGACGGTTTTCGCTGTTTCGGCACTGTACCAGAACTGGCTCAAATTCCAATTCTCCGACACGAGAGAAACTTCGGAGCCTCCTCCGGCGTCGGAGTGATGCTGCTGCTCGGCGAGGAATTCTTTAAGGGCGGCGAGAGTGTGGGAGCTGAGAGCCGGTTGGTCATCGTCGGAGGGTGCGGAGGACTCAGTGAGTCCAGTCACCGAGTTAGGGTTGAGTTGGAGTTGGTCCGCCATTGCTCTAATCTGGTGTGGGTAGGGATTCGAATACAAGCTGATATATTATCGGGTTCGGGTTTCAAATCTTCGGATCCAAACCGAACTAACAAGAACCGAAGGTGTTATAACCAATGTAATTGGATTCAAGTGAAACGTTAACATCACTTTTTTTCATTTTTCATGTATTATTTTTTAAGATTTTATATGATTTATTTTTATTAAAATTAAAATTATATAAACTAGCGAAATTATGTGTATATGAAATTTTTATTACATTAAAGTAATCTAGTTTTAAAAAAAAAAATATATATTATAAAAACAAATATTAAAATAATATGTGGTGACTAATTTTAGTGAGTTATTTTACAGTAGAAAGAGATGTTTCTAATGACATTATATTAAATTAAAAACATTTTTATTTATTATATAAAATTATGTAATTAAAAAATAATATCTCATATTTACTATAAATATCATCAAATAATAATATATAAACAGATTCAAATTTAACCATTTTAGTTTGATTTTTAAAATTAAATTAAATTAAAGTTTACTTTCTTAAATTTCATAGTCAAATTTATCCCCGTTATAAATATTTGATTTTTAACAATCTTACTAAAGTGTGTTAATACATATATAAGCCAATGACAGTATATAGGTCTTAATTTTCAAATTGGTTTTGTAAAATTATTTTAAGCCAATGAGTATATAAGTCTTAACTTGTCAAGTTCTTTTTGTAAAATTAAATTAAGAGCCAAGTATACGTTATTCTTAAGTAGCAATGAACACAAATCATTACCATAGTCAAAAACATAACTACATAAATTACATTTAAGTATTGTGTACTTAGTTAATTAATTCAATTATATTTTATTATAAAAATGACCTTATATTTTGAACCACTAATACGGTTAGTATGATTCTTGAGCTCTTTGTTTAAATATTAGGACATTAACAATTCGTACATACATTATCACTAATTTAAGAACAAAAGGGAAACGGGAGATCACAAAAATTTATAAAACAAGCTTAGTAATGTCTTGGAATATAACTTTACGTCCAAGAAACAAAATCCCTTAAAACGAACTAAAAATTAACTAAAGGCAGAGAATAGCATTGCACAATATTCGAAATTATAATTAATGAAGTACAAAAATCGAATCAAAATCTTTCTGGTACAGTACAGCTTCCAACTGCTTAACGATTAGCCTTGGCAACTCTTTCAATTTCATCTTTCTTCTTGATGGCATAACTGAAATAAAGTAGCAGTTCTAAGTAATAAGGATTATAACTACATAGGATTATTTAGTCTCACAAAATGAGAGTGAAATTATACCTGTTAGATGAACCTTTTGCGGCATTAATAAGTTCATCAGCCAAGCATTCAGCAATTGTCTTGATGTTTCTAAAAGCAGCTTCCCGTGCACCAGTTGTTAGAAGATAAATAGCCTGATTAACACGTCTAAGGGGTGAGATATCAACGGCTTGTCTCCTCACCACTCCAGCAGATCCAATTCTAGTTGCATCTTCACGGGGACCACTGATAAAACAATACCAAATAAATAAAATAAAATCAACTTCTGACAACTGTACAATACCAAGAACCGAATTTTTTTTACACAAAAGCAAAACCAATATAGGAGAATGATCAGATAGAGCTAATACAATTGAGCCATCATACTGGCAATCAAACCAATAGGGAAACAATTAATCATCATGTCATTCTCCATTTGCTACATCAATAATTAAATCACCCCATAAAGATATCATGAACAGTACAATTAACAAAGGAAATAGCTTGTTTCACTTCAAATACTATATAAATATATAATATAGTTGTATAACAATAGAAGATAAATGAAGACAATGATCAATAATAGTTAACTTCAAAAATATCATCCACCAGTAAACACAAAAAGGAACCGGAAAATAATTTCACTAATGCTTTTCAACTCAGTAACATACATTGATACAACTGAACTGCCCACAGTTTATAAGATTGTTTTAATTTATTTAAGGAGAATGATCAGATAGAGCTAATACATTTGTGCCATCATCTAGGCAATCAAACCAATAGGGAAATAAATGATCATCACGTCATTCTCCAATTCTCAACATTGATCACTGAACTTAGGTGGCATTAATCAACTTCGAATGTAAGTTACACATAGTATAAATAAAGAAAATGATCAATCATAGTTAACTGCAAAAATATCATAAACCAGAAAACACAAAAAGGAACCAGGAGAAAATTTCACTGGACAGAACTTCGATAGATTTCCTAATAATTTTCAACTGAGTAAAAAATACAATAATTCAACTGAAATGCACACAGTTTACAAGATTTTATAACTTAATTTAAGGAGAATGATCAGATAGAGCTAATACATTGGTGCCATCATCTAGGCAATCAAACCAATAGGGAAATATATGATCATCATGTCATTCTCCAATTCTCAACATTGATCCATAAACTTAGGAAGCGTTAATCAACTTTGAATGTCCTTTACTCATAGTATAACCACAAATACATTAGTAACAAGTACAATAATTCAACTAATATACACACAGTTAATAAGATTGTTCCAATTGATTTAAGGAGAATGATCAGATAGAGCTAATACATTGTGCCATCATTTAGGCAATCAAACCAATAGGGAAATAAATGATGATCACGTCATTCTCCTATTCTCAACATTGATCCCTAAACTTAAGTCGCGTTAATCAACTTTGAACGTCCATTACTCATAGTATAACCACAAATACAATAACTCAAATGAAATGCATACAATTTATAAAATTGATATAATTTATTTTAGGAGAACGATCAGCAAAAGCTAATACATTGTGCCATCATCTAGGCAATCAAACCAATAGGGAAATTAATGATCATCATGTCGTTCTCCAATTCTCAACATTGATCCCTAAACTTAGGTAACGTTAATCAACTTTGAATGTCTTTCACTCATAGTCACAATGTTTACAAGCTCTAACATCAACTTATGCTAAAAATAAATATAATAACGAGAACGGTCAGATAGAGCTAATACAAAATGCCATCATTGAGGCAATCAAACCAATAGGGAATTCATTATCATCATTCCATTCTCCAAATCCATAGGCAGAAGCCCAAAACATAAAATTGACGAATAAAAGAATTATAAACTAAACACTCAAAAGCGAATTACAGAAGGCAGTTTTTTAGTTCGCAGTTTTTTCCAAAAATTCCAAAAATTCCCATTTCCTAAATGCTAGCAGTGGCTAGAAACAGTAGCGATGCGTAGACAATTAAAACCCAATAGAAAGTCATCGAACACAAACATCAAAAAATCAGTTATCGGCACTGGAACATACCTATTGATGACGGCATCAACAATGACCTGAATTGGATTCTGGTCAGTGAGCAAGTGAATGATTTCCATGGAATGCTTGATAATCCTGACAGCCATGAGCTTCTTTCCATTGTTTCTTCCATGCATCATAAGAGAGTTGGTGAGTCTCTCCACAATGGGGCACTGCGCTTTTCTGAACCGCTTCACCGAGTACCTGCCGGAAGTGTGAGGAACATACGTAGCATGCTTGGACGACACAACTCCGATATAATCAGCCAGCGAAATATCATTGACCTAATAACACAAAAAAAATCTCAAACTAAATTAAGAAATTAAATCTTCCAATCAATTTTATAAGTAAGAGAAGCAGATTAATACACATTACAAAATTATTGTTGAAAAAATGTAGGTTAAAGTAAGAGATAAGTGCCTGAATGTCTTCGAAGCTCCAGCGGTTGAAGAGTTTGACATCGAGTTGGGAGGGATCTGCAACGACGGCAGCTTCGGTGACGATGTCAGCCATGGCTGCAGAAGAAAGTGAAATGAGAGTTAGAGAGGAGAAGTGTGAGAGGAAGAGAAGCAGAGTGAAAAGGGAGAGAACGAACTCGTTAGTATTGGTGGCACACAAAGGGTGCAGAGAGTGGAGTGGCGGAAGAGCTGCAATTCCAATTGCAACAACACTAACCCTAGGGTTTGTTGCTTTGACGTTTGGGTATTTATAGTGATCGAAAACCCTAAGTTCAATGGTTAGGCCTGGTCCATTAAGTTTTGGGTTTTTCTGTTTGTCCGTGGAATTGGGCCTTGGTTGTTTTCATGCCATACATGAAACAAAAAAATAACGTAGGTGTTTCTTTTTTAGCCAAATTCTCCCCGTGCACCTTCATATTTTCTATTAATTCTAATAATATCTTTTTGAGTATGGTTATACACCTCCATATTTTCTTTTAGTTCTAACAATATTTTTTTACTTTTTTTTATTTTTAATTGATTGTAAGTGCTGGTGGTTAATGATAAATACAGATAAATGGTCGAGATAAATTTTGTGATATTTTTAATTGGTATTGGTTGTGTTTTCGTTTTTTTTTTTAAGTCACAAACCCATAAAAAACATTAACAATGTGCAAATATAGAGTACAAGATTCAAAAAAATATATTCACACTTCAAATACAACAATGGAACTGCTCTTTTAATCGCTACAGCTAAGAAAAAATGGAAATGTTGGGACTAGAATGAAAATATGGAAATGTGGAATGCAATTAAGGTTATTTGAAAATGTGAGGTTATAATTCATTTAAGATTATTTAAAATTTTTAAAAATCAATTT
This sequence comes from Phaseolus lunatus, assembly GCA_013389735.1. Taxonomy (NCBI): domain Eukaryota; kingdom Viridiplantae; phylum Streptophyta; class Magnoliopsida; order Fabales; family Fabaceae; genus Phaseolus; species Phaseolus lunatus. The sequence continues at coordinate 46,315,969 of CM023863.1, read as the reverse complement.
TTTATAATTAATATAAAGGTGTGGGGAGAAGGTATGGAGATGAGGGAGAAAACACTCTCTAATGTTACCAGAGAGGTGTGTACATTCTGTTGCCTTTTTCCCTGGCCATGCAACACTGTCAGCTTATTAGAGCTGTTCATTTGTTGTGTTTGCTAATATTGTGTAAAACCAAAATTTGGCTCCTAAGTTAATCAACACATTTGATTTATTTTATTTGAAAACAAATTCATATAACTAAAACATTTTGTTATGACTAAAGGGTTGGTCACTTTTAAAAAAGATAAATAGTCTTGTTAAGGTAGTTTTGAAAAGGTTGATTTGTACAGAGAATATCTGTTTTTAAAAACATGGAAGGTCATGATGTGCACATCGAATGGCAGTATAAGCCACAAACGGTCTTTGTTATAATACAAAATTTAAAGCATTAGACTTGTCATATCATATGGTTTTAGTTCCAACACCTTTTAACATCTACAGAACTTTGGTGAACAAAATTGGGACATTCGTTGATGTGAGAATATAAATGAAATCTTGAAAAGTCTTCAGCATGTTTAAGTTTATAGATTCACTTATTGGCTACCACATCTGGTTGCTTTTTTCCTGCTAGATATACTGCTTTGATCTGTGAATGCGGTCTCTAGTTTTTAAAGAATCTTTCAGTCAAGTTCAGGTAAAAGCACAGAAATCAACAGATTCTGCCTTCACCTCAAGAATAAGCAGGTGATTATTGGAATGATATAAGGAAAACGTTTAGAGTTCCTAGTTTTGATAATTTATTATCTTCGTCAAATTAGTAAGATAATTGTAGATGTTCAAAAAATCATTAGTAATATTTTAAGTAACAAGAATACTCAAACTTATATTGGATTGACCAGATCCATTGCAAATCGCAACATAAAAGCAGAACTCAAAACTCTATCTGCCGGCTCAATAGCATCAAAAGTAAAAGTCACAAATGCAATTATAATAATAACATAGATCCAGGACAATAAAATATGACATGGGTAACTACCACAAAAAAACACGGCATTGTTTCACTTGAAAACTGAAGCAAACAATCAAGAGACTCTAGCGCAACCTCCTTGCTTCTCTCTCAGACTCAAGAAGGGTCAGAATGTCTCCTTCTCTAACTGGTCCCTTTACGTTCCTCATGATATGACGGTTCTGATCATCCAAAAACTTTACTCTAACCTGAGTCACCTGCCCTCTAGACCCAGTACGGCCCATAACCTTGACAACGATAGCATGCTTCACCTGAGATTCCATCCTGCTCAAATACAACCAGTGTTTACAAGGATGTAGGTAGAAAGGTCTGCATACCAAATCACTCATACATTTGTAGGGAAAAGAGAGAAACATACAAAAAAAAAATATACTTTGACAACCCAGAGAATTGTATACATCTGATGTCACAGCTTAAACAAAAAATGAGTTCATGATTCATCAAAAAATCCAATACTTGTCTAGAATCATGAATTCAACATGAGATACAACAAATGAAGGGAAAACCAAAAATGAAATACTAATAGGACATAATTTAGTAGGTACAACTCAAAAAAGCATGTCTGGTGAGATAAACCATTGGTTCAAAATGACATGATAACACTGTAGGTGCATTACGATTAATAGGGCAAGATTTCAATTATGAATCACTCACAGCAAATTTCTTTACTACAAAGACCACCGTACAAAATATTTTAAAATCCCTTTAAACCCTAAACCCTAATAACATACACGGCATCAAACTTATTATCAGGCATATCAATAGCCGAGTGAAAATCATTAGAATCATAAACAAATCATGGTAACATGATAAAATACACTATTACGGCAAAATAATGGAATCAAACCAGCAGAATCACAATGAAATAAAGAGAAACAACGATAGAATTCAAGGAAGATCAAGAAGAAAAAAACAAAACAAAAATAACAACAGCAGAAACAACCTTCTAATTAACAAAACACAAGAAATTCAATGCAGAATTCAGAAAAACACAAGAAATTCAATGCAGAATTCAGAAACACTAATCGGTACCTGATATTAAGAAAGGGGAGAAAACTAGGGTAGCAGCCGCAACTCCGTCTTCGAACTCGCACAGAAGAATAGAGAAAACAAACCCTAGTTATTGAAATTTATAGAAACGCGCCTTGGTTTTTAAATGACAAATTTATCCATGCAAAATCATAAACATACAGGATATAAGTGGGCCTTATTGGAAAAGGCCATATTCAGTTTTAAATATTTTTATAATATTTCTGCATATTAACTCATTATCACAACTAATTTCACGAGTTGTTATTTTCAATTCAATTTTTTAATTAAATAAAATAAACTAACTTAAAGCATTAAAAAATTATATTTTATGATTTAAAAGATATAAATATATAATAATATAGCAAATAATAAACATTTATAAATTAAATTTGATTATAGTAATTAATATATAAAAGTAATAGTCCTTAATTTATTCAATTATAGATATATTATACATCCTTAAATACTTATAAAATATTCTGTATACATATTTTAAAAAATTATTAAATAATAAAATTTGTGAATATTTGGGGGTGCAGCAAACATAAATGGTAATGGAGTGACTTAGATCCAACAACTGGCCAATTTCTTTTTACACCCAATGTTTTAGTCCATTACTTTTGCACCCAATGTTTTAGCCAATTACTTTTTCATCCAATGTTTTTTAGTTTGTACCTAATAAGTTATGTGAAATGATAAAACTCTTCTTTATAAGTTTTCAAACACTAGTGTGGTGGTGTAGGCTAAAATGTATTTTGAATTTGAATATTAGAAATACATTTTTAGATTTGGATTATTAGAATATTTAATTTTTTTGGATTTGGATTTTTAAAATACATTTATGAATTGGAATTTTCAAAACTTTTTTTTTTGAATTTTTATTTTCCATAATTTTTTTTCTAAAATATATTTCTGTATTTTGTTTTTCAGGATTTTATTTCATGTAAAAATTCTATTTCAAATCTTATTTTTTAGAATATATTTTTTAATTTTAAATTTTTAATTCCAAATAACAATTTTAAAATTTTCAAAATTGATTGGTTTCAAGTGCAAGCTACTGCCTAACAACTAAGGTAGTAAGAACACTCTCAACAATAATTTTTTCTTTAACTTTAATATTTTCTTTCCCTTTATCATCATTACAAAATAAATAATTGAAATATTATTTTTTATATTAAATCTTGATTTAATAATAAAATAGTTTATAAAAAGTAATATTATTTTATATTTTATTATTATAATAAAGTCAAATTTTGTATTAAAATGGTCAAACACTCCAGATTAAATTTAGTTTGGTTGAAATATTCATTTTTTAAAAACAACTTGATGAGTTTTATTATACATTAGTTAGTGAGCTTAGAAGAATAATGTCAAGTGAGCTGAGAAGAATAATGACATTGTAATGAAATTATTCCTGACCTAATCATCAGAAGTTAGAAGCTGCTTTTCACAGCTATGTTAATGCCCCTGATTTTGTTGAGAATCTTAATTACTTTTGACCCAAGAGAAACGTATTACTGCCTCCACAACAAGAACCTTTGATAATTACCGATGCTTGCCTGCAGGAGCTTTCGTTATTTGCAATAATATGTGTAGATGCCAAGCTAGCTGTGGCATAATCAGCATAACATGCCCCACAATCTTAAGAATGATGTATATCACAATAGGTTATGCCATCTAATATTAAGTTGAAAGCGAGTAATGCTATAGTATTAAATTAAAGGGAAATAGGGTTTCAGAGTAAATTGGATTAAGGCTTCTTCTTCCTGCACACCTATGTTTTTCTTCCTACACCCCACAATTTAAAAAAAAATTTAAATCCTGAAACTGACCCTGACCTTTTATTTGGAAAAGGGCACTTGTGGTGGAGTGTGCTACGGATTCATCAATGTGGAAGTGAATCATTTTGTTTTCTGGATGAGTAGGCGCTCTAGAAGCAAATTGTTAAAAAATTGTTGATTTCTGAATTGTTGAATCTAGAAGTCTAATTTCTGTTACGGATTTATGGATTCGGAAGATTTACAGATTCCCTAATCTGAAAGAATTACGGATTCTCCAATCCAGAAGATTTATGGATTCCCCAATCCGAAAGATTTATGGATTTCCAAATTCATAATATGTAAAAACAAATGTGGATTCTTGATTCTGTAAAATAATGAAGGTTTTTTCCCTTGACCTCGAATCCAAGGGAGTGATCCTAGCTCTATCAATGATGATGAAGAAACACTCCTTTAGATAAGCTCTTTTATGGGGCATTGGGATTTCCCTTTTGCAAAAATACCAAGCAAAAAAAGGATTTGCGCCTTCACTTCAAACAACACTGCATTCAAGTGGTTCATACTCAAAGGAGGAAAACTGCAATGCATCACCTGCACCATCAACACTGACAGAATTGAGTCCAAGAGCATATAGTGATCATTTTAAGGAGTGTTCCTTCAGCACAACACAAAGTAGTCCCTGCTCAGCAATATTGTGTTCCTGTTGTGTACTTATTAGTAGGGATGGCAAAGCGGAGCGGTTCGCAGTAAAAAACGCGGGCTGGTTGACCTTTTAAGCCCATTTAACCGCATTAGCCCACCCTGCATAACCCGCGACCCGCACGGGCTAGCAACAAGGCGGGGCGGGACGGGCTGGCTGCTAGCTTGAAAAAAATAAGAAATAATAATAATAATTGACTTGGCAACAATGGTCCAGTGGAAGAGTGACAACTTTGAGTGAAAGAAAATTAGATTTTCACTCAAAACACAATGCAGTTGAGGAGTGACAACTTTGAATGAAAGAAAATTAGGTTTTCATTCAAAGCATAACAGTTCCAAAAAGTGCACACAATACACGACGTACTTTTCTTTACAGCGTTGCCGCTCGCTATGGCTGCAACCCCACGCGGCTTCACCTGCAAGTATTGTGCGCTATTGCCGCTCCGCTGCTACCTCCACTCCTCCTCCACATAAAAAAAAACAAAACCGGGCCAACCCGCATGCGGGGCCAGCCGGCCCGCTTTGCCACCCCTACTTATTAGGCAGTTAGGATTTTGTCATTACAAAGATCACTATTATTGTTCTATTTGTCTTGTCTTTAAATTTAGTTATTTTTTTAAAATGAATTTTAGTAGGGCTAGCAAAACGGGGCAGACCACGCGGGCCAGCCTGCACAAAAAAATGCGGGGCGAGTTCCCTTATTTGGCCCGCAAACCCACTTAAACCCGCCTCGCATAACCCGCAGCCCGTGCGAGCTTCTGAGGGGGTGGGGCGGGTTGGCCCGTCAGCCTGCAAGTGAAAAATCTCATGTGGTGGTGATATCGTGATGTGCTGCGCCGCTGCCCTGTGTTTCTTTTCTTTCTCAACATTTCAAACTTCAATCCCTAAAACTTCACCACGTGAACCCTAAAATTCCAATCCCTACATTTGTGTCGCTATTCTCCTCCACCACGACGATGCGTCCTCCATGAACCACCACCGCGACGCGTCCTGCACTGCAACACGACCTCCACCGCGACACGTCCTGCACCGCGATGCAATCTCCATCGCGACGTGTTCTCCACCGCAATGCGACCCCCACCGCGACGTGACCTCCACCGCGACGCGACCTCCGCTGCATCCTTCACCGGATTCCTCCACTGCGAACACCACCATCTTCCTCCAGATACTTTATTTATGCTTATAATAGTCAATTTATAGCGGGCCAGCCCGTAGGCCCGCGGGTAAGCCCCTTAACGGGGTGGGTTGACCCGCTTTGCCATCCCTAATTTTTAGTATATCTTATTCAAATAAATATTGTTGACAACTTAGTTATGCATAAAATGAATTTAGTCTTGGTATAAAAAAAGTTACGAACATGAACATGGAATTTGAGAAAATGAAATAGAAATACTTTCTCCTTTTAACTCAAAAGAATGGTTTATATACCAAAGTTCCTTTAATCTTACCCTCAATTCTTTGATTTTATTAACTTGGGTATAAAGTATAACTTATCTATTTTTTCCTTTTCAGTTTACCACAAATGTGAGGGAAACACCAAAGGATATTTTTTAATGGAATTTATTCATTATTATTTAATTATATAAATAGATTATTAAATCAATTAAAATGTCCAATTAATCTATCTATTTAACATGTTTTTTCCTTTGTAAAAATTTCCCCTTCTTTATCTTTTATGAAGTGTGGTAGGGTATAGTTTGCATGATGGCATCGAGCAACCAGACCCATAGATCAAATCCTAACCAAGATCAACGGTTGTCACATGTCTCCGTGCTCTTTTAATATAACTTTTTATTTCCACTTCCCTCTTCCTCTTTAAAACTAGGGCTGGCAAAATGGGGTGGACCAGTTCGCGACCCATGATAAAAAATGTGGGGCGCGACTGACCTTTTCAACCCGTTGCCCCGCATTAGCCTGCCCCGGATAACCCGCGGCCTGCGTGGGCCAGCAGTGGGGCAGGGCGGACTGGCCCGCTAGCCCGCAAAAAAAATAAAATAAAATAATTGACTTGGCAGCAATGTTCCAGTGAAGGAATGACAATTTTGAGTGAAACAAAATTAGGTTTTCACTCAAAACACAATTTAGTGGAAGAGTGACAACTTTAAGTGAAAGAAAATTAGGTTTTAACTCAAAACACAACGCAGCTACGATGTTCCAAAAAACGCACACAACGCGCTCTCCATTGCAGTGCCGCTGCTCGCTCCGGTTATGACTCCGCACGGCTTCGCCTGCAACTACTGCGCCTACTGCCTCCACACCTCCTCTATGTTTAAAAACAAAAATGGGTCGGCCCGCAAGCCCGTGGGTCAACTCGAATGCAGGGCGAGCCATAAAACTAGCTCGTATTTTGTTGTGGAGCAGGCCTATGCGGGGTGAGCCGGCCCGCTTTGCCACCCCTATTTAAAACCTCGTGTTTCTGAGTCTTTCTATTAGTTGTTTTGTTGGGTTTACAACAAAAGCTAATTGGTGAGTACCACCAACAATAACTATCCTTCTGATTCTTGAACATGCCTGAAAAATTTCCATATAGGGCTGCATTAATAGCTGATGGACCACCTTATTGAAGTACAATTTTTATTAACTTGGTACTAAAATATTTACGGGGGGAGTATGGTCACAAGGATGAAACTTAAAGGAATTGACGGAAGGACACCACCAGGAATGGAGTCTGCGGCTTAATTTGACATAACACGGGAAAACTTACCAAGTCTAGACATAGTAAGGATCGACAGATTAAGAGCTCTTTCTTAATTCTATGGGTGGTGGTGCATGACCATTCTTAGTTGGTGGAGCGATATGTCTGGTTAATTTCGTTAACAAACGAGACCTCAGCCTGCTAAATAGCTATGTGGAGGTAATCCTCCACAGCCAGCTTCTTAGAGGGACTATGGCTGCTTAGGCCACGGAAGTTTGAGGCAATAATAGGTCTGTGATGCCCTTAGATGTTCTGGGTTACACTGATGTATTCAACGAGTCTATAGCCTTGACTGACAGACTCGGGTTTGATGGACCACTTATTGAAGTAAAATTTTTATTAACTTTGTACTAAAATATTTACGGTTAGAATTTTGTCATTATTATGAAAATCACTGAACATCATATAATAATTAAATAACAACAAAAAATATTAAATAAATTGTGAGCGTCATTAAATTTTATGATTTCTAATAAATTTTATTTACGATAGAATGCATTTATAATATATTTTAATGATAAGATAATGTCATAAGTCTTTTAATCTTGATATTTTAAAAAAGCTAAGAGTATAGATATTTTCAACAATTATATAGTAATAACGTTTTCTATATAAATATAGTAGATACTATTTTTGTATAAATTGTAATGCCATATTTATATTATTCATTTAAAATTACACATTATAAATATATATGAATTTGAAGGCGATAATTTTGTTCACTTCTTACTAGAATAGTAACATAGAGATATATAATCTTAGTAGACCATATATTTTCTTATATAATTAATAAACTCAAATTAAAGTATACTTGTCAAAACAAGAATGTATCATCCTAAAAAAATATTTCAACACAAGAAGAACCTATTTACTTTATATTTTTAAAAAAATCTTTCACCATATTCTTCATTATATCTCAAAGTTAGAACTTATAAAATTACAAGCAAAACTATTTAAATAAAAAAAAATATTAAAATTTAGGCACTAATGAAAATTGCATTAAAAAAAATATAGTTTAAAAGGTATATATAATTAATAAATCACCAACAAATAAAAAAATCATTGACACAATATAGTTTTAAGATAATTATTACAAAAATTTACTATATTCATTATATACCATAAACAATGTAATTTCATATGTACGTATATCAACGAGTTGGATCTTAGTCCTTTTTGTTTCATTATTTATTCTGATTTCTGAAAATAATGTAACAATCTCTTGTCTTTTCTGAATGAGAACATAACATAACAAATGCAAAAAAGTGTGTTAGAAAAACTTGGTTTGGAAGCCATTGCTACTTCTTCTTCGTCTTGTTGTTGTTGTAGACCACCAACTCAACTCATTTTCATCTTCCCATCTAAGCCTTTTCATCTCTCACCGTGATTCCTCACAATGCCGTTTCCCAGAACACGCCACAAAAAGGAGAGAAAAAACTAGTTTTTTATTTGAAACAACTCAATGGGTGCGGCACCGTCGACACCGTACACGGTGGAGCGTCTCGTCGGAACCTTCGTCGGCGACGAGTCCTTACCTCTCTCCTCTGACTTCTGGCAAAAGCTTATCGAGCTTCCTTTCGATGCCGAATTGCCCTTTGAACGTGTTCACTAAGCTTGCCAGTTATTAGGTTTGTCATACACTCTTGCTTTCTCTCATCATTCTTTTGTTTTTAGTTAAATTATTCGCTTGTTACTATACTTGACCCCATTTTAACTTTCAAGTTTTAGTCTCTCTATGGAAAAAAAAAATTAAGTTTGAGTCCCTACGCACTTTTTTTAATCCACTCTCTCTATTTTTGTTGAAATTGATCTGCAATCACAAAGTTTAACCAATAAAATGGAAAGAATGTGTTAAGAAGAGTGTATTCTTATCACTTTTCAAGTTAAGTTTTGGTTCATGTGGCTAAAACCAGAGAAGAATTTTGTTGTAGAGAAACATTTCTAAAAAAAACATTATGAAAGTAAAAAACTGCTACCATGCGGGCCAGCCCGTAAAAAAAATGCAAGGCGAGTTTCCTTATTTGGCTCGTAAACCCACTTAAGCCGGCCCTGCATAACTCGTGACCCGTGCGGGCTTCTGGGAGGGCGGGGCGGGTTGGCCCGTCAGCCTGCAAGTGAAAAATCTCATGTGGTGGTGATATCGTTATGTGCTGCTGCGCTCCCTGTGTTTCTCTTCTTTCTCAACATTTCAAACTTCAATCCCAAAAACTTCACCACGTGAACCCTAAAATTCCAATCCCTACATTTGTGTCACTATTCTCCTCCACCACCGTGAACCACCATTGCAAACCACCACCACGATGCGTCCTCCATGAACCACCACTGCGACGCGTCCTGCACCGCAACACGACCTTCACCACAATGCGTCCTCCACCACGACGAATCCTGCACCGCGATGCAATCTCCATCGTGACGTGTCCTCCACCGCGACGCGACCTCCACCGTGACGCGACCTCCATTGCATCCTCCATCGGATTCCTCCACTGCGAACACCACCATCTTCCTCCAGATACTTGATTTATGCTTGTAATAGTCAATTTATAGCGGGCCAGCCTGTAGGCCCGCGGGTCAGCCCACATGCAGGGCGGGCCTTAACAGGGTGGGTTGACCTGCTTTGCCACCCCTAATTTTTAGTATATCTTATTCAAATAAATATTGTTGACAACTTAGTTATGCATAAAATGAATTTAGTCTTGATATAAAAAAAGTTACGAACATGAACATGGGATTTGAGAAAATGAAATGGAAATACTTTCTCACTTTAACTCAAAAGAATGGTTTATATACCAAAGTTCCTTTAATCTTACCCTCAATTCTTTGATTTTATTAACTTGGGTATAAAGTATAATTTATCTGTTTTTTCCTTTTCAGTTTACCACAAATGTGAGGGAAACACCAAAGGATATTTTTTATTGGAATTTATTCTTTATTATTTAATTATATAAATTGATTACTAAATCAATTAAAATGTCCAATTAATCTATCTATTTAACATGTTTTTTCTTTTGTAAAAAATTCCCCTTCTTTATCTTTTATGAAGTGTGGTAGGGTATATTTTGCATGATGGCATCGAGCAACCAGATCCGTAGATCAAATCCTAACCAAGATCAACGGTTGTCACATGTCTCCGTACTCTTTTAATATAACTTTTTATTTTCACTTTCCTCTTCCTCTTTAAAACTAGGGCTGGCAAAATGGGGGGGGCAATTCGCGACCCACGATAATAAACGTGGGGCGGACTAACCTTTTCAACCTGTTAGCCCGCATTAGCCCACCCCGCATAACCCGCGGCCTACGTGGGCTAGCAGCGTGGTAGGGCGGATTGCCCCGCTAGCCCACAAAAAAAAAAAAAATAATAATAATTGACTTGGCAGCAATGGTCCAGTGGAGGAGTGACAACTTTGAGTGAAAAAAAAATTAGGTTTTCACTCAAAACACAATTTAGTGGAAGAGCGGCAACTTTAAGTGAAAGAAAATTAGGTTTTCACTCAAAACACAACGCAGATACGATGTTCCAAAAAACGCACACAACGCGCTCTCCTTTGCAGTGCTGCTGTTCGCTTCGGTTACGACTCCGCACGGCTTCGCCTGCAACTGCTGCGCGCTACTGCCTCCACACCTCCTCTATGTTTAAAAACAAAAATGGGTCAGCCCGCAAGCCCGTGGGTCAACTCGAATGCAGGGCGAGCCATAAAACTAGCCCGTATTTTGTTGTGGAGCAGGCCTATGCGGGGTGAGCCAGTCCGCTTTGCCACCCCTATTTAAAACCTCGTGTTTCTGAGTCTGTCTATTAGTTTTTTTGTTAGGTTTACAACAAAAGCTAATTGGTGAGTACCACTAACAATAACTATCCTTCTGATTCCTGTACATGCCTGAAAAAATTCCATATAGGGTTGCATTAATAGCTGATGGACCACCTTATTGAAGTACAATTTTTATTAACTTGGTACTAAAATATTTACGGGGGGAGTATGGTCACAAGGATGAAACTTAAAGGAATTGACGGAAGGACACCACCAGGAGTGGAGTCTGCGGCTTAATTTGACATAACACGGGAAAACTTATCAGGTCTAGACATAGCAAGGATTGACAGATTAAGAGCTCTTTCTTGATTCTGTGGGTGGTGGTGCATGACCATTCTTAGTTGGTGGAACGATTTGTCTGGTTAATTTCGTTAACAAACGAGACCTCAACCTGCTAAATAGCTATGTGGAGGTAACCCTCCACAGCCAGCTTCTTAGAGGGATTATGGCTGCTTAGGCCACGGAAGTTTGAGGCAATAACAACTCTGTAATGCCCTTAGATGTTTTGGATTACACGTGCGCTACACTGATGTATTCAACGAGTCTATAGCCTTGATCGATAGACTCAGGTTTGATGAACCATCTTATTGAAGTAAAATTTTTATTAACTTTGTACTAAAATATTTACCGTTAGAATTTTGTCATTATTATAAAAATCATTGCACATAGTATAATAATTAAATAACAACAACAAATATTAAATAAATTTTGAGCGTCATTAAATTTTATAATTTCTAGTAAATTTTATTTACGTGATAGAATGCATTTATAATATATTTTAATGATGAGATTATGCCATAAGTCTTTTAATCTTGATATTTTAAAAAAGCTAATAGTATAGATGTAACATCCCGCCAAATTCTTTTCATATTTATATAATAAAAATAAAGGTAAACAAATATGTTGAAGTGAACATAATTATATATATGTAATGAAGTTTCTCCCCACAGGGAGTTTAATACATAATCGGTCAAATTTTCCAAAAACGTAAACAAAATTACAGCAAAAGACAAACAGTCGATCTCGTATCAGAAAAGGGCGATCTCCCATCAGAAAAGGGCGATCTCCTATCAGACAACAGAAAAAGGGTGATCGCCTAACAGAAATAGAAACAGGCGATCTCCTTCCGGCGACCACTCACTGATGAGCTCTATTACCTGCAACCTCGTCTGCTCCCGTGCAAAAATACACGATCATCACAGGTTTTAGAAAACAATCACAATACCAGATGAAAGGGTAAGCTAGATGTTTTAAAAACTTTAAATATGAAACTTTAAATCAATAGAAAACATAAATCTTCACGCCATTCATAATCCATATCAATTTCAACCATCAACATTCCCATATTCCACAAACTCGTCAAGTGTCTATTCGCTACTTTCAATATTCATGGTTCACACGTTAGACTTTCCACTGACTCATAAGATATAGACACATGACTCCACTTCCGGAAGACTCGTGCGTTGACTCAGGCTCAGAGATCTGCACCTGTCATACCACACCACTGTGAAATCCACACAGGGTCGCTGTGAAATCCACACAGCCATGCGCATACATAGTCTCAATATCATCACTCTCCCGGTATGACAGGGTTAATTCATATAACAGGCCGAGCTCGTTCTTTTTCACACGACTCACCCATTCATATGAACCTCCTTCGACTCTCCACAACTGAATAACTTCATCTATGTGATTCCATTATATCAGCAGAGTCAGGATATCTCCTTCTAGACAAGCCCCTAGTCAATACACATTACACACGATCTTACACGGTATTTTCTTTCCTGAAAATACTATGCCTTGATCCCACATTCACAACAATTAATACATCATACAACACTGAATGAACGATTCAGTCACAACAACATTCATTCCACGGTTTAGATTTTCAAATATCACATGTATTTCACATTTAAATCTCAAACAGTTTTCAAACAGCACTAAAACAGGGGAGTTCGAAAAACAACGCCAAATCGGCGAACTCATTCAAAAGCAGGGGATTTCGGAAACAAAGTTAAAATCGGCGACCACGTCACCCCACACATAAAAACAGAGCATTGTGAAAAGAAATATGAAAACCGGTGACCACGTCGCCCTCACTTCAGAACTTACTCGCCTAACGTTTTTATAAATGTAGAGTACTAGCTTCCCTTACCTGGACTTGCGCAAAACTCCAAGAACTCCGAAACCCAACGAAGCTTAAAGATGCTTTCACTCTGTTTTAGTGTCCCGGTCTGGAGAACTTGCAGAGAACCTCCCAAGTGCTCCAAGGACAGTCGTCGCTCGTCGTACTTTTGCTTGAAGGTGCCTGAATCGCAGCGCGAAGGAGAGAAAAGGAGAAGAATGAAGGTAAACTCACTCTTTCACTCTTGAACCACTGCAACCTCCTTTGCCTCTCAGAAGTGGGTTTTTGAATCTTAAACCAACTTGTCCACAAGAGCCGCTGCCACCACCCACTCTGCAGGGAAGTTTGCTTGTACGCTTCCCTGAACAGTACGACTACGCGTGCCTCTGCGCAGGCTAACACTCTGAGGTCACTATTCTGAACCACCCTTTTTGTCTACGTGTCGCGCGTGCAGTACGTCTGATGCTGAGAGCCCGGGTCCCACTTTATCTGTGTGAAACTCGACATCGCGCGATAACCTTCCACCGATGACCGCTCGCGCGATGACTAACCACCGATGCCTCATCCTGGCGGACGACCGATGTCTCTCCCTGGGAGACGACCGATGTCTCGCCCTGGCAATGCCCGCATGCCTCGCGCCTGGCGATGCCCGCATGCCTCGCGCCTGGCGATGCCCGCATGCCTCGCGCCCTGGCGATGCCCGCATGCCTCGCGCCTGGCGATGTCCGCATGCCTTGCGCCTTGGTGATGCCCGACGACACATCGCCACGCCGTGCTGAAGGTTCTTCATCCCACTATGTTACGTCCAAGGTATCATCTCCACATGACTTGGTGACGTCGGTAGCTTCACATTTCCAAGAGTAGATCAACACTACTCCTCGTGCGCCCATGCATGCAACACTAAGGACGATCTCTTATGCTCAAGCATAGCGCTTCGCATGCACAGCGTATCAAAGGCTTAACCCACACCTTGATACGCGTGGTTGTTGGAACCCACTCTGGTTGATCCAGTATCCTGACCACATACTGAGTGCACTTTCGGCGATCATGTGCACCATAGGCGACTGGCGATCACATGTAACCTAGGCGACAGGCGATCATGTACTAACCAGGCGATCTCGTAGTCTTCTAAACTACACTTTCCTTCCTTTTTATTTTAAATAAAAACATACTTAGAATTCATTTAAAAATATATCCCTTTTTATTCCAATTTAATTTTACAGGTCCTTACAATAGATATTTTCAACAATTATATAATAATAACGTTTTCTATATAAATATAGTAGATACTATTTTTGTATAAATTGTAATGCCATATTTATATTATTCATTTAAAATTACACATTATAAATATATATGAATTTGAATTTTATGCTTGTTACTTCTTACAAGGTTAAGATTAACATATATATTTTTTAATAAATTAAGTTGATCTAATGTTAGGCAATAATTTTGTTCACTTCTTACTAGAATAGTAGCACAGAGATATACAATCTTAGTGGACCATATATTTTCTTATATAATTAATAAACTCAAATTAAAGTATACTTGTCAAAACAAGGATGCATCATCCTAAAAAAATATTTCAATACAAGAAGAACCTATTTACTTTATATTTTTAAAACAATCTTTCACCATATTCTTCATTATATCTCAAAGTTAGAACTTATAAAATTACAAGCAAAACTATTTAAATAAAAAAATATTAAAATTTAGGCACTAATGAAATTATATACAAAAATTAGGCACAATATAGTTTTAAGATAATTATTACAAAAATTTACTATATTCATTATATACCATAAACAATGTAATTTTATATGTACGTATATCAACGAGTTGGATCTTAGTCCTTTTTGTTTCATTATTTATTCTGATTTCTGAAACATAACATAACAAATGCAAAAAAGTGTGTTAGAAAAACTTGGTTTGGAAGCCATTGGTACTTCTTCTTCGTCTTGTTGTTGTTGTAGACCACCAACTGAACTCATTTTCCTCTTCCCATCTAAGCCTTTTCATCTCTCACCGTGATTCCTCACAATGCCGTTTCCCAGAACACGCCACAAAAAGGAGAGAAAAAACTAGTTTTTTTATTTGAAACAACTCAATGGGTGCGACACCTTCGACACCGTACACGGTGGAGCGTCTCGTCGGAACCTTCGTCGGCGACGAGTCCTTACCTCTCTCCTCTAA
Organism: Phaseolus lunatus; assembly: GCA_013389735.1. Lineage (NCBI taxonomy): Eukaryota > Viridiplantae > Streptophyta > Magnoliopsida > Fabales > Fabaceae > Phaseolus > Phaseolus lunatus. Next base: position 46,300,641 of record CM023863.1, on the reverse strand, counting down.
CTTTTGGCAAAAGCTTCTCGAGCTTCCTTTCGATGCCGAATTGCCCTTTAAACGTGTTCACGAAGTGTTAAGAAGTGGGCTTTAAGCCTAACTCAACCTCATAAAACCGGGGCTTATAAGGTGAGGTTTGCACCCACTTATATACAATGAAATGTTGTCATCTCTAGTCGATGTGGGATCTCCAACACACCCCCTTCACGCCGAGGCTACCAACTCGTGCATGGAGATATATGTTATGGGTGGTCCGATAACGGCCCGATAGCGGGTGACCTGATAAACCCAACAAATTCTCACTAGGATGGGCTCGAGAATGGCTCTGATACCATGTTAAGAAGTGAGCTTTAAGCCTAACTCAACCTCATAAAATCGGCTTATAAGGTGAGGTTTGCACCCACTTATATACAATGAAATGTCCTCATCTCTAGTCGATGTGGGATCTCCAACACCCCCCCATACATTTCTATATATTTGCTATACATTGAGTGAGTGATGTAAATACACACAAAGAATAAAAACATTTCTTTCTCTTTACCATCTTCTTACATACAATTTTCTTATATGGTATCAGAGCACCGATCTTGGTGCTCTGACAGCCTCTCCATTTTTATCCGCTAAATAAGAAATAATGTCTTGCAAAGAAGGCACTAATAACGAGTCCGATAGAAACCTCGTACAAGGCTTCACTGCCGAGCAAATTCAACAATTGGCAAAGACTATTTACTCGCTCAACAATAACGGTAAAAGTGACACGTTTGTTAGCTCTGCAGGTTTGCTTGCCCATAACTCGTCTATTAATTCCGCTTCTACAAAACCATGGATTTTGGATAGCGGAGCAACCGATCACATTGCATCTGATTCACAATTTTTCACACACAATTCATCATCATTTATTCCAAATGTTAATCTGCCTACAGGCTCAACTGCGCCCATCTCATCTACTGGCACAATTAAATTCAATGACAATATCACTCTCAAAGATGTGCTTTGCGTTCCTTCTTTTAATTTAAATCTCATGTCCGTTAGTAAGATAACTAGTTCACTAAATTGTTGTGTCGTTTTTACTCCACATGGTTGCGTTTTGCAGGACTTGGCTACGGGGAGGATGATTGGCTCGGGTAAACAACACGCAGGCTTATACTATATGTCCCCTCTTTCAAACCAAGCCCACGCATCTCAAATTTCGACCGACCCTGATTTATGGCACAAGCGCCTCGGACATCCTTCTCCGACGTATCTACAACTTGCATCTTCCTTACTACCTATCAGTAAAAATCTCATTCCCATTCATAATAATTGTAGTATTTGTCCCAAAGCTAAACAGACAAGGCTACCATTTCCTTTAAGCACAATAAAATCTCATTCTCCATTTAATCTATTGCATTGTGACATTTGGGGTCCTCATAAAACCCCAACTCATTTTGGAAAAACGTTTTTTTCTCACTATAGTCGATGACTATACTAGATGTACTTGGTTATTTCTTATGAATCACAAGTCTGAAACCCAACATCTCTTAGAATCATTCATTACTTTTGCACAAAATCAATTTCAGGCATCTATTAAAACCATCCGCGTTGACAATGGATTGAAATTTATTTTTATGCATAATTTTTTTCTCAAAAAAGGTATTGAATGTCAACGCACTTGTGTCTACACTCCTCAACAAAATGGAGTAGTAGAACGCAAACATAAACACATTTTAAACACAGCACGAGCCCTCCTATTTCAGTCTCATTTACCATTAGAATTTTGGGGGGAATGCGTCACCTCAACAAAAGGTATTTTAACCGCCACATATATCATTAATCGCTTGCCAACACCTTTACTAAAAAATAAATCACCTTTTGAGATGCTATATAATCGTCCACCTTCACTTTCTCACTTAAAAACTTTTGGTTTTCTCTGTTATGCAACTGTTGTTTCACCTAAGCAAAAAATTGATCTGCGTGCTCGACAATGCATCTTCATTGGTTATCCTCTCAATCAAAAAGCATACAAATTATTTGATATAGATACATGCACTTTTTTTACAAGTCGGGATGTCATCTTCCATGAAAGTGTTTTCCCATTCTGCCAATAGTCCCAGACGCAATCCTCACCTCCATTACAAGGTATTTTGCCTACTATTGACATTGACTTACCCACTCCTGTCCAACATTCACTCAACCAACCTTCCTCTCCTACTTGTCATGATACACCTGAACCTCCACCAAACCAACCTTCTTCTCCTACTCATCATAATGCACCTGAACCTCTAGTAGACCAACCTTCTTCTCCCACGCCAAGAAGTCTAGCACCCATTACCGAACCTTCTCCAACTGACCTTCCTGTTCGACGATCCAGTCGCACATCAAACCCACCTTCCTGGCTACAAGACTACGTAACAAGGGCTGGCAAAGCGAGGTGGGCCGGCCCGTGGTAAAAAACGCGGGGCGGGTTGATCTTTTCAGCCCGCTGACCCGCATTGGCCCGCCCCGCATAACCTGCGGGCCAGCAGCGGGGCGGGGTGGGCCGGCCCGCTGGCCCGCGAAAAAAATAAAAAAATAAAACAATTGACTTGGTACAAAGGTCCAGTGGAGGAGTAACAACTTTGAGTGAAAGAAAATTAGGTTTTTACTTAAAACACAACCTAGTGGAAGAGTGACAACTTTGAGTAATGGACGAAGAGCTTTCTGCCTTGCAGCTAAATCAAATGTGGACCTTGACACGTTACCCGTTGGGCAGAAACCAATCGGATGCAAATGGGTCTATAAAATAAAGTACAACTCAGATGGCAGCGTCAACAGATATAAGGCGCGCCTTGTCGCAAAGGGGTACACTCAGATTCTGAAACTTTTTCACCAACAGCAAAATTAACAACTTTGAGGTGTCTCCTCACTATTGCAGCAGCCAGAAATTGGTTTACTCACCAGCTAGATGTGCAAAATGCCTTCTTACATGGCACATTGCATGAAATTATTTACATGGACTTGCCACCCGGGCATCATCGACAGGGAGAGAACATTGTATGTCGACTCAACAAATCCCTTTATGGTCTCAAACAGGCATCCCGAACATGGTTTTCAACATTTTCTCATGTGATTAAATCTGTAGGATTTCAAAAGTCCAAGACAGACTACTCTCTATTCACAAGACAGAATAACTCATCATTTACTGCCCTTTTGATTTATGTGGACGATATTCTTTTGACAGGAAATGATTTGACAGAAATTCAGCATGTTAAAGACTGTCTATTACAACAATTTCGCATTAAAGATCTTGGAGACTTAAAATATTTTCTAGGGATTGAATTTTCCCGTTCCAAAGCTGGTATTTACATGTCACATAGAAAATATGCACTTGATATTTTACAGGATACAGGACTCACAGGTGCTAGTCCAGAAAAATTTCCAATAGAGCAATACCTAAAACTCACACCAGACGATGGGGAGTTATTAAAGGATCCAGTCAAATACAGGCGACTTGTGGGACGACTGATATACCTCACAGTTACTCGGCCTGACATAACATTTTCAGTTCGGACCCTAAGTCAATATATACAGGCTCCACGAAAACCTCATTGGGATGCTGCAATTCGAGTTATAAAGTACATCAAAGGATCACCAGGACAAGGATTGTTATTGTCATCTGAGAACAATTTGACATTGACAGCTTATTGCGACTCAGACTGGGGATTGTCAGACAACTCGAAAATCAGTATCTGGCTATTGCATTTTTCTTGGTTCCTCTATTATCTCATGGAAATAAAAAAAACAGACAAACGTATCGAGATTATCTGCGGAAGCAGAGTACCGCGCGATGGCCAATACTTGTTTGGAGATAGTTTGGTTGCGATATCTGTTGCAGGATTTAAAGGTGCCATGTAACTTGCCAGCTCAACTTTTCTGTGATAATCAAGCTGCATTACATATAGCAGCAAACCCAGTATTTCATGAACGTACAAAACACATTAAGATAAACTGTCACATTGTGCGAGAAAAATTACAAGCCGGGATAATCAGTCCTTCATATGTACCGACACAGTATCAGCTCGCAGATATTTTTACAAAGACATTGGACAAGGAACAGTTTTTGACGCTGCGACACAAGTTGGGGGTTCATGATCTTCACCTACCAAGTTGAGGGGGAGTATTAAGAAAATAATAATTATCAAATTATACACAATTATTGTATATAATTATTGTACGATATTGTGCAATATTATACGCAATTATATGCAATTAATTTAATAATGATAGAATCCCATAATTAGTGGATCCCTACCTAATTAGCTTGTAATTTTGAGAAAGAAGGTCTCCATACACTTCTGTATATTTGCTATACATTGAGTGATGTAAATACACGCAAAGAATAAAAATATTTCTTTCTCCTTACCATCTTCTTACATACAATTTTCTTATACGAAGCTTGCCAATTATTAGGTTTGTCATACACTCTTGCTTTCTCTCATCATTCTTTTGTTTTTAGTTAAATTATTCGCTTGTTACTATACTTGACCCCATTTTAACTTTCAAGTTTTAGTCTCTCTATGGAAAAAAAAATTAAGTTTTAGTCCCTACGCACTTTTTTTAATCCACTCTCTCTATTTTTGTTGAAATTGATCTGTAATCACAAAGTTTAACCAATAAAATGGAAAGAATGTGTTAAGAAGAGTGTATTCTTATCACTTTTCAAGTTAAGTTTTGGTTCATGTGGCTAAAACCAGAGAAGAATTTTGTTGTAGAGAAACATTTCTAAAAAAAACATTATGAAAGTAAAAAACTGCTACACAAGAGGGACAGAAACTTGCGGTTTTCTAAAAAATAGGGATTAAAATTGAAAAATAAAAACGAACTATATAACCAAGTGAATAGTTTAACCTTTGTTTTTGATTGAGGTAACTCCAATAAGGAACCATTTAATTATTTATATGGAAGTTTATTTCCTCTATAAAATTGTGTTATTAATGAATTGGTAGTGATTTGAGTTCTCCGTCTGTTCCTCTGGAGCAATTGTTACTAATTACCTTTTTTTTTAAATGGTATATGACTACAGGAAAACCTTGAATATTTAGTTTGCATGCGAGTTATGGTATTGAGGAGGCTAAAGTCGGTTCCCTCTTTCAAAGTCTTGCTATTTTAATGTGTTTGTTGTTGATTAGGTGTTGTTTTGCTTGCTAATATTTGGTTTTCGTTTTGCATCAAAAAAACAACTGTAAGGCATCTTGCCAAAAATTTTGTTTCATTTAGCATGCTACTTGCAGGAATCCATGTCTACTTCTGGTGTGCCACTGTTGGTTTATGAAAAGGCTGTTAATGCAGTTTCCTTCACTTCAGTGTTCCTAAAACACTTGATTGAAAGTGCCCAAGACGGTGTTGTTGTGTTGTACCTGTATCTCCATGATAACGAACGTTCATAGGACTTTAGAAATTCATCTTTGCTCAGTACCGTTACAAAGGTTATTCTTTATTATTTATTTATGAATATAATTTCTATGCACTATTACTATAATTTTTATATTGTCAACCATCAGAAAGTATGACTTTTAAATTAGTTATTATAAAAGTCAAGAAACATGTTATTCATGGCAACCTGATTGAAGATAGTGCAAAAGTATTTTACACTGTCAGTGCATTAAATTAACTTTATCTTTTATTTTGTTTTATGGTAAGTTAGTAAATTTTCAGATATCTGGCCCTGAATCTCCTCTTCTAGTTATTGAAATTTATCCAGATGCTCTATTCTAATGCAGATCAGACCATTGAAATTCTTGTTATGAGGAATGTGCTTAGCTTTATTGCATCTGTAGTTGTGAGATATATCATGGATAATAAATTGTTAAATTTTTATTGCGTTATTATGTGAAACTGCAAACTTTTTTTTGCCCTGATTATATATATATTTTTCTTATAGTCCCAACACATATTTCCTACATCTGGAGCTGCTTAATTTTATAATTATTGCAATGTCAACTCAGCTTCTGTGTGAGCCATCTCCTGATGCAGCGATGGCTCAAGTAAGAAGCTAAAGCTTAAATATCTAATTTGACTATTTAGTTTCTAGGTATGACCCGCTAGCGAATTTGAAGTTACTGTACTCTTATCTTTTCCAGGATGGTCATCTGGTTAGTTCAGTTGTGTGCAAACTGCTTTTAAATTACATTACCCGTCCTCGTGTTCCTTTTCATGTTTTACTATGGAAACGAGAATAGCGTGCTAAACATAGTTGGTTCTGCAGCTGGTATGGGAACTGAATTTAGTTTTCTATATATGGACTTTTGAGGTCGAACATACATGGTTATTTATGAAAGGAAAATGCTAACCAGTGCCCTAAAGACACTTGTTATGGAATTAAAAGTGATGTGTAAAAGTGCACTTCCCTATGATTCTTAATGTGCTCGTGTATAATTTTTATTTTTTAGTAAAAACTTTCCCTTTGTAATTCCTTAACCAGTGTCCTTCAGGAAGACCCTTTATATATATTATGATAATTTTCTTATTGATCAATGTTGGAGAGTTATTGACGGTCACTTCTTTGACATTTCCTTTTCTCCATTCAGCAAATATTGTTTTATTGCCATTCAGTTATTTGATCAGCTCAAGCAGTGAAGGTTAAGAAATCCAATAGCGGATAGCAGTCTTGATGTGCTTCTTCTTCTCATTCATTATCGTAAATGTGTTGTGAGTGAGGGCTATTATGTCACAGAGAATCAAGTATCTGCCTCTTAAGATTCTTTACCTAAAGAGGATACATATTTTTCTGACACATGGCCTTAGAGCATGCAACTGATTGTGAATGTCCGTGTTCTTTTAGTTGACTGGAAAGGCCAATAATTTTATTTTCCAATACTATAAATGCAGTGGATCCTGTAGATTTTGGGGATAATGCACATAGTGACCAGCATGTAAAGTTGCCTTTTTCACCGTTGTTTGATACCTTGGCATGTGAGTATCAGGCTATCTGAATGTGCAGTTGATAACTGACTTACTAGATCTGTTGCAAACTTACATTTATTAATAGTTGAGTTATGCTATTCAAAATAGATTATACATGTTCTGCATACTATCGTGAAAAGATGGTAACTTCTGTTTCTCAAAATGGAGATTATCAGAACATGTATCAAGAATCAGTTGTAGGTGAATCTTATGATGACAGAGTATTTGTTTCTTATGTTTTTCTGTCACCCACACCGCATGTAGATCAAGCAACAATTCTTGGACTTCTTTCCTTGTTGGACTTTTATATACATATGAAGTTATGGGTATGCATGTGGCATCTTATTTTTTTGTTTTACTTTTTTGATAGCAAGTGTGTGTCTGGAATATATACATATGTACATTTAGTCTATACTTCTCTATATTGAATTTTATATGACAGTATTTTAAACGTTTAAAAAATTTTCCCTCCCTAGGCGCTTAGCTGATGAAACAGCTGTCTTACTTCTTTACTCGTTGTTGCAAGGGAATTCCTCCTTTCTGGAGTATGTCTTGGTCCAGACTGATATGGATACATTGGTATGAAGAAATAAACTTAAATCCTCTTGAGAAAAAGTGGAATGAATTAATTATTATACTGTATAAATAAATTTTAAGGGATTCCTTGACTATGATTTGATATATGTAACTGATTGATTTGAAAATATCAGAACTCATTCTTATGTCTTAATCATACCAGTCTTATCAGTGCATCTAGAATGAATGAGGATTTAGGCATGCTCTGATAATCTGATGTTTGTTTCTCTCGTGAAATTAACAGTTAATGCCCATTCTAGAAGCATTATACGATGCTCGAAGGAGGACAGCCAATCAAATTTACATGTTGTTGATTATACTTCTCATACTTAGTCAAGATTCTTCTTTCAATGCGGGAATTCATAAGCTGGTAAGACTTGTTTTTTGGCATTAGACAAAGTCTTATTCTGTAATGATTGTGCTGAATAGTATGTAATCTAGTATGTTTATGCTGCCAACCATTCTCTTGGTTCCCTCATGATAATCATTCTTATCAGAACTGTACAGTATAATTTGTCTAAACTCCGGGTATGAATCTTAATGCAAGTGGAACTATTAATTTAATTATACCTTGTGTTTAAGCTTCCATTTTCTTCTGATTGATTACTTAAGTTTCATATCATTAGTACATTGGCTAATTAAGATGGCTATGAGGAGAGACATGTAGACTGTTCTTATGAGTGTATTAATGGAATAGTGTTGAATTGTGATAGGATGTATATCTTTATACAACGTGTTTTGCAACATTGGCAAACATGGCACCTCATGTCCACCATTTGAGTGCGTATGTTGCCTCTCTTTCTGGCCTTTCATAATAAACTATATCCATTTCATATTTATATCTTGAATGACTGATTTATTCTATAACGGTTTGATTCTAATTTTGGTTATCATTAGGTATAACAAATTATCTGATCCCAGAGATAATAAGCTCAGTGTTGCAGAAAACAACTCAATTGAAATAAGTAGCCTTGTAGATATGGTTCACAGACTACAAACTTTTGACTGTTCCGTTTTCTAAATGTATCTTCTTTTAATACAGTCGGCGGAGTTGCACATATATACTGATTTCATGAGGCTTGTATTAGAAATTATAAATGCAATTCTGACTTATGCATTGCCTCGAAATCCTAAGGTACAATGTAATGTTGCACTTAATTAATTTCAGGGTAAATGTATACGAAACAAATTGTACATGTTTCCCAATAATAAATAACTATATTCGCATTGTGACCATTACATCAAATGTATTTCTTTTGTGACTGAGACAGGTGGTGTATGCAATAATGCAGAAGCAGGATATCTTTCAGCCTTTCAAGAACAATCCCCGCTTCAATGAGCTCATTGAGAACATCTATACTGTACCTTTCATGTGTTTCCTTCTAAATATATAACTTTAAACATTTTCACTTTATAATCTTGCAACTTTAAAGGAGAATTTCATATTACATTTGTGAACATTGTCTTTGTATAATATATCATGTTTCAAGAGTGTTCAAGTAATGTCTTTGTGAACAGTCGCATGGATGCCCAAAGAATGGATGGTGGATGGTCAGTCAATGAAGTGCTCCAAATGGTAATTGTAAACTGTCGGTCTTGGCGCGTTGATGGGATGAAGGTGAAATGAAATTATTGTATGATTTGTGGTTTACGAATGATCACTTGCCTTGCTTCTGTAATATTGTATTGTATCTTGTTTTGCCGATGTTTACTCAACTGCACTTCACATATGAACAAGAGAGTCACTCAGAGGAGTTTTTCATCCCATATGTCTGGCAGCTAGTACTCTCCAGATGGTATGGTGATTCTTACCCACATACCTCATGATAACTATTTGCAACTTTTTTTTTTTTGTTCGAACTTTGTCGATCGTGGGGGTTTATTAAATTCATCATCTTTTTTTACTGTAACTTTTGTTGATTACCTTTTAATATGGTTTTCTTGCTTCTGATTTGAAAATTCTGTATATTCAGTGAATTCGAATTCAATGCAACCGCTAGAACTTTGTTTCCAGTTGATATACCTGCCAAAGTACGTGTCTGAATCTCCATTGTATGTTTATATATATTTTTTGGATAAGCTCCATTATATATCTGTATGCCACATGTCCCTGTAATCAAACAACACAGCTGCCTTTTTCCTTAAGTATTTTTGTTCTTCAATCCTTCCTTGTATCTAAAAATGTTTGTTGTTAACGCTGCTTATATTGCTGTTTCTATGATGGAATGAATACTACATTAGGATATTTCCTGATAAAAAGAACTAGCTAAGGAGTTGATATAAGTTCAACTCATCATCCCTTTCTTTTCATTTTTGAAAGGAAATTGAGCTGTTGTTTTGTCTTGTGATAATTTGTTATTCCATGACATAGTGAAATCATCTCTTCTTCAAAACAGTAATAGGATTAACACCTTCTGCTCTCTTTATAGTGTCAGCATTGGCCTCTCATGTTACATGATAGTACTTAAATATTTAGAAAAGAAGACGATTGTAAGCTGTTACAATTTTATGTATATTTAAACCCAAATTATATATTACTATTTTTTAATAGCTATATTTTAAATCAGTTATTTTAAAATATTTTTTTAAGTAGGTATTCATTAACCAATCCTCTTCATTATTATATGTATCTTTGGTGGACAAACATATAGGGAAGACATTTTAGGAGTGGAAAATCAGAAATAACAATTGAACTGAGTCTTTTTCTTCTAAGAGTTAAAATTAGCTTATCCAAGTTATAATAAAAAAAATCATATAAATGAACTCTGTTTAAATTAGTTCTTTATAAAGAATTCTAGGAAAAATAAAAAAAATAAAATGAGATTCTCTATATACTAAAATTAATTAAATAAATTTAGAGAATTCATGTAAATGTGTGCAAATATTAATTTTAACTTAAGAATTTATTTATTTTTATGAAGAAATTTATTAAGATTAAAATCTTATTCATAAACTAATTAAGAGATATTACAAAGAAAGTTTTTCAAAATACCCTATTATAAAAAAAATAAGAAGGCATTGAAAGCTTACTATGTTGGTGTCAATAATAGAAAGTAAAGCCAATTGCACCTTCCAAGTTCTTTCAAAGCCTTATTATACATTTAAAGATATAATAAATCTTTGAGCAGGTTTTATATAAAATTTTCAGAATAACAACCACTTTGAATATGTAAGTTATGATTTAGTCAAAATATAATAATTATGTCATATGGTTAAAGAAGATGAGGTTGTCGTTAAATTATATAACAAAATATAATTTAATTTTTATATTTTTTTACATATCTAAGACATTGTGATGAATTTATTCATTTATGGTCCCACCAAATAATAAAAATTCTTTATCTAATAATAATAAAAATTCCTTACTAATGAGATGAAAAACGAGGTTGTACAAATAATCAATTCTATAACCTGTGATGTCATTATTTAAAATATTAGAACTATACTACTTTATTTAATATGATAAAAAACTTAAATTTTCAATTTGAATAAAGTCTAGTTATTATAAAAAATTGATATTCCAAAAATACTTTTTTTCTAGGATGAGTTAATATTATGTTTATCATTATTCATAAATTAATGTAAAAACATTTATTTTTTTAAAAACATTAAATTGATCTATCTAAGTTTTTTATAAACTTTAAATTATTCATCAGAAATTCATTAATATTGAAACATTTAATTACTTGAAATAAAATTTGAAGTTCTAATTAAGATGGAAAGTTAGAATATTACAATTGTTATACTTTATGTATTACATTTTTATTATGATGTTACATTCTTGTTGATCTATTTAGTTTAATAGAGCAATGTATAAAATTATAAATGTACAAAGATTTATTATTATGAACCACAGTGGTAATAAAAAGTCGTAACCTTAAATATAATTTTTTAGTTTTTGATAAATTATTGAATTTCATTTTTTTGTACTTAATAATTTTTCTTTAACTTTTTTTTTTTTGCTTGTGATAATTTTTTTCAGTTAAATTGTAATAATGAAATAAAATAACTTGATGACAAAAATAAAATAAAAATGTACTAGGGATAATTTTTTAAAATATTTATTGAAAATATAAAAAGAAAATATGAAGAATAAAAAACATATTTGAAGAAAAACATTATGAAATTTTATCACGAGGAAAATTTGTGTCAATCTACTATTTGAAAATATTAAATGAAACTTACATCCTCATAATTTTGAAATAAATACACAGTTCTCTTATATTTTTAATAAATTAATATTTGTACTCTATCTAATTTTTAAATAATGATTTATCTCTCTTATCTAACATATTTTTTAAAACTTCAATTAAAAAAATATTTTCTCAAAAATATAATTTAATGATATTTTAATATTAATTTTCATAGTTTTTATTTAAAGTGTTACTTAATACAATAATACAATATTTTAAAATAAAAAAGGTAAATTAAACATTAAAATATATAAGTAAGCGGATACGTACTTAGAAAATGGATTTAATTACAACTATAAAGTATTTTCAATTTATTTATTTTCAAAATTTAAAATAACAGTATTATTTATTTATTTAATATAAGTTTATTTTATGGTTTCATTAATTCAATTCACTTTTTTTTTTAAATTTATTCTGAAAATGTATTTATTATCTATTTGTTTGTTGAAAAAAACATTTTTCTATCTTAAAATTCCTATTAAAATCACACTCAAATGATCGGCATTCAATTTCGTTTCTACATTTTTCAATATTGCACCAAATACTCCCACAAAATTGATTAGCTTAAATCAAAAAGCTCTTTTCACACCTCTCTGTTTGCGTTAATGCTCTCTTCAAATCCAATAAATAATAATAAATATTAATTAACATACTCATCTTTTATTTTTAAAGAACAAAGAAATAATAAATAACAAAATGACAACAACATTAAGTTAGAAAATTTCAACAATGTAAGAAAAGGAAGCAAACTTTGGCAATGAAAGTCATATTCTTATGACATTATGGCATCTTGCATCTTGTTCTTTTTTTTTCAAAGCTCATCATCCTCTTCATCTACTGAACGATAGCGATAACGATTAGTACCAACTTTTTGAGGATAAGGATCACCATTTGGATTACCAAGAGGCAGAATGTCTTTTAAAGATGACCAACCATCAACAATGAGCTTCACATCATCCACAAAAGTGTTATCTATGAAATTGATCAGTGCATATTTTTCTTCCTTGAAAAGATAAGCTTCATTCTCCTTATGAGAAGCGAAACATGCATCAAATCCATCTTCAAAGATGGTACCTTTCAAAACAGGAAATCCATCGGTGATGTTACGAATGGGGTCAATAAGTTGCTTAGAATCATAGTCTATGCAACAATACTTATTGCGCTTGAATAAGTAAACTTCTTTTCCTCTGGAAGACCTGAATGCAGAGTGTATGTTTTGCTCAAACATCGTGTTATCTAGGATGGGAAACGTTTCACCAATTATAGAATATGATATTATCTTGTCATTGGCATAGTCAAAGTAGACACAATAGCACTCTGAGAAAATATATGCTTTGTAGTCTTCGGTGTCAAAGGAACATCCTATTCCATATGCTGCAAATGACGAACTCTCAAGTGATGGAAAGTCATAACAAATCCAATCCAAATCTCTCAAAATCTTATCATCTGTCTGTGTCGACTGTCCAGAGTGTAATACAACCGCACGTACTTATCTTGTAAGAAGAAATAAACTTCATTTGTACTTGATGAACGAAATGCAGAATCTATATAAGTTGATGCCTCTGGTTCTTCAAAAAAATAGTGAGCAGCAGCATCTGGATTCATTCCCATACCTGCACAATACAATCACCTATTTATACTGTTATGGGGTGAGAAGTTCTTACCCTTGTTTCAAGGAAAAACAATTGATAAATATGATCTAACAAGTAAAACCAAACAAAAAATCATGTACACCAAAATCATCCCAAAAAATAATTAAAAAAAGACGCTTTCAGCGTAACAAACCCAAGTTTTCTCACTGGAAGATCAGATCAAGACTATATCAAATCAAAAACCCTAAAAGTTTATAAGATATCGGGGAAAAAACAAAAATAGGAAGAGAAAATTAAGTGAAAATAGGATTATGGGTGAGAAAGGAAAGTCGTGTGTAGGGAAAAGAGAGAAACATATCAACAACCCAATCTTATTCAGAATAATTAATTCAACATCAAATACAAAAATGAAGAGAAAACCAAAAATGATATACTAACAGGACATGATTCAGTAAGTGCTACTAAAAAAATGCATGTCTGGTGTGATAAACCGTTGGTTGTAAATGACATGATACATTGTATATAAACCAACCATGAAAACATTAGGATCATAAACAGCAATCCAAATACACTGTTATGGCAAAAACCTCAAAATAAGACGTAAATCAAATTCAGTTACACACATGTATAATGCAAACCATGAGCGGGATCAAAACGATCACCAGAAGCAGAATCACAATCATAAAATAAAGAGAAACAGATAGAATTCGAGGAAAATCAAGATGAAAAGGGCAAAGAAATAACAGGGCACTTAGCACCAGAAAACATCATCAACCTTCAATAATTCAGATCTCTATGAACAAAACAAACGTTGAATTCAATGCAGAATTCAGAAACTGATATTAAGAAAGGGGAAGAGGCTACTACACATCTTGGTTTTTAAATGACAAATTTATCCATGAAAAATCACATAATATGAGTGGGCCACAACATGTTGCTAATATGAAATATTTATCAATTTTATTCATAATTGATTTTGTTCAAAAAGTTAAAATTGTTTAATTAATTTTTATTGTTTAAATTTTATGTTTTAAGTTTTTTTATAATCATATTACAAAATTTTCACATACTTTATTAATATATATTTTTTAAGAAGTTCGTGTTTAAAAGATATATTCGTATTTTGATTATTAACTCCTTATCACAATTGATTTCAAGAGTTGCTATTTTCAGTCCAATTTTTTTAATTAAATAAAAAAAAACTAACTGAAAGCATTAAAAAAATTATATTTTATTATTTAAAAGATATAAATATATAACAATATAGCAAATAATAAACATTTATAAATTAAATTTGATTACAGTAATTAATATATAAAAGTAGTAATCCTTAATTTATTCAATTATAGATATATATTACATCCTTAAATACTTATAAAATATTTTGTATACATATTCTAAAAAATTATTAACTGATAAAATTTGTAAACATTGTGGGTGCAACAAATAATGCAAATGACTTAGATCCAACAACTAGCCAATTTCTTTTTGCACTCAATGTTTTCATCAATTACTTTTTGCAACCATTTTTTTAGTACGTAACTAATTAGTTATGTAAAATGATAAAAATGTTTTTTTCTTAATTTTTAAATACTAGTGGTAGTTGTGGTGTAGGTTAAAATGTATTTTGAATTTGAATTTTAAAAATACATTTTTAGATTTGGATTCTCAGAATATTTTTCTTAATTTTTTGAATATGGATTTTTGGAATATATTTTTAATTTAAATTTTTAGAATTTTTATTTTCCATGATTTTCTTCTAAAATATTTTTCTAGATTTTTTTTTCAGAATTTTATTTTAGGTAAAAATTCTACTTCAAATTTATTATTTAGAATATATATTTTAATTTTTAATCCCGAATAACAATTTTAAAATTTTCAAAATTGGTTTCAAGTACAAGTTACTGCCTAAAAACTACTCAACCCATAATTTTTTATTTAACTTTAATATTATCTTTCCCTTTATTATCATTACAAAATAATTAATTGAAATATTCATTTTCATATTAAATCTTGAATTTATAACTAAATAGTTTATAAAAAATAATATTATTATATATTTTATTATTATAATAAAGTCAAATTTTGTATTAAAATGGTCAAGGGTTGAATTTAGTTTGGTTGAAATTTTCATTTTTTAAACATTAGTTAGTGAGCTGAGAAGAATAATGACATTGTAATGAATTTATTCATTTATGGCGCCACCAAATAATAAAAATTCCTTACCTAATGAGATGAAAAATGAGGTTGTACAAATAATCAATTCTATAATTCTATAACCTGTGATGTAATTATTTAAATATTAGAACTAATATTCTAATCTGCATAACATGCCCCCACAATCTTAAAAATGCTATATATCACAATAGGTTATGCCATCGTAAAGCTATAGTATTAAATGAGAGGGAAATAGGGTTTCAGAGTAAATTGGATTAAGGCTTCAGGGTTTCAGAGTAAATTGGATTAAGGCTTCATCTTCCTGCACACCTATTGTTTTTCTTCCTACACCCACAATTTAAAAAATTTTAAAATCCTGAAACTGACCTTGACCTTTTATTTGGAAAAGGGTACCGTGTGGAATGTGTTACAGATTCATCAATGCGGAAGTGAATCATTTTGTTTTCAAGATGAGTGGGTGTTCCAGAAACAAATTGTTAAAAATAAGGGTGGTCATGGATTGGATTTTGAAAAATTCAATCTAAATTCAATCCAAATCCAAATATTTGGAATGGATTTTAAATCCATATCCATATTTTTTATAAAACTAATTTGGATTTTTACATAATCTAAATCCAAATATTTGGATTGGGTTTTAAATCCAAATATTTGGATTAGATTTTAAATCCAAATCCATATTTTTTTATAAATCAATTTAGATTTTTATAAATCCAAATCCAATTCAAATAAAATCCAAATCCATACTTTTATAAAAAAAATTAATTAAATTTTAAATTTATATTTATATTTTTAAAAAAAAACTTACAATATTAATATAAAAATATGCAAAAAAAAAATTAATACTATATAAGTATAAAAAAAATCATAAAATTATAATTTAATAATATCAAAAATTATAACTACCGTTTTTGTAATCCTTCCTTCTCCTTAAAGCATGAATAAATGTTTGAATATAAAATTATCAAACTTTAAAAGCTTACAAATACAAAACTGTACATTATTGTTGAACACCCTCACAAGTAAGGCTGGTCATGGATTGGATTTTGTAAAATCTAATTCATATTCAATCTAAATTCAAATATTTTGATCAAATTTAAATCTAAATCCATATTTTTATAAAAAGAAAAAAATAAATTTTATTTTAAAATTAAATTTATATTTTCTAAAAAATTACTATAATATTAATATAATAATATGTAAAAAAATTAATATCATATAAACATTAAGAAAATATAATAAAATTATAATTTAATAATACTAAAAATTAACATTACAGTTTCAGTGATACAGAAAAAGTAATTGTATACAATTACAAACTATACATAAAATTAGTGATTTTTTAAAATTTTATAATAATGAGTGTAAAAATCAACCATTGAATTTATATTTTACTGTATGGAATATCCTTTAAAATGTAAATATATTTTTTGATAAATTTTTTTGGTATATTACTATTTGCATATAGTCCCTCTCAAGTGTATATACCTGGAGACAATTGAAAATCTATGCAATACTTAAGTGAAGAAAATAAAAAATAAAAATTGTTTGTGAAAAAAAAAAGTAAAAAATTCAAACAAATTTTTTAAAAAATTTTAATATATGATTTTGTGACCTTTAAGTTTTTTTTATAGAAAGAGCTTTAGTTTTAACAAAAGAAAATAACAATAATAAAAATAAATTATTCTAAGAATTAAAAAAGAGGATAATAAAGTATAAATGAAAAAGGAAGAAGAATGGAGAAGTATATTATCCTGGTCTGCCCCGCATAATCCGCAACTCATGTGGGTCAGCAATGGAGCAGGGCGGGATGACCCGTAGTCCAAAAAAAAAAAAATTTGTGTGATGATGTGGCAAGGGGCTAGTTGGTGATTTTGTTTTTTCATTTCATATTCTTCTTCTTTCATTCATTTCATTCCTTTCCTACGTCGTTGTTGCACATCTAGGTTTTCTTCCTTCATTCCGCCGCTGCAACGTCACACACTCACGGTTGTTGACGCTGCTGCCATGCTGCCTGCAACACTGCTATGCCGCTCCGCCTTCAATGATGCAATGGAGGCACACACGCGCATGATCACGAGAAGAGCTTCTTCCACTGTGCCGTGCCGCTTCGCTTTCGTGCTGCCTGCAACACTGTTGTGCCACTCCGCCTGCAATGCTGCAACGGAGGCACACATGCGCATGACAACGAGATGAGCCTTCTCTGTCGCTCCACTACCGTGCAACTTTGTCACTGCCCAAAAAAAAGAATGTGGGTTGTCCCTTATGCGGGATGGGACAAGAATCCAACCCGCGTTCTTTACCTAGGGCGGGTTAACCCAGCCTGCATTTTATGGGCCAAGTGCAGGGCAGGCTGACCGCTTTTCCATCCCTAGTTAGTGGCATTTGCACATCATGTAATAATTAAATAACTACAAAAAAATATTTAATAAATTGTGAGCATCATTAAAAATAAAGTATTGAACCTGGTATTATAGACTCCAAATTCCAAAAGATTTTTGGAAAATAAAAATAAAAAAAAAAAATATTTTATTCATTTTTTTTCTCACGGACTACATGATCAGAGAATCACAAAAAAACACTTCCCAATACACCCATAAACAACCAACAACACTCAACAACCGCTCGCACAACACTCACAATATCCTGAAAATGCATCCCATAATTGCAGAAAAACTTTTTTTTTCAAACATGCACAATAATGAGGTTAGTTTAGTCATTTCAACATAGTGATATAGTGGAGGTTGGAATTTCGTATAGTGCAGGAAGCAAAGCTAAATGGAAAACTGAAACTGCAAGCTTTTACCTTAGTCTTGTGTTGGTGAGAGTGAATGGGTGGTGTTCAAAAGGATAGAGCCAAGACAGACAAACAAGTGGAGAGAAGAATGGAATCGGTAGTGGGGTTGCTGGAGAGTGGAGGAGAAAGGGAATGAATGGTAAAGAAGAATGGAGAGCTTCTTTTTGTGTGTCCCTACTGCTGTGTACGTTGCCCTGTGCAGAGGCAGTAAGGATTTTGTTTCACTTTGGTTATATCACAAGCCAGTAATCGCAATAGAGAAAATGAGGTTCTGATGAACCCTAATTAAAAATGAAAAAAAAATGACTTAAATAAAACATGTATGAAAATCCACTAAACTAGAATAATACAAGAGTCCAACAAATACAAAACAACCACCCTCCAAAGAGTAGATCCTGATCAACATACATGGTCTTTTTTACTCTTTTTTCTCATTAGGCAAGTGAAAACTCTATTTCGAGTAGGTATTTAAGTTTACCCTCATCATCTGCGTATTTGTACGTCGAGTATTTAATTGACATTGGAAGTAATAATGGATTAAAAATCTTGTTTTTGATAAATATAATTTGTCTATTTTTCCTCATAAACCTACACAATATAATAGTTTATAGTTATTGATTGATGATATGAGTGATTATAAAAATAATATAGGTTGCAGTGAAGATATTTCCGTCAATGAAGATGAATATTCCTTGCTTCACGTGGTGATTCATGTTGCGCACGTAATCACAATAGAGAAAAGAAAGGTTTTGATTAACCTAACAAGTCTCTCCTGCATAGAACTAAGGTCCCAATAAGCATTTAGTGCATGAGATAGACTCTAATCAACAAGCATATATTGTTAATACACTCTAATAAGCATAACATTCCCCCACAATCTTAAGAATGCTATATACTGAGAAAAAACTAATGTTTATGGTGCCATGGATATCTTAAAGCACTTGCAGTCTTCATCAAACAACACAGCTGCCTTTTCCTCACAAACCTGCACAATATAATAGTTTATAGTTATTGATTGATGATATGAGTGATTATAAAAATAATATAGCATGAGATGTATCAAACCTTGATTTAGCTTCACATGGTGGCCGTGTCGTTGTGTATACACCGAATATATTTAGGAGATATGCCTCCAGGAAAACAAACTTCATGTTGAGAAGTATATTGATGACAACAATCACTATTTTCAAAGATAATATGAACCAAAATACCACCTAGGCAAAATTTCATATTGATAATATTCCACCTAAGAGTCTGGTGGAAAGATTGCACTGGGAGGCGTTGGTACCAATGCTGCTAGTTGTACTCACAAAAGCATGTCTTGTAGATAGAATATAAGAGGAGCACATCCACGATGAACAAACTTTTTCAAATTATAGTATATGGAGTTAGAAGTATTATCTGAGATCGTGCTATAAAGCCCTCTCTAAAGATCTCACTATAAGGTCTATTATCCCAACGAATATACACGCTTATATCTTTATCCTGCTCCTGTACCAAACTTGGGTCAACCCTTTTTTACAATATTCACATGGTTGATATTAGTCCACAAATCTCGTGCTTTGGCCAAATCTTCGTCTTTTAGAGGAAGTGAGAATTGTGACAAATAACCTCTTATTCTTGTGAAGGGAATGACATTTTTCACCAACTTTATAGAAGGATCATTACAAAAAAAAATCCAGTGACCAAATTTTGAGATAAAAAATAATTAGTCCATAATGCAAAAGTATTGAACCTGTTACGAAATCCAAATTCCAAAAGATTTTTAGAAAATAAAATTAAAAAATATTTTATTCATTTTTTTTCTCATGAACTACGTGATCAGAGAATCACAAAAAACACATCTCAATACACCCATAAACAACCAACAACACTCAACAACCTCACGCACAACACTAACAATGTTCTGAAAATACATCCCACAATTGCAGAAAAACTCTTTTTTCAAACATGCACATTAATAAGGCTAGTTTATTCATTTCAACATAGTGATATAGTGGAGGTTGGAATTTCATATAGTGCAAGAAGCAAAAGCCAAATGGAAATTTAGAACAAAAGTTCATTACGAATGAATGGAAAAATGCGAAACATAACACAAAAGAAGCTACAAATCATAACTAAGATGTAAAAGCTTGTGCTATAAAGGTCAAACTCAGAATATTTCCGTCAATGAAGATGAATATTCCTTGCTTGACGTGGTGATTCATGTTGCGCACGTAATCGCACGTAATCACAATAGAGAAAAGAAAGGTTTTGATGAACCTAACAAGTCTCTCCTGCATAGAACTAAGGTCCCAATAAGCATTTAGTGCATGAGATAGACCCAAATCAACAAGAATATATTGTTAATACACTCTAATCAGCATAACATTCCCCCACAATCTTAAGAATGCTATATACTGAGAAAAAACTAATGTTTATGGTGTAATGGATATCTTAAAGCACTTGCAGTCATCATCAAACAACACAACTGGCTTTTCCTCACAAACCTGCACAATATAATAGTTTATAGTTATTGATTGATGATATGAGTGATTATAAAAATAATATAGCATGAGATGTATCAAACCTTGATTTAGCTTCACATGGTGGCCGTGTCGTTGTGTATACACCGAATATATTTAGGAGATATGCCTCCAGGAAAACAAACTTCATGTTGAGAAGTATGTGGATGACAACAATCACTATTTTCAAAGATAATATGAACCAAAATACCACCTGGGCAAAATTTCATATTGATAATATTTCACCTTAGAGTCTGGTGGAAAATTGCACTGGGAGGCGTTGGTACCAAGAACTGCTGCTAATTGTACTCACAAAAGCATGTCTTGTAGATAGAATATAAGAGGAGCACACCCACGATGAACAAACTTTTTCAAATTATAGTATATGGAGTTAGAAGTATTATCTGAGATCGTGCTATAAATCCCTCTCCAACGATCTCAATATAAGGTCTATTATCCCAACGAATATACACGCTTATATCTTTATCCTGTTCCTGTACCAAACTTGGGTCAACCCATTTGCTACAATATTCACATGGTTGATATTAGTCCACAAATCTCGTGCTTTGGCCAAATCTTCGTCTTTTAGAGGAAGTTAGAATATTGACAAATAACCTCTTATGCTTGTGAAGGGAATGACATTTTTCACCAACTTTATAGAAGGATCATTACAAAAAAAAAATCCAGTGACCAAATTTTGAGATAAAAAATAATTAGTCCATAATGCAAAAGTATTGAACCTGTTACGAAATCCAAATTCCAAAAGATTTTTAGAAAATAAAATTAAAAAATATTTTATTCATTTTTTTTTCTCATGAACTACGTGATCAGAGAATCACAAAAAACACATCTCAATACACCCATAAACAACCAACAACACTCAACAACCTCACGCACAACACTCACAATGTTCTGAAAATACATCCCACAATTGCAGAAAAACTCTTTTTTCAAACATGCACATTAATAAGGCTAGTTTATTCATTTTAACATAGTGATATAGTGGAGGTTGGAATTTCATATAGTGCAAGAAGCAAAAGCCAAATGGAAATTTAGAACAAAAGTCCATTACGAATGAATGGAAAAATGCGAAACATAACACAAAAGAAGCTACAAATCATAACTAAGATGTAAAAGCTTGTGTTATAAAGGTCAAACTCAGAATATTTTCGTCAATGAAGATGAATATTCCTTGCTTGACGTGGTGATTCATGTTGCGCACGTAATCGCACGTAATCACAATAGAGAAAAGAAAGGTTTTGATGAACCTAACAAGTCTCTCCTACATAGAACTAAGGTCCCAATAAGCATTTAGTGCATGAGATAGACTCTAATCAACAAGCATATATTGTTAATACACTCTAATCAGCATAACATTCCCTCACAATTTTAAGAATGCTATACACTGAGAAAAAATAATGTTTATGGTGCCATGGATATCTTAAAGCACTTGCAGTCTTCATCAAACAAAACAACTGGCTTTTCCTCACAAACCTGCACAATATAATAGTTTATAGTTATTGATTGATGATATGAGTGATTATAAAAATAATATAGCATGAGATGTATCAAACCTTGATTTAGCTTCACATGGTGGCCGTGTCGTTGTGTATATACCGAATATATTTAGGAGATATGCCTCCAGGAAAACAAACTTCATGTTGAGAAGTATGTTGATGACAACAATCACTATTTTCAAAGATAATATGAACCAAAATACCACCTGGGCAAAATTTCATATTGATAATATTCCACCTTAGAGTCTGGTGGAAAATTGCACTGGGAGGCGTTGGTACCAAGAACTGCTGCTAATTGTACTCACAAAAGCATGTCTTGTAGATAGAATATAAGAGGAGCACATCCACGATGAACAAACTTTTTCAAATTATAGTATATGGAGTTAGAAGTATTATCTGAGATCGTGCTATAAAGCCCTCTCCAAAGATCTCACTATAAGGTCTATTATCCCAACAAATATACACGCTTATATCTTTATCCTGTCCTGTACCAAACTTGGGTCAACCCTTTTTCTACAATATTCACATGGTTGATATTAGTCCACAAATCTCGTGCTTTGGCCAAATCTTCGTCTTTTAGAGGAAGTTAGAATATTGACAAATAACCTCTTATTCTTGTGAAGGGAATGACATTTTTCACCAACTTTATAGAAGGATCATTACAAAAAAAAAAAATCCAGTGACCAAATTTTGAGATAAAAAATAATTAGTCTATAATGCAAAAGTATTGAACCTGTTACGAAATCCAAATTCCAAAAGATTTTTAGAAAATAAAATTAAAAAATATTTTATTCATTTTTTTTTCTCATGAACTACGTGATCAGAGAATCACAAAAAACACATCTCAATACACCCATAAACAACCAACAACACTCAACAACCTCACGCACAACACTCACAATGTTCTGAAAATACATCCCACAATTGCAGAAAAACTCTTTTTTCAAACATGCACATTAATAAGGCTAGTTTATTCATTTCAACATAGTGATATAGTGGAGGTTAGAATTTCATATAGTGCAAGAAGCAAAAGCCAAATGGAAATTTAGAACAAAAGTCCATTACGAATGAATGAAAAAATGCGAAACATAACACAAAAGAAGCTACAAATCATAACTAAGATGTAAAAGCTTGTGCTATAAAGGTCAAACTCAGAATATTTCCGTCAATGAAGATGAATATTCCTTGCTTGACGTGGTGATTCATGTTGCGCACGTAATCGCACGTAATCACAATAGAGAAAAGAAAGGTTTTGATGAACCTAACAAGTCTCTCCTACATAGAACTAAGGTCCCAATAAGCATTTAGTGTATGAGATAGACTCTAATCAACAAGCATATATTGTTAATACACTCTAATCAGCATAACATTCCCCCACAATCTTAAGAATGCTATATACTGAGAAAAAATAATGTTTATGGTGCCATGGATATCTTAAAGCACTTGCAGTCTTCATCAAACAACACAACTGGCTTTTCCTCACAAACCTGCACAATATAATAGTTTATAGTTATTGATTGATGATATGAGTGATTATAAAAATAATATAGCATGAGATGTATCAAACCTTGATTTAGCTTCACATGGTGGCCGTGTCGTTGTGTATACACCGAATATATTTAGGAGATATGCCTCCAGGAAAACAAACTTCATGTTGAGAAGTATGTTGATGACAACAATCACTATTTTCAAAGATAATATGAACCAAAATACCACCTGGGCAAAATTTCATATTGATAATATTCGATCTAAGAGTCTGGTGGAAAGATTGCACTGGGAGGCGTTGGTACCAAGAACTGCTGCTAGTTGTACTCACAAAAGCATGTCTTGTAGATGGAATATAAGAGGAGCATATCCACGATGAACAAACTTTTTCAAATTATAGTATATGGAGTTAGAAGTATTACCTGAGATCGTGCTATAAAGCCCTCTCTAAAGATCTCACTATAAGGTCTACTATCCTAACGATATACACGCTTATATCTTTATCCTATTCCTGTACCAAACTTGGGTCAACCCTTTTTCTATAATATTCACATGGTTGATATTAGTCCACAAATCTCGTGCTTTGGCCAAATCTTCGTCTTTTAGAGGAAGTGAGAATTGTGACAAATAACCTCTTATTCTCGTTAAGGGAATGACATTTTTAACCAACTTTATAAAAGGATCACTAAAAAAAATCCATTGACCAAATTTAGAGATAAAAAATAATTAGTCCATAATGCACAAGTATTGACCCTGGTACTACGGAATCCAAATTCCAAAAGATTTTCGGGAAATAAAATTAAAAATAAAAAATATTTTATTTATTTTTTTCTCACGAACTACGTGATCAGATAATCACAAAAAACACCTCTCAATACACCCATAAACAACCAATAACACTTAACAACTGCACGCACAACACTCACAATGTTCTGAAAATACATCCCACAATTGCAGAAAAACTCTTTTTTCAAACATGCACAATAATAAGGCTAGTTTAGTCATTTCAACATAGTGATATAGTGGAGGTTGGAATTTCATATAGTACAAGAAGCAAAAGCCAAATAGAAATTTAGAGCCAAAGTCCATAATGAATGAACGGATAAATAGGAAACAGAACACAAAAGAAGTTGCAAATCATAACTAAGATCTAAAAGCTTGTGCTATAAAAGTCAAACTCAGACTATTTCCGTCAATAAAAATGAATATTCCTTGTTTGACGTGGTGATTCATGTAACGCACATAATCGCACGTAATGACATGTAATCACAATAGAGAAAAGAAAGGCTTTGATGAACCCTAATAAGTCTCTCCTGCATAGAACTAAGGTCCCAATAAGCATTTAGTGTATGAGATAGACTCTAATCAACAAGCATATATTGTGAATACATTCTAATCCGCATAACATGCCCCCACAATCTTAAGAATGCTATATACTGGGAAAAAACTAATGTTTATGGTGCCATGGATATCTTAAAGCACTTGCAGTCTTCATCAAACAACAGAGCTGTCTTTTCCCTTAAGTATTTTTGTTCTTCGATCCTTCTTTGTATCTAAAAATGTTTGTTGTTACCGCTGCTTATATTACTGTTTCTACGATGAAATGAATACTACATTAGGATATTTCATGATAAAAGAACTAGATAAGGAGTTGATATAAGTTCAACTCATTATCCCTTTCTTTTCATACGATGAACAAATTTCTTCAAATCATAGTAGTTTGAGTTGGAAGTATGACCTTGAGATCGTGCTTTAAAATCCTCTCTAAATATTTCACTGTAGTGTCTAGTATCCCATCTATATACAGGTTTTTCAATATCTTCACCCCTTTCCCTGTACAGAACTTTTTTCAACCCTTTTTGTTTAATATTCCCACGCTTGATTTTATTGCACAAATTTTGTGCTTTGGTCAGATCTTCATCGTTTAGAGGAGTTAAGAACTGAGACGAACAACCTCTTGCTCGTTCTCTTGCAAGTTCTTGTTCTCTTGCTCGTTCTCTTGCAAGTTCTTGTTCTCTTGCTCGTTCACGTGAACGGTTTGACATTTTTTTAGGAAATGCAGGAACTTACACTCCGCGAAGAAAGGTGGAAAGACTCCCAAATCTGGTGGACTCAGTTGCAAAAGCTGCAGCAAGACTTTCAACTCCGATAGTGGTCTGCAAAAACATAACAAGGCAAAACACTGTGATAGTGATATTTTTGCAGTTTGTTAGCTTATTCTTCATTCTTTTTTGGCTATGTAATAGAGTATTTTAAGGACGTTAGGATTATGTCCTTCATTTTTGTAAGGACCTAGAAACTTTAATTGGAATGAAAGTGTTATATTTAAATAATTTCAGAGGATGTTATTATTTAAAATACAAAGAGTTGGTAATAGAAGTTTCGTAGTAGTCGGGCATCGCACGTCGCCCAAGGTCTGGGGTCAGTTGGTAGAGGTCGGTCGGCTGACCATTGTATTAACCAAGTAGTCAGGTACGATGACTTTATCGTGAGGTAATCACGTGGGTGTGCTCGAGGAAGACATGTGGATCAAGAGAAGTAAAGCAAGAAAAGTGTAGCTTAGAAGGCTTCTACGAGATCGCCGTTATTGAAGACGGAGGCGATCTCCGACTTCTCTAGCACATAATCGCCCGTCGCCTAGAGGAGACATGACCGCCAATCGCCTAGGGTGTACGTGATCGAAGAGAGTGCACGTAGTATGTGGTCAAGATGCTGAATCAACCATAGTGGGTTCCAAAAACCACGCGTATCAAGGTGTGGGTTAAGCCTTAGATACGCTGTGCATGCGAAGCTCTATGCGTGAGCATAAGAAATCGTCCTTAGTGTTGCATGCATGGGCGCACGAGGAGTGGTGCTGATCTACTCTTGAAAATGTGAAGCTACCGACGTCACCAAGTCATGTGGAGATGATACCTTGGACGTAACATAGTAGGATGAAGAACCTTCAGCAAGGTGTGACGATGTGACATTCGGTGACCAGTGTAAGGCGACGTGTTCTCGTCACACACAAGGGCGATAAGAGATCGCCAACAGGATGAGAGCAACATCGGTCATCAACCAGGACGGGAGACACATCGGTGGTCCTCCAGGGTGAGACATCGGTTGTCTGCCAGGAAGAGGAATCAGTCATCACCGGGATGAGGCACTCAGTCATCGCCGGTATGAGAGCCATGCGGGCATCGCCAGGGCGCGAGGCATGTGAACATCGCCAGGGCGCGAGAGACATGCGGGCGTCGCCAGGGATAAACATCGGTCCTCTCCCAGAGATATATCGATCGTCTTCCAGGGCGAGACATCGGTCGTCGGCCAGGATGAGTCAGCGGTGGAAAGTTGTCGCGCGATGTGACATCAGAAAGTTGGCATGCGCAAGAGACACTCGTGGTCGTACTGTTCAGGGAAGTGGTTGGCATGCGCAAGAGACAACCGTGGCTGTAATGTTCAGTGAAACGTACACTCAGGCTTTCCTGCAGAAGGGGTGGTGGCAGCAGCATGCGTGGACAGGTAGGCTTGGATTCAAAAACCCACTGCGGGAAGGCAAAGAACGTTACAGTGGCTCAAGAGTGAAAGAGTGAGTGCATCTTCATCCCTCTCTTTTCTCTACTTCGCGCTGCGATTCAGGCAACCTCAAGCACCAGTGCGACGAGCGACGACTGCCCTTAGAGCACCTGGTGTAAGGACCTGTAAAATTAAATTAGAATAAAAGGGTATATTTTAAATGAATTCTAAGTATGTTTTTATTTAAAATAAAAAGGAAGGAAAGTGTAGCTTAGAAGACTATAAGATCGTCTGGTTAGTACATAATCGCCGGTCGCCTACTACACATGATCGCCAGGGCGCGAGGCCTGTGGACGTCGCCGGGGCGCGAGAGACATGCGGACATCGCCAGGGCGCGAGGCATGTGGACGTCGCCAGGGCGCGAGAGACATGCGGGCATCGCCGGGACGCGAGAGACATGCGGGCGTCGCCAGGGATAAACATCGGTCATCTCCCAGAGAGAGACATCGGTCATTCGCCAGGATGAGTCAGCGATGGAAAGTTGTCGCGCGATGTCGAGCTTCACACAGATATAGTGGGACCCAGACTCCCAGCATGAAACGTCCTGCACGCGCGCCACGTAGACAAAAAGGGTGGTTCAAAATAGTGACATCAGAAAGCTGGCATGCGCAAGAGACACTCGCGGTCGTACTGTTCAGGGCAGTGGTTGGCATGCGCAAGAGACAACAGTGGTCGTACTGTTCAGGGCAGTGGTTGGCATGCGCAAGAGACAACCGTGGCCGTACTGTTCAGTGAGAACGTACACTCAGGCTTTCTTGCAGAAGGGGTGGCAGCAGCAGCATGCATGGACAGGTAGGCTTGGATTCAAAAGCCCACTGCGGGAAGGCAAAGAATGTTACAGTGGCTCAAGAGTGAAAGAGTGAGTGCATCTTCCTCCCCCTCTTTTCTCTCCTTCGCGCTGCGACTCAGGCAACCTCAAGCACCAGTGCAACCAGCGACGACTGCCCTTGGAGCACCTGGGAGGTTCTCTGCAAGTCCTACAAACCAGACGCTAAAACAGAGCTAAGGCATCCTTTAAGCTCGGTGGGTCTTGGAGCTCTTGGTGTTTTGCGCAAGTCCAGGTAAGGGAAGCTAGCTTTATTTCAATAAAAGCCGTAGAGTTGTTGTTTTCTGAAGTGAGGGCGACGTGGTTGCCGGTTTTCATATTCTGTTTCGTGATGCTCTGTCCTATGTGTTTGGGCGACGTGGTCGCCGGTTTTAAACCCCTTTTTCATGATGTTCTGTTCTTATGTATTTGGGCGACGTGATCGCCGGTTTTAAATACAGATTTCGAACTCCCCTGTTTAGTGTCGCTTTGAACTTGTCGAGATTGAAATGAAAAATGTATATGCTATTCGAAAACCTGATCGGTGGTATGCTTGTTACTGTGATTGGGATTGTTTGAGAAAAGATTCAAATGTTATATGATGGTATTATGCTTTTACGTGTTGAATGATGCATTGGATGAATGTGAAAGAGTGATCAAAGCATAGTATTTTCAGGAAAGAAAATACCGTGTGGAGATTTATGAGGGTGTATTGATCTGTGAGTATCCTGTGAATGAGGTGATCCTGACTCTGCTGAGATAATGGAATCACATAGAGGAAGTTATTCAGTTGGTGAGAGTCGAAGGAGGTTCATATGAATGGGTGAGTCGTGTGAAAAAGAACGAGCTCGGCCTGTTATACGAATTAACCCTGTCATACTCGGAGAGTGAAGATATTGAGATTCATTTATACGCTTGTGAATGTGTGTGATTTCACGGCGACCCTGTGAATGTGTGTGATTTCACAGTGGGGCAGTATGACAGGTGCATGTCGCTGGATGCTAAGTTCAACGCACGAGTCTTCCGGAAGTAGTGTCAAGTGTCTTGTGTGATGAGTCAGTGGAAGTCTGACGTGTGAAATGAGAAACATTGTATTGATAGACACTTGATGAATTTTGTGATTTTAACGACCTTTGAGGAATTGTGCAATATGTGTTTTAGTTGATGGTTTACGTGGGTGTCTTGAATTTGTTTCATCTTGATTTTAAAGTATAATATCTAAACTCTTTTTCAAATGTCTAGCTTACCCTGTGGTGTTTCTTTTGGTGTTGTGTTTGGCTCTTTCTTAAACCTGTGATGATCGTGTATAATTTACACGGGAGCAGATGATGTTGCAGGAAGCAGAGCTCCTCAGTGAGTGGTCGCCGGAAGGAGATCGCCTGTTTCTACTTCTGTTAGGCGATCACCCTTTTGCTGTCTTCTGATAGGAGATCGCCCTCTTCTGATAGGAGATCGCCTGCCTTGCTATTTTACTGTATTTTATTTGAGTTTAAGTTTTTGGAAAATTTGACCGATTATGTATTAAACTCCCTGTGAGGAGAAAACTTCATTACATATATATAATTTTGTTCACTTCAATCTATTTGTTACTTTTATTTTCATTATATAAATATGAATAGTATTTTGGCGGGATGTTACAATTCACCCTGTCATACTGTGAGAGTGATGAAATTGAGATCGAGATTGTGTTGATGCGCATAGCTGTGGAAACTTTACAGCAGTTTAGTATGATAGGTGCAGATCTCTGAGTCTAGTCAATGCACGAGTCTTCCGGAAGTAGTGTCAAGTGTCTTGTGTGATGAGTCAGTGGAAGTCTGACGTGAGAAATGAGGAACATTGAAATTGATAGACACTTGATGCATTTTGTGAAATAGAACGACTCTTGAGAATATTGTGAAATGTGTGATTACTTGGTGGTCATGTGAAGGGAACGAGGGTGTCTTTAATTTGTTTCATCTTGATTTTAAAGTATCATATCTAAACTCTTTTTCAAATGTCTAGCTTACCCTGTGATTTTTGGTGTTGTGTTTGGCTTTTTCTTAAACCTGTGATGATCGTGTATAATTTACACGGGAGCAGATGATGTTGCAGGAAGTAGAGCTCCTCAGTGAGTGGTCGCCGGAAGGAGATCGCCTGTTTCCGTTTCTGTTAGGCGATCACCCCTTTTACTGTTTTCTGATAGGAGATCGCCATTTCCTGTTTTCTATCAGGAGGTCGCCTGTTTTTGTTATTTTGATGTATTTTGTTTAAGTTTTGGGAAAATTGACCGATTATGTATTTAACTCCTTGTGAGGAGAAACTTCATTACATATATATAATTATGTTCACTTCAATATAATTTTTTTTTTCTTTATTTCATTTTATAATTATTCCAAAGTATTTGGCGGGATGTTACACATCATCAGCAGGGTAGATGGCAAGCAAGAATTGACCGAGTTTCTGGAAACAAGGATCTATACCTGGTAACATTTGGCAAGTTTATACTATATATTTCTTTAACACTGATATGGTTAAATATCATGTTTCACAAATGACATCTAGGGTGTTCGGTACCACGAATTCACTGTGTAGCTAATTTAAAATCTAAAGAAACGAGGTAACTATTGAACACTCCAACTCCGTAATCTTTTTTTCTTTTTTTTTTCAAACAAAACTTCCAAAACATGTATTCAGCATGACACTTCGAGGGATACTAAGCCAAAATTGTAACATCCCGCCAAATACTTTGGAATAATTATAAAATGAAATAAAGGTAAACAAATATATTGAAATGAACATAATAATATATATGTAATGAAGTTTTCTCCTCACAGGGAGTTTAATACATAATCGGTCAATTTTCCAAAAACTTAAACAAAATACAGTAAAATAGAAAGACAGGCGATCTCCTAACAGAAAGGGCGATCTCCTATCAGAAAAGGGCGATCTCCCATTAGAAAGCAGCAAAAGGGTGATCGCCTAACAGGAATAGAAAACAGAAGATCTCCTTCCGGCGACCACTCACTGAGGAGCTCTACTTCCTGCAACATCATCTGCTCCCGTGTAAAGTCATACACGATCATCACAGGTTTAAGAAAACATCCACAACACAAGAACACAGGGTAAGCTAGATATTTTAAAGAGAAATTAGATTCAATTCACATACTTCATCAAGTGTCTATTAATTTCAATGTTTCTCATTTCTCACGTCAAACTTCCACTGACTCATCACACAAGACACTTGACACTACTTCCGGAAGACTCGTGCGTTGAACTTAGCATCCAGAGACCTGCACCTGTCATACTTCATTGCTGTAATGTTTCCACAGCCATGCGCATCAACACAATCTCGATCTCAATTTCATCACTCTCACAGTATGACAGGGTTAATCCATATAACAGGTCAAGTCAGTTATCTTTCAAACGACTTACCCATACATATGGACCTCTTCGACTCTCACCAACTGAATGACTTCATCTATGTGACTCCATCATATCAGCAGAGTCAGGATCGTCTCATTCACAGGATACTCACTGATCAATACACTTCATAACTAATCTCAACACGGTATTTCCTTTCCTGAAAATACTATGTCTTGATCCCACATTCAAACATTCATCACCTCATATAGCATTTAAAGAACGATTCAGTCACAACAACATTCATTCCACGGTTCAGATTTTCGAATATCACATGCATTTCACATTTAAATCTCAACAACTTCAAACATACACAAAAACAGGGGATTTCGAAAAACAACGCCAAAACCGGCGATCTCTTTCAAAAATAGGGGATTGTACAATAACAGTTGAAAACCGGCGACCACGTCGCCCCCATCATCTCAATCATCGAATATAAGGTTTTCGTTGGAAATAAGGCTAGCTTCCCTTACCTGGACTTGCGCAAAATGTAACATCCCGCCAAATACTTTGGAATAATTATAAAATGAAATAAAGGTAAACAAATATATTGAAATGAACATAATTATATATATGTAATGAAGTTTTCTCCTCACAGGGAGTGTAATACATAATCGGTCAATTTTCCCAAAACTTAAACAAAATACAGTAAAATAGAAAGACAGGCGATCTCCTAACAGAAAGGGCGATCTCCTATCAGAAAACATAAAAAGGGTGATCGCCTAACATGAATAGAAAACAGGCGATCTCCTTCCGACGACCACTCACTGAGGAGCTCTACTTCCTGCAACATCATCTGCTCCCGTGTAAAGTCATACACGATCATCACAGGTTTCAGAAAAACAGCCACAACACAAGAACACAGGGTAAGCTAGATATTTTAAAGAGAATTTGGATATGAAACCATAAAATCAAGATAAAACAATTTTAACACACTCACGTAAAAATCCATCAACTTTCCACCGCTGACTCATCCTGGCGAACGACCGATGTCTCGTCCTGGAAGACGACCGATGTCTCTCTGGGAGACGACCGATGTCTATCCCTGGCGACGCCCGCATGCCTCTCGCGCCCCGGCGGTGCCCGCATGCCTCTCGCGCCCGGGCGACGTCCACATGCCTCGCGCCCTGGCGATGCCCGCATGCCTCTCGCGCCCTGGCAATGCCCGCATGCCTCGCGCCCTGGCGATGCCCGCATGCCTCATGCCCTGGCGATGCCCGCATGCCTCTCGCGCCCTGGCCATGCCCGCATGCCTCGCGCGCCTTGGCCATGCCCGCATGCCTCGCGCCCGCGCGATGCCTGCATGCCTCGCGCCCTGGCGACGTCCGCATGTCCCTCGCGCCCTGGCGATCATGTGTAGTAGACGACCGGCGATCTTATAGTCTTCTAAGCTACAATTTCCTTCCTTTTTATTTTAAATAAAAACATACTTAGAATTCATTTAAAATATATTCCTTTTATTCCAATTTAATTTTACAGGTCCTTACATGGTCCTTACATGATGCCTGAAGGGTAAAAAAGTTTAAAGAATAAGAGAAACAGGAAATATAATAACAAAGTAGCACATCAATAGTGTGATAAACTGATTGTAATGAACAAACCTCGTAACACCCCTGTATGCGCATAAAGCTGTTGGTATGGCTGATGTATAAGAAGAACAGCTGAAGCTTGAGGTATTGGGATTTTCCTTTAGCAAAAATACCAAGCAAAAAAGGATCCCCGCCTTCACTTCAAACAACACTGCATTCAAGTGGTTGGTTCATAGTCAAAGGAGGAAAACTGCAATGTCCCTGCTGTGTACTTATCAGACAGTCAGGATTTCCTGATTATGAAAATCACTGTTATGCTTTTTTGTCTCTGAGTGGCATCTGCACATGGTTAGCAAAATCGGAGTTGCATTGCACTGCATCTGTGAAGAAATAATATGGTATCACTTTTTCTGTGGATCAAAGGGACCCACCTTTTTCACCCTCACCTACAAAAAGACAAATATCTCTTCTATCTTAATTATCATTTTTTTTGTATTTTCAGAAAAAATAAGGTTAGAAAAAAATTTAAGACATGAAAAAATTAATTTCAAGTTATAAATATATTATTTTTTATGTAAAATAAAATAAATTTATTATTTTTTATTACTATAAGAAAATCAATAAATAAAAACTAATTTTAAAAATCAAAATAATTAATTTTTATTTGATTAAATTAAAAACCATTTTATAAACTAAAAAAATTGGTAAAATAGTTTCTATTATTAATAAAAATTTATAAAATAGCTTTTAAATTGGTATTTAGTCATTAATTATTAAAGTTTTAGCTATTTACTACTTTATACTTTAAATTAGTTTCTAATAGTCTTTTAAAAAGTAATTTAAAATCTAAAATATTGATAGTTAAAATTTAGGTAACTAATTTAGATACAAATTTAGAAATCATTTTATAAATCTTTATTAATAATAGAAACCAATTTAGATATGAATACTTTTTAGTGTCTAAATCAATATATAATTTAGTTAATATAATAATTAATTATTTTTGTCTTTAAATTTAATTATTTTTTAATAATTTTTAGTATATTTTATTTAAATAAATACTATTGACAACTTAGTTATGCATAAAATGAATTTAATCTTGATATAAAAAAGTTACAAACATCAACATTGGGATTTGAGAAAATGAAACAGAAATACTTTCTCACTTTAACTCAAAATAAGGATTTATATACCAAAGTCCCTTTAATCTTACCCTCAATTCTTTGATTTTATTAACTTGGGTATAAAGTAGAATTTATCTATGATTTTTTTTCCTTTTTAGTTTACCACTTAGTGAAACACCAAAGGATATTTTTTATTGGAATTTATTCATTATTATTTAATTATATAAATAGATTACTAAATCAATTAAAATTTCCAATTAATCTATCTATTTAACATGTTTTTTCTTCGATGCCTGAAAGTTTTTATTTAAAAAAAGAAACATATTTTTCCTTTGTCAAAAATTCTCCATCTTTATATCTTTTATGAAATGTGGTAGGATAAGTGCTCTTTTAATAGAGCTTTTTATTTCCACTTCCCTTTTTCTTGTTAAAATCTCGTGTTTCTGAGTCTGTTAGTTGTTTTATTAGGTTTACGACAAAAGCTACTGATAGACCACCTTTTGAAAGTACAGTTTTTATTAACTTGGTACTAAAATATTTATGGTTGGAATTTTCTCAATCCCTGCACATAGTATAATAATTAAATAACGACAAAAAAATATTAAATAAATTGTGAAAGTCATTAAATTTTATGATGTCTAAGAAGAGTGTATTCTTATCACTTAGTTAAGTTTTGGTTCATGTGGCTAAAACCAGAGAAGAATTTTGTTGTAGAGAAACATTTCTACAAAAAAACATTATGAAAGTAAAAAACTGCTACCACACGGGCCAGCCCGTAAAAAAAATGCAAGGCGAGTTCCCTTATTTGGCTCGTAAACCCACTTAAGCCGGCCCTGCATAACTCGCGGCCCGTGCGGGCTTCTGGGAGGGCGGGGCGGGTTGGCCTGTCAGCCTGCAAGTGAAAAATCTCATGTGGTGGTGATATCGTTATGTGCTGCTGCGCTCCTTGTGTTTCTCTTCTTTCTCAACATTTCAAACTTCAATCCCAAAAACTTCACCACGTGAACCCTAAAATTCCAATCCCTACATTTGTGTCACTATTCTCCTCCACCACCGTGAACCACCATTGCAAACCACCACCACGATGCGTCCTCCATGAACCACCACCGCGACGCGTCCTGCACCGCAACACGACCTTCACCGCAATGCGTCCTCCACTACGACGAATCCTGCACCGCAACACGACCTTCACCGCAATGCGTCCTCCACTACGACGAATCCTGCACCGCGATGCAATCTCCACCGTGACGTGTCCTCCAGGGCTTGTGTTCAGAGGGAAAAGATTATTACAGTCAATTAGGATAAGTATTCCTTGTTTGATGTAGTGATTAATAGAGCGCACGTAATCGCAATAGAGAAAAGGAGGTTATGATGAACCCTAATTAAAAATGAAAAAAAATGACTTAAATAAAACATGTATGAAAATCCACTAAACTAGAATAATACAAGAATCCAACAAATACAAAACAACCACCCTCCAGAGAGTAGA
The DNA here is from genome assembly GCA_013389735.1 of Phaseolus lunatus. Classification (NCBI taxonomy): domain Eukaryota; kingdom Viridiplantae; phylum Streptophyta; class Magnoliopsida; order Fabales; family Fabaceae; genus Phaseolus; species Phaseolus lunatus. Next base: position 46,264,989 of record CM023863.1, on the reverse strand, counting down.
TCCTAATCAACATACATGGTCTTTTTTACTCTTTTTTCTCATTAGGCAAGTGAAAACTCTATTTCGAGTAGGTATTTAAGTTTACCGCCATCATCTGTGTATTTGTACGTCGAGTATTTAATTGACATTGGAAGTAATAATGGATTAAAAATCTTGTTTTTGATAAATATAATTTGTCATTTTTTCCTCATAAACCTGCACAATATAATAGTTTATAGTTATTGATTGATGATATGAGTGATTATAAAAATAATATAGGTTGCTATGAAGATAAATATTCCTTGCTTGACGTGGTAATTCATGTAACGCACATAATCGCACGTAATTGCATGTAATCACAATAGAGAAAAGAAAGGCTTTGATGAACCCTAATAAGTCTCTCCTGCATAGAACTAAGGTCCCAATAAGCATTTAGTGTATGAGATAGACTCTAATCAACAAGCATATATTGTGAATACATTCTAATTCGCATAACATGCCCCCACAATATTAAGAATGCTATATACTGGGAAAAAACTAATGTTTATGGTGCCATGGATATCTTAAAGCACTTGCAGTCTTCATCAAACAACAGAGCTGTCTTTTCCCTTAAGTATTTTTGTTCTTCAATCCTTCTTTGTATCTAAAAATGTTTGTTGTTACCGCTGCTTATATTACTGTTTCTACGATGAAATGAATACTACATTAGGATATTTCATGATAAAAGAACTAGCTAAGGAGTTGATATAAGTTCTACTCATTATCCCTTTCTTTTCATTTTTGAAAGGAAATTGAGTTGTTATTATGTCTTGTGATAATTTTTTCTTGGTTAAAATATAAAAATAAAGGATAATGTTTCTCTCTATTGGGTTCACTATTTTTTGGCTTAAAAACCATTTGGAAGTTAAATTTCAACATACTAGAGTTTTAAAAATAATGTAGAAGTCGTTTTGCAGCTTTGTGTCACATCCATTAGTTTTAAATGTGAGGCCTTGTCTGCTCTGTCATTATTTAAAGTGACAACTGATTCCCGCCACATATGTGTAATGCATAATTCAAGTCACGATGATCTTTTAAATCCTAAGCAACTTAATTGTTACTTGCCAGTAAAGCTAAATTGCACCAGCCATTCTCTTTGACTGATAAAGAAAATTATTAAATAAAGGATGGAAGAATTGGTTGTCTATGGTGTATGATGTGTTGCTTTAGTTTCTTTTCCATTAGTGTGACATACTAATACATTAACTTGGACTATTGTCTTCGATGACAAAATTCAATGTGTTGCAGAAACTTGAGAATGGGTAGGAAATACATTCCAAAAACAGTGACTTTGACTAGTCTGAGTATCAGCTTGATCCCTTGCCAAGCACTCCAATTCTGTTTGTGAATATTTGTGTAGATAAATTAGGTACAAAAATTTAATGTTCTCATTCTTTTCTGTTTATAAATTTTGAGTGTAATGAAGATGCAAATGATTTGAGATATCCATGTAATGAATAAAGGATGATGCTAGCATCTCATCCATGTTATGTCATAGTTTATAAAAGTGTGTCATCCCTTGCCCCTCATTTTATGGTTTTGTGGTATCTTCTTGGTGATTATATGTGGATGATAATGGTTTAGTTATCTGTTATTCCTTGAAGAGTATACCATATAGTTAATATATAAATTCAACTCAGACAATTTGCAGTGTTCTCATGTAAGGCAATTAAATACTATCCTTGAAAAGGATAATATTTAAAATTTGAAACTCCAGTAATATATAGTATGATTATAACAGGCATGCTACAGAAACAATATAAGTGGTTATTCCATGACATAGTGGAATTATCTCTTCTTCAAAGCAGTAATAGGATTAATATCTTCTGCTTATAAGTGGTTATTACATGACATAGAAGAATGGAGAAGTATATGCAAGTGAAAGAGTTACTGAAGGTCATACGGTGCAGAGGAATGCCGTAGATGATTGGTAAGTTAAAACAATAAATAAAACTTCATCACACAAACAATTAAATACAATAAAATCTATTTAAGTAAAATGGATATCTGATCTAGAAAATTGATAAAATGTGGATCAATATAAAAACTAAATTTAAATAAATGGATTGGAATAATGTAAAAATAGAGCAGTTTTGTTATAATTGGAGTTTTTGCCAACCCCTAGTTAAAAAATTGTTGATTTCCGGATTACTGAATCCATAAGTCTAATTTTTGTTACAGATTGATGGATCTGGAAGATTTACTGATTTCCCAATCTGAAAGATTTACAGATTCTCCAATCCAGAAGATTGGAGAGAAGAATGGAGTGCTTCTTTTTTTTGTGTCCCTTTATGATGTGTATGTTGCCCCATTTTGGTTATACCACAAGCCAGGGCTCATATTCAGAGGGAAAAGATTATTACAATGAAGATGAGTATTCCTTGCTTAATGTGGTGATTAATGGAGCATAATCGCGCATAATCGCACGTAATTGCAATAAAGAAAAGGAACTTTTGATAAACCCTAATTGCAAATGAAAAAGAAACAATGACTTAAATAAAAACATGTTTGAAAATTCACTAAACTAGAATGATAAGAGTCCAACAAATAGAAAACAACAATCCTTCAAAGAGCAGATCATAATCAATATCCATGGCCTTTTTACTCTTTTTTTCTTCCTAGGTGGGTGAAAACACTACTTCGGGTAAGTATTTAAGTTTACCGTCATCATCTAAGTATTTGTACGTATTTGTCTATTTTTCCTCATAAACCTACACAATATAATAGCTTATAGTTATTGATTGATGATATGAGTGATTATGAAAATAATATAGCATGAGATATATCAAACCTTGATTTGGCTTTACGTGGTGGTCCTGTCGCTGTGTATACGAGACATGACCGAATATATTTAGGAGATATGCCTCCAGGAAAACGACGATAACTATTTTCAAGGGTAATATGAACAAAATACCACTTGGGGCAAAAATTTCATATCAATAATATTCCTGCTAAGAGTATGGTGGAATGATTGCACTAGGAGGCGTTGGTACCAAGAGTTGCTGCTAGTTGTACTCACAAGACCAGATCGCCTGGGTGATAGAGAGTCATCTGGACGCGTTTGCGTGGTCTACTTCGAATATGCCTGGTATCGACCCTGACTTCTTGTGTCATCACCTGGCGATGGACCCCCCAGGTTAGACCGGTGCGACAAAGAAGGCGAAAGTTCAACGAGGAGAAGAGGCAGGCAATCAGAGATGAAACGCAGAAGCTCCTCGCAGCAAGTCACATTCGGGAGATCCAATACCCCGAGTGGCTCGTTAATGTCGTACTGGTTAAGAAGAGCAACGGGAAATGGCGCATGTGCGTCGATTTCACGGATTTAAACAAGGCTTGTCCAAAGGACTCATATCCTTTGCCAAGTATAGACGCCCTGGTTGACAGTGTAGCATGGTGCAAATTGTTGAGCTTTCTGGATGCCTTCTCGGGTATAATCAGATCAAGATGCATCCTATGGATGAAGAGAAGACTGCATTCATGACGGAGAGATCGTGCTACTGCTACAAAGTAATGCCATTCGGGCTGAAGAACGCTGGGGCCACGTACCAGAGGTTAATGGATAAGGTACTTGCACCAATGCTGGGGAGAAATGTGCAAGCCTATGTTGATGATATGGTGGTGACTTCCCTGGAGAGGAGCAGGCACATCTCGGACCTGGAAGAGTTGTTTGTCACGATATCCAAATATAAGCTGAAATTGAATCCAGAGAAGTGCATTTTTGGTGTGGAGGCGGGAAAATTTTTAGGTTTTCTTTTGACTGAAAGAGGAATAGAGGCAAACCCTGATAAGTGTGCTGCTATTATGGCGATGAGAAGCCCAGCTATGGTGAAGGAGGTGCAGCAGCTGACAGGTCGGATGGTTGCTCTCTTACGCTTTGTGTCAGCTAGCGGCGAGAAGGGCCACCCGTATTTTCAATGCTTAAAGTTGTGCTATAAAGCTCTCTCTAAAGATCTCACTATAATGTCTACTATCCCAACGATATACACACTTATATTTTTATCCCATTCCTATACCAAACTTGAGTCAACCCTTTTTCTACAACATTCACACGGTTGATATTAGTCCACAAATCTTATGCTTTACCCAAATATTAATCTTTTAGAGGAAGTTTGTGATAAATAACCTCTTAATTGTTTTTTTTTGAAGGGAATGACATTTTTCACCAACTTTATAGAAGGATCACTACAAAAAAATTCAGTGACCAAATTTAGAGACAAAAAATAATTAGTACATAATGCAAAAGTATTGAACTTGATACTACGGAATCCAAATTCCAAAAGATTTTCGGAAAATAGAATTAAAAATAAAAAAAAAACATTTTATTCATTTATTTTAGAGAATCACAAAAAAACACCTCCCAATACACCCATAAACAATCAACAACACTCAATAATCGCACGCACAAACATGCACAATAATGAGGTTAGTTTAATCATTTCAACATAGTGATATAGTGCAGGTTGGAATTTCGTATAGTGCAGGAAGCAAAAGCCTATTGAAAATTTAGAACCAAAGCTCATTACGAATGAACAGAAAAATGGGAAATAGAACACAAAAGAATAAATCTTTCCTTATACTACTTTGCCTCTTAACTAAAGTTACCTAAAGATGCTGCAAATCATAATTAAGGATGTAAAAGCTTACACTATAAAGGTCAAGCTTGGACTATTTCGTTGACAAGGATTATTACAATCAATAAAGATGAATATTTTTTGCTTGAAGTGGTGATTAATGGAGCGCACGTAATCGCAATAGAGAAAATAAAGGTTTTGAATCTAATTGCAAATGAAAAAAAAATGGCTTAAATAAAAACATGTATTAAAATCCACTAAACTAGAATGCTACAAGAACTCAACAAATACAAAACAACAACCTTCCAAAGAGTAGATCCTCATCAGTATCCATGGTCTTTTTACTAGGCAGGTGGAAACACTACTTTGGAATTTGTCTCTTTTTCCTCACAAACCTACACAATGTAATGTAATAGCTTATAGTTATTGATTGATGATATGAGTAATTATAAAAATAATATAGCATGAGATGTGTTTTTTTGAATTTTTATTTTCCATGATTTTCTTCTAAAATAATTTTTTAGATTTTTTTTTCAGAATTTTATTTCAAGTAAAAATTCTACTTCAAATTTATTATTTAGAATATATATTTTAATTTTTAATCCCGAATAACCATTTTAAAATTTTCAAAATTGATTGGTTTCAAGTGCAAGTTACTGCCTAACAACTAAGTGGTAATAACACTCTCAACACACAATATTTTCTTTAACTTTAATATTCTCTTTCCCTTTATTATCATTACAAAATAATTAATTGAAATATTCATTTTCATATTAAATCTTGAATTTATAACAAAATAGTTTATAAAAATTAATATTATTTTATATTTTATTATTAATAATAAAGTCAAACTTTGTATTAAAATGGTCAAACACTCCAGGTTAAATTTAGTTTGGTTGAAATATTCATTTTTTAAACACAACTTGATGAGTTTTATTATACATTAGTTAGTGAGCTGAGCAGAATAATGTCAAGTGAGCTGAGAAGAATAATGACATTGTAATGAATTTATTCATTTATGGTGTTACCAAATAATAAAAATTCCTTACCTAATGAGATGAAAAAGAGTTGTACAAATAATCAATTCTATAACTTGTGATGTAATTATTTAAAATATTATAACCAAACTACTTTAATTAATTTGACACAAAACTTAAATTTTCAATTCGAATAATGTCTAGTTATTATAAAAAATTGATATTCTAAAAATACATTTTTTTCTAGGATGAGTTAATATTATGTTTATCATTATTCCTAAATTAATGTTAAAAACATTTACTCTTTTTTAAAGAAAATTGATCTATCTAAGTTTTTATAAACTTTAAATTATTCATCAGAAATTCATTAATAATGTATAATTTAATTACTTGAAATAAAATTTGAAGTTCTAATTAAGATGGAAAAATTAGAATATAATAATTGTTATACTTTATGTAGTACATTTTTATTATGATGTTACATACTTGTTGATCTATTTAGTTTAATAGAGCAATGTATAAAATTATAAATGTATAAAGATTTATTATTATGAAACACAGTGGCAATAAAAGTCGTAAGCTTAAATATAATTGTTTAGTTTTTGATAAATTATTGAATTTCATTTTTTTTGTACTTAATAATTTTTCTTTAACTTTTTTTTTGCTTGTGATAATTTTTTTCAGTTAAATTGTAATAATGAAATAAAATAACTTAGATGAAAAAATAAAATAAAAATGTAATAGAGATAATTTTTTAAATATTTATTAAAATTTTTTTATGAAGAATAAAAAACATATTTGAAGAAAAACATTATGAAATTTTATCATAATAGCGAGGAAAATTTGTGTCTATCTATTATTTGAAAATATTAAATGAAACTTACATCTTATAATTTTGAAATAAATACACAGTTTTCTTATATTTTTAATAAATTAATATTTGCACTCTATCTAATTTTTAAATAATCATTTATCTCTCTTATCTAAGATATTTTTTAAAACGAATTAAAAAATATTTTCTCAAAAATATAATTTATTATATTTTAATAAAAAGATATAATTTAATGATATTTTAATATTAATTTTCATAGTTTTTATTTAAGTGTTACTTAATACAGTATTTTAAAACAAAAAAAGGTAAATTAAACATTAAAATACAACAGTAAGCTGGATAATAATAAAAATAACGTACTTAGAAAATGGATTTAATTACAAGTATAAAGTATTTTCAATTTATTCATTTTCAAAATTTAAAATAACGATATTATTTATTTATTTATTTAATATAAGTTCATTTTAAGGTTTAATTAATTCAGTTCACCTTTTTTTTTAAATTTTATTCTCAAAATGTATTTATTTATATGTATATTTATCATTATTTTTTTAATTTTCCGCAGCTTATCGACCATTAAATTTGTAATAATATGCTGATACGTTAAAAAGTTTTATCTTACATTTTTTTGTTGGCTTTTTGATGTTTTATTTTTTTAAAAGCTTATGTGTTCATCAATATAACGTTACACAATGTGTGAAAAATAATTAAAAAAATGTTGATGATAAATTTTGAGAATTTTTTTTATATAAATAGTAAACTAAATAATATTATTGTTGTTATTATTTAGGGAAAAAAAAGAAGGAAAACATAATCTAAGGTAAGTGGTGGTGACCATAGAAGAATGCTAGCTTGTTTGAGTGATGGATAGGTCTGCCAAAATCAATGCCAATGAATGTAAAGCAATCCGCACAAAAAACAGTGTTGTTTTTCCAAAATTCATGTCCTTAATGTGCTTTTGAGGTATTCACCATGATCTTCAACGTATCCTACCACACTATGCAACTGTGACTTTTCAGGAAAGACTTTTCAGACAATTCTTTTCAGCTTCGCATGGAGCTCTCACTCTCTCCAACTCCACATCGCGTTCCTTCCACAATTCCCTCTTTGAATTCAGCTATACTGTGCACCAAGGCCAGACTAGGATTTTCAAGTCACTTCCACTCAATTGGGTTGCAACATCAGCAACACAGATGCTGCTCAATTCCGGTTTCCAAGAGACCCCAGAGACCCAGTTCCATAAGGGTGTGTTTGCTTTCCCTAAAGTTCCAATTTTGACTCATTTGCTTGTGTTTTTCTGAGAAAAAAAAAACAGTTAACTTCATGGTTTTTGCTGAACAGTTCATGGTGAATATGGATTTGGTATTATTGAAGGTTTTCAAATTGTGGTTCCTTCTGTGTTTTGAATAATGGGCCATTTTTCAATCTGTAAATAAGGACCGTCTGGAATGCCATTTCTTTTGATCATGTTTCACTCCTCTGGTGTTCATGACTTCGTGTAAGGACTGGTTAAAGTGATCTGATTGTTCAGAAACTGGTGGCTGTGATTGGTTCGGTCATGCACATGCTGACCCAATTGCCTTTCCATCCCCCTTTCTGTTTTTTAATACACACATAATTTTTAATTTTATTCATTTAACGTAAGTAGGTTTGGAAGGTTTGTTTCAATCACATGTGCTAGAGAGATTGTAAAGTTTCCTAACTGAATTCACTGACTGGAAGGAAGTTTAACACTCAAGTTTGGGCTTGGGGTGAACATTTAGCATTTATCAGGAGTAAAATATTATAGTAGACATGTACTAGTCATGTTTGAGTTGGTTAGACTATAAGTGATTTAATTGAGTGTACATAAGAAGCAATAAAAAAAAGTAATGATGGTGATACTAATGGAAATGTAATCGGAGTAAGATAGAGGCCACTTCTACAAAGGCAAGTCAATGGGTGAGGCTTTTTGTTTAGTGGTTAATAGTATTAAAATTGCAAGAATAATATATTAAAACTATGGTAAATGATGGCATGAACATGGAAAAATGATTAAAACAGTTCAATGTGGTAATAGAAAAATTGAAGTAAAAGGTGTCAGCAATAACATGCAGTGATGCTGATAATTGTAGTGAAGTGAGGTGCAAATAAAGAAGTAACAAGGACTGACAAATGTTTTCTATACAGTAAGATTGTTAGTGGATTGTGGTTTCACAATGTTAACTAGATATAAGATAATAAATATGTGTTATTTTGTGATTATTTAATACAAATTGCATCAACGGAACTTGGAAAATTGGGCATGGGCATAGAAGATTACAGTTTAGCTGCAATTGCAGCCATTTATTAGTCGCTTTAACTTTGTTATAATTGACTTTAGTTTGGTTTAACGGACATTTTTTACCTTACTTTTTTGGTTTTGGATGAGATTTGAGTCTTCTTTATCAGTTTAAATGAAAAGAATGCTGGCAGGCTTGCACTGGAGTTGGAGCTGCTGGATCTGATCGTCCATTAGTTGAGAGAATTTTAGATTTGAAAGATGCTTGCTGGAGATTTTTAAGGCCACATACTATACGTGGTACAGCACTAGGCTCGTTGTGAGTAACTTTATAACTAGCTAGCAACTGTTTCATGCAGCTTCATGCCAAGTATACTTTGTCTAAGCTTCATTTTCTCTTTGTTTTTACAGCTCTTTGGTGGCAAGAGCATTGATTGAGCACACAAATTTGATCAAGTGGTCTCTTTTGTTCAAAGCTTTCTCTGGTCTTTTTGCCCTGATTTGCGGAAATGGTTATATAGTTGGCATCAATCAAATCTATGACATTAGCATTGACAAGTATGGTGCAGAAATATAAACAACTGTCTTATTACGTGCTGTCTTCCGCTTGTTCTTTTTCTCTCTGTCCTTCTCATTTCACATTTCTTCCAATGTTTCAATATTTTGTTCTTGAACATGTTTAACTGCACAAGAATTTCATTTTAAGACTCTTCTTCTCTGGTTCTAAAATTTTTCCAGTTGTAGTTACATGTCTATTAAATAAATCCTGATAGTAATGTTAGCCTAAGTTGGTTTTATATTCTTTTTCAGGGTAAACAAACCTTATTTACCTATAGCTGCCGGAGATCTTTCTGTCCAATCTGCATGGCTCTTGGTTATATTTTTTGCAGTAGCTGGCCTGTTGATTGTGGGGTTCAACTTTGGGCCCTTCATTTTATCTCTTTACACACTTGGCCTTTTCTTGGGTACCATCTATTCTGTTCCTCCACTTAGAATGAAACGCTTTCCTGTTGCTGCATTTCTTATAATTGCTACGGTATGATATATCCTCCCAAGTCCCAAACTTTTCAGTACTATATACAATTTGTCAATTTGTTCGTTTTTTGTTTCGGGATAAATTCAGTTGGCAATTGAATTTTTAAGCATTTGGGGATATATTTGAACAAGATTGACAGAAGAGTCTTATGTAGGTACGGGGTTTTCTCCTTAACTTTGGTGTCTACTATGCCACTAGAGCTGCCCTTGGACTTGCATTTGAATGGAGGTGGGTTATGGCTTATCATTTGTTGCTTCATATCTGTAATTGGTAATGTTGAACAACTGAGCTCATGGTTTCTGATGTTTAAATAGAGGATCACTGAAGAGTATACTAATTATGAATTTGTGATGTTTCAACCAAGAAAATAATTGAAACAAAGGATAAAATATCTAAGGTAGAGTTATAACAGTCATAATGTTAGAACTTAGAAGGACAAACTCCTCACCTTCAATATAAATTGTGCTTTGCTAACATCAATGAATGAAGCTTGTGATGGTGTTAGCTTTTCATCAAATATTTCTTTAAGTGTCCAGCTTATCTTTTTGCGAGCTTATTATATATTTCTTCTTGTATCTCTGGCTGCAGCTCTCCTGTGGTTTTCATCACAACCTTCGTAACATTTTTCGCATTGGTAATTGCTATAACAAAAGATCTTCCTGACGTTGAAGGAGATCGCAAGTAAGTTTTGGTCCTTGTTGCATCCATATTGCAGGTTCATTGATCTTATTTTCATGGGCTGTTAATTTTTCAGTTCATCTCTATTTCAATAAATATGTATTTTTGAATGTATGTGTGTATAAAGCATAATCTGCTTTCACACTTTAATTTGCTGCTGTATGTCTCAATTAACTTCAGGTATCAAATATCAACCTTTGCTACAAAATTAGGAGTTCGGAACATTGCTTTCCTTGGTTCTGGAATTCTGCTGATGAACTATATTGTTTCAGTATTGGCAGCGATTTATATGCCTCAGGTGAATATCAACTTGCATCATGTGCCTAGCATGAAATTCTTTATTGATACATGAAAACAAAACCTCATGTGCTTTCTGGAACCGTTGACAGGATTTCAGGCGTTGGTTGCTCATACCAGCTCATATGACTTTGGCAATAAGCTTGATTTACCAGGTTTGTTAATTGGATTAATAACTGTTACTAAGGTTATCATTCTAGTTTAGTGATTTTCATACATGTTTTATTTAATCCAATTTACTCTGAATTATATTTTGTTAATTATTTTTGTTACATTTGTTTGGTGAAATGGGGCAGCTGTCCTCTAGAATTTTTTCTGACTTTAACTTGGGTACATGTGTTCTTGAACAATATGAAATGTAGTATTACATCGGTCTTCCATTATCAGACACTTTTTCTGTGACTATCAGATTTTTTTTTGGAACAGTTTGAAGGAGGGGAAGTTGGGGGAATAAATGAATAGAAAAAAGAGAGGAAAACAGAAGAGAGTCACCAGACATAGAGGAAGAAACATCAGCTCTATCAAATCAAAACTCATGAGCTGAAACATGAAGGGGCTAAGAAAACAAGCCTCTTCCTGAGAATGTATGTAGATAGAGATTCTCGCAAGATAGTCTAGCCAAATGCATCATAATCCAACATTAAAGAACCCATTTGCACAAGGCTTTACACTCGTTGAAAGAGGAAGAGAACAAGATATGTAAAAAAATCCATGAGTGAAATTACACAGTCAATGGTCTTATTCACATGGAGAGACATAAATAGGATGAATAACTGCTACCCTAATTACCATAATTTTTAGCTTATTATATCTCATAATATCTCTAAGTACAATATTCCCTATTAACATAATCTCTAGCAATACATAATTCTACTTCCAAAACCAATGAACTAAACATAGTAGAGTTCCGTCAAGCCTTTACTTAATCTTCACAAGGTTGTTGAATCATTCAGTGTAAACTGACAGAAGTTTTCCGCCTTTGCTCTGAAAGTTGGTGCTAGTATGCAGTCTGTGATATTAGTGGACTGCCAAGTGCGTACTTTCTGATTTTAAGTCCAAAAAACAATTTGTTCACATGCAAGGAAATCCTCTTTCCCTCTCCTTTAATAGTATAGCTTTACCCGTTTTCAACTTAATATTAGATGGCATAATTTATTGTGATGAAGACTACAAGTGCTTTAAGATATCCATGGCACCATAAACATTAGTTTTTTCCCAGTATATAGCATTCTTAAGATTGTGGGGGCATGTTATGCTGATTAGAGTGTATTCACAATATATGCTTGTTGATATTATAAATCAAATCATTTCCCTCCTTTTGTGTTGTTGAGATTTTGTCTATCTCATGCACTAAATGCTTATTGGGACCTTAGTTCTATGCAGGAGAGACTTGTCTGGTGTTTTCTCATTTTTCTGTTTCTTTCTTTTTTTCATAATGCCCACAAGTGGTTGTGAAATTGTAAAGTAGACATGACTTGTTTTCTTGTATTTCAGGCACGGGTACTAGAACAAGCAAATTATACCAAGGTAATGTTGTATCTTCTGTAAGAAAAAGAATGTAGCAACTTATTAACTGCTTTTCATGCCCAGATATTGGACCTCTGTTTTCTCTCTCTTGTAGCATAGCCACTTAGGATGACATGAATCACTTCAACTACTTATCAATACCATGAACCTCCTTATGGCACTTTAGTTAATATCACAACTTATTTTTTGGTTAAATACTCCTACTGTGGCACTAAAGAATAGGTTGATTGATACAATTTTCGTGCAATTTAGTGTTATTAGATCAGGATAACATACCAATGTCAATTGGTTTTCAAAAGAACTTGCTTTGCTTGTTCTGGTAATTCCACTCTCCTTTTGGGGTCCATATAAAGGCCAAGATTTTTTTATCAATGCAATATGAATAGTTAAATACTTGATTACTCTAGATGGCAAAATAAAGTGCCCAATTTTTTATTTTTTTTAAATATGTAGACTCCCACATAAATGATTTTATAATAGGACTAAAATCAAAACAATTTTTAAAATACTTTGTGTATATAGCTTTCTATACACCATCTCGACTGGCCTAAGTGGTGCACTTTTCATTCCTTGTCTCTTCCACTAGTGTCTAAGCTGCTTTTACAATGTCTGCATGTATGCTGCAGGATGCAATATCAGGATTCTATCGATTCATATGGAATCTGTTCTATGCTGAGTATGCAATATTTCCTTTCATATAGCAAACATCGCTGTGTTTTTCTTGGAAAAAGGTGCACACCTGCATAGTTGGAGAGATCTTCTTTGTTGTATCAACAAATTAATAAACTAGCTATTTTTTTAGTATTTTTTATATAAATGTTTGTAGTATTGGCTTTTACTTTGATGTAATGAAATACCATTAACATATTTCATAATATTACACTGAAAATATTCTGTGCTATTTCTTTGTCGATCATTTTTAGCTAAAACATTCAGTGTTCAGTGTAGTTTATTTTTCAAGCATATAGATGTAAAATGTAAAAACAAAATGTGTGTATGTGGCATCACTCAATTTTTGGATTTCTCTTTTGGACACTGGGTCTGATGATCAAGCTGCATAATTTTAGGACATTGCAATGCTGGATCTAGAAAAAAAAGTGTGAAACATGTTGACACATTGTTTAATGGAAATTGGAAGTTGGTTTAGGTGTTCCAATTGAAATTCAAACACACCTGAAGTTTACTGAACTTGACATTTGAGAGTTATGTGATAATGACTTGAGAATGAATGACCCAATAACAATTTTCTTGAGACGTTAATACTATCTTACAATTTAAATTTGAACTTAAAGTGTAAATTACACACACACCTCCTAAAGTTTTTTCAAATTACATTTACACCCAACTTTTTTTAAATCATACACAAATCTCCCATTTGTTTTAAAAACATTATACTGACACTCCTTTTTTCATTATACATACACCCTTTTAAGTTTTTGAAGCCTTATAAGGGAGGTGTTGTGCACCTAGTAGCAAAAATGACCCTAGAGAATTAGTGCAATATTGTCACAAACAACTACCTCACGAAGCATAGCTGGTTTAGATGACTTTGCCTCCTCAATCATAGGTAGCACATAGGTAAGGTTACCATCAAATTCATACCTCTCAAATTGATGTCTTTTCCTTTGACACCTTTGAACAAATATTTGATAATCATTCACATGCGTTGCTTTCATAAGCTCAGGTGACTCTGCCACAAGTCTATTAGACGAATCCATCAAAGATAATTCTACAATTTTTACACTCCCTTTAAAGTTCTAGCCACACTCTTGTATCTTCTTGAATTTCCTCTAGGTTACAGAGACTTCATAAAAAACAACGTTTTACTAATAATCACCCTTCCTTCAAAATGATCAGACTTTGAAAATCTTCACTAAAACTTCATAGCCCACTCAAGCTTACCATCATCTACATGACACCAAACACCCTTAACACTAAGTAATCTAATCCAACTAGAGTTTTAGACTCAATGATAATAGACAAAGAATGATTCACTAGATGCTCATCCCAATAGCGTATGACCAGAGTGCGACCACATGCTCTTTGTCCTCTCCAACAAAGTTTTGTTCATCCTCTCGGTTATTCTATTGTGGAGTATAATAGTAGTCAAATGTCTCACGATGACTTTATCTCTACAGAAGTTGTTCAACTCCTTATAGTACAATTTTTTATTATGTATTAGGAGATTCCAATTCTTAAACATCTTGGACACATCTGATTTCTACTTTATTATGAATACCCATGTAAACCTTGAGTATTCATTGATCATTGAAAGAAAGTACCTTAGACCTCCTAATGATGAAACTTTCACTGACCTCCAATAATTAGCATAAACATAGTCTAATATGACCTTCATCTTGTGCAATCATGTAGGAAAGCTCTCTTGCTTTCCAAATATATAATGCTAAAAAACAAAAAGTTCTTCACCTTTTTTATGGGAAAAACGCACGCGGAAGCAACACACATAATCACGAATCAATGCAAGAAAATAAACGACACAGGATTTAACGTGGTTCGGTCGCCAACTCCAACCTACATCCACACGGACAACTATTAGATTTTCATTCTGTCTTGTTGCATTCTAATTACAAGTACAATGATCTCTTTAAATAGAGATAAATAGAGATAATAAAGGAACACAATAATTAAGCTCACTCACTCAGCCAAGCCCAATTGATTATGGTTTCATACCCAACACTTTTATCCTCAAACAACCCCATTCGAACAAGATATTTAACCTTCTAACACTCATGCCTCCTAAACCCTCCAAATGCATCTGAAACCTTTCCAATGGATATAAGATTATTCCTAACCTCTAAAAAATAATAACGAGATTGGTCAAAGTACGAATGACACCATCATGCATCATTATCCATACAGAGTTTATACCTACAGTCTTTTAAGAAGTGTCAATTTTCAAAACCATTTGAGATTGAAACCGTTCAAATAATCATCATAAGGAGCATCACAACAATAAATCCTAAAGCGCCTCTTTGTTTAAAAGTTAGGCAAAATTAATTTGATAAAATAATTTAAAATTATTGCATAATTGAGATGCATATTTAAAATTAATTTCAATAACAAATTTCACAATGAAATAGGGGCAGCCAAAATAATTGTTTATAACTAGAAGTTATTTACTAAAGAAACACTAAACTATATTACTTGACCACCCTTTCGAATCTTCCTTCATGTTTTTTTTAAAATGGTGACAATAAGGTTAGAACTTAAAGCTTGATGCAAACAACCCAAATATCTGAATAATAGATTCGTCCTAATGGTTAAAATATTGCACTGTTTGATATAAATATCACAAGCTTTTCAATATTAACTATAGAGTATTTCTAGTACAATTTTTTAAATTTAACTAGAATAAAATTATAAATAAAGATGAAATATGTTTAAAATTGAAGAAAATAAATGTAATTAAATTAAATGAAAGTTTTGTACTAAAACACAAGAGAATTTCTCATACAAAAAGATACATTTAAATTTAGAAAATAAATTGTAATAGTAGGATATTGAACAAAAATTTAATGACATTTTCTGGAAAAAAAGTTTATGTACAATACCTTAGACGCTATTTTGTTGTTATCCAATTAGAATTAGATTATACTAATCAATATGCATAATTTTTTAATTCAAATCTTATTTTCCGTATTACCTTTGTACGACTCTAATTTGATTACAGAAAAGTTAAAACAAAACATAAGGTTTGATATTTGGTGATACCTCCTTATATAATAACATATAGAGAAAATAATCATGGTATTGCATAACACATTTAATGCGCATGCAAGTACAAAGATAAAACTCAACTTATATTTAATATGGATGTTAGTGAGTGCATGGAAGACACATAATGAAGGGTGAAGAAAGATATTGAACTTTTGTATTTGTTTTTATCTTTTTGTAATTAAGAACTTTTTTTTTTTATGTTATTTGCTATTAGGCTAATTAATGTTTTTCTTTTGTTTGGAACTGTTCTTTATAATAGCAGCCACAGACAACATAATTGGAAAAAAGTGTTGCAACTATCAACTTTGTTAGATATCTCACTTGATTTGAGATAAAGTTAATTCATAGTATATAAGTAGATATAAACTTCATCTTACAAGTTGGTTTTGTAAGTTGAATTAGACTTAATGTTCATTTCTCAAGACGTGAGAGAATGTCTTGAAGATCCCATATCGACTAGAAATAATATCAATTTAGAGTATATAAGTGAATGCAAACCTCACTTTAGAAGTTGGTGTTTTAAGGTTGAGTTAGACTTGTCCACTTCTTAAGAAACTCAATCACCAACACCAAATGCATTCATCATCAGTTCTTATTTTAATTTTCACTCATACAAATTATCAAAGTACTTCATTTATTGTGTTTTTTAAGTGCACCTTTATCACTCATAAATTGAACTTCAAAAATGTGGAGGCATTATTGTATAGTACATTGTACACATTTCAACCTAATCAGTGTGTTTCTTTATAGATATTAAGGATTGAAACCACTCGGTAACAATTTTGGTGTTGGTGACAATTAATATATTCTGACTCTACCTATTTCATATTGTCTATTCCCTTTCATGCTATCATATATAAGATAAATAGAGTAGATACTTTGAAGGATAACACAGAGGTGGGGATTTGAGAAATTTTTTGCATAACTATACATGTTATTAATGATTTGCAAGTTGCTATTATCTCAATCTAGATTGGATGAAAGAAGCCAATCAGTTTCTTTCCTCATTTGGAACCAGAACATACAAAATTCTTTTGTTCCTCATCCATCACATGACCTACAAAAACTATATGGTTTGAAGAATGGCACTAAAAAGCATTGCAAAAAGAACTCCTGTGTCATTTTCTCAGCAGAAGTGGCATCTTTTAATTACCACTTCATCCTATGTATTGTCAGCTGATACACTAGCTGATTAAGGCACTTGGAGCTTCGGACAAAGAAGATGGAAAAGCAACACGAGGGCTGAAGCGAGATAAAGATGGAATCCGAGGAGATGGAGCCGATGTTCTTTTCCTTGGAGACAAATGTTGCTGCTCCAAAATCAAATTCTGCAGCTCTAGAGGGTAGTCTCTCATGCAACCAATTCGAGGGCCTGCACCTGTTGTCCATTTAGTAGACAAGTGATTAGCCAATTGATATGATTTCCTTCCCTTGTGTGAATCTATCCTCTTCAAGATTTGCTCCTTTGGAATCGTATTTTCATCTTCTTCATCTTGATTTTCAACAAACATGTTTGATTTGGAAACCATGAATTCTTCCTCATTTATAAAGGATTCTTCTGCTGTCTCATAACCACAGTCTGATGTAGTTGGAGAATAAAATTGGGTACGTGGACCATTTTCTTGCTCTCCAAAAACTTCGGACACCGTGACTCTTTTTGGTATCTCAATTCTTGCTATTTTTGATCCTAGTCTTACAGACAATTTTGACAAGGATGGTTGAGAGGTTGAATGAGCATTAGAATCCTCATTTTTCAAGTCAGGAAGCTTTTCAGCTAAGAAGTTGGGACTTTCTGTTTCAGTGTTTGGAGGTTTCATGGCCTCTACAAGATTGTGTAGGAAGATATCTTGGTTAAGTTCGCCCATGCCATCTTCTTCTTCTGGATTTGTCTGGATATAAGAAAATGGCAATCAGCATTCCACAAGAATTTTCATTTAAGTGATGTAACGAAAATGGCAATTAGCTAATTTTCTATGCGTGTTGTTATGGCTAAAGTTAAAATCTATGCATGATTCTAAGTACACCAATGAAATAATAGTGAATATGTAGTTATGTTAATGTGGAGTTTAGTTTTCTTCGGTCATGCAAATGCTGAATGGAAATTTGCTTTAGATTGACAGATGATATATCTTAGACTGAAGCAAAGTTACCATTTAGTCATTTTACCTTTACATCTGTAAGATCCACATTATTCTCCATAAGGAATGACATGAGTTCCTCAAAATTTTCCTCTGTTGGGAGATAATGCCCACTGTGAGGCCAAACTACCTTTGGAGTTGAAAAAGTCTATTGTTAGTAGAAAGAAAAAGAAAAGGAAAACAATATACAATATCTGTTAAGAAATATGGGGTTTATGTCTTTTTCATACCTTAAGAACACCATCCTCTGCCACTAGTCTACCAGCAGACAATGTGGCTCCCCCTGCTAGGAAGCTTGAATGTTGAAATGTGCCCTTGTTCTTCTGCCCTACATAAAGAGTCTTGGATGTACTAAGTACAAAAATCCACTTTGCATTTCCTCTTGTGTCAACATGTTTCCGACTTCTCTTGTACAAGAGCCTTCCATCCACAATAACTACTTCATAATCCACTCTTTCCACCTACAAAAGAAACAACTTTTAAAATTACTTTTACATGTTGCTTGACAGTTAACGAAGATTTGAGTTGTTCTCAAAAGTAAAATATCATGGCATGTTCCTGACATATTTAACATGATATTGATCCATCTGGTTGAAAAAGAAGATAAAAAAGGGAAATCAAAGAGAACAATAAACTCACTGGACCCAGATACTTGATGCACTGCTGCTGAAGTTTTAACCTGGAACATCTCTCAGAAAGTACTTCCTTGCCTTCCCCAATATCAAGCCTGCACTTGTAGGTTGATTTATCCATTAGTTTGATTGAAAGTTACTTGTTAAACAGAAACTGAATTTTCATTCTTGTTTCAATCTTACCAATAGAAGAAAGGTTCATAGCTATCACAGCGAAGCCATGTGACATAATAAAATTGAAGATTGTGACCATAGCGATGTCGAGGGTCAATCTGTTCAAGTTCATAACCAGTTTAGAGAAATTAGCAGTTTAATTTGAACAATATCACTTTAGATATGATATGAGACTTACTGCCTCTAGCCAGTGCTGCAAAGCAAGTTTGCGAGCCCTCATATCCTTAGATAGACCCTTTCCAACCTATTATTAAACACAAAGCAAAAACAGCTTAATAGTCTTTCAATCTACAACATCAACAACTCAACATATTATGACAAAACTCATGTGAGAACCTACCTTGGCTGCTCTCTTTCTTGCCCTTGACCACCGTGAAAGGGCGGTTTCCGGTTTCTCAATGTCAAAAAATGATATTGAACTGCGCTTGAGTTCAGCAAAATCCAAAGCCTTCCACCTATGCGTAAGAATTTAACTCAGTAACATAAACAATATTAGGGACATCTTTGTCTTTGGTAGAGACCACAAGCACATGGTTATGAAAGCTTTTTCAATTCCCTTGTCTTTCAACTTAATCAAGGAGATTGCTCCAAGACTCCTAAATCTAAAAGTGCACACTCCCATACAAAAGAAGAGTAAATAGTATATGCATTGACAATGTATCTTACTTTTATTCTGTCATCCAAACACAAATTGTATGGTAAATTTGTTGACATTTACAATAATTGTCTTCAAAATTATACCTACCCTGATTTCTGGTTGGTTGAGAGTGTAGAAAATTAACTGACAGAGGAAATAACAATTAAAAGGGACCATGTTTCATGTAAATTCCAATTGTGTTTACCCAGGTACATGTGTTGAAACTAACCATCTCTGCTCTGCAAGAACTGCACAATCTGCAAGTTGCCTCCTTGTCCTAAAACTTTTGTAAACTTTCTGCAACCTCAGTGCAGCTTGATCCCATTGATTCTGTTGCCCCCGCAATGGCGAATATATGTTCTTCTCCAACCAGTTGCCACTACTGTCTCTACTCTTTTTTCTTTCTGGTTTACCACCAAACAAGTCATTTTCCATATCTGCTTTAGGAGATCTTAAAGAAAACATGCTCTCCAACTCAACCGAACCTCCGACCATCATCTTCCCTGCAAATTTGGATTTCTTTGAGTCAAGTTTTAAGTCTTAATCATGGAACTAACTTACAAAAAAATATGATCTATATCTTCACCTCTGAAGTTGATTCACCTCAAGAGAAACTTTCACAATAATATCCAAATCAACTAATGTGCAAGGTAAGGTTTTTCTCATTTCATAAATTGCTGTAAATATAACTCAAATAAACAAAATTTATGGGTACAACCAAGTTTTAAAAAAAGTGGTAGGAGAAAGGCACAGAGCTTGGAGCTGTTCTTAGCATTTTATTACATGTTGCAGACATTAAGATCTTCAAATCTTCGCCTACAAAGGCTTTTGAAAAGCTTCATGGACTCTTAGCACTCATGATCCTTTATAGAAAGAGGGAGGAAAACCAATACATAAATGGGAACACATTCTAACAATTTTTATTTGGATTTCAAGATCTTCATAGCAGAAGAAAAGGAAATAAATTCCAACAATCGCCAGATAAAATTACTGGCCTCTAAGCTTTAATTATATTTTCTGTCTGAATGTCTGATATCCAGCAAAAACAATATCCAATAATTCCGTAGTTTAAAAATTGATACGCAAAAGACTTATCCGTCGCTTCATCAGATAGGTTTCTATAGAATCCAAAAAATGACATGTAGAATAAAGAATCAAATCTTCAACAGTGAATGTCACAAAAAAAATAAAACATTGTCTTGTCTAACATTTCAGAAAAGGAGTTGATGGACCTTGCCATTGTTGGTATCAATTTATAATAAACCAACAAAAAACAAATTATCCCTTAATCCTCATTCCCTTATCGACCTTGTTGCTCAATTGGCCATTCTTTGATGCCATTTTCCTCCTCCCTTAACCCCACTCACACCTCCAACGTAGCAAAAACCAAACCAAAAAAACAACAACAATGACATGGTTATCATCAAACCAGAAAACATGCAATATGGCACATATTCAGTTATAAGAATCATAAAACATTGTCACATCATTATCCATGTTTGAATATTGAAAAAGACACACACACATATCCTAGGCCAACTCCATACAAAACAACAACATCAGCATCAACCTTTTTGTTATTGTTATTGTTATTGTTATTAATTATTGTGAAGGAGCATTAGCATACCTGAATATTTGGCAGGGGACCACGGAAGAGGAAAGGCTGAAGGAGGTGTTCGGCAGAGAGAGAGAGAGAAAGATGAGAGATTGAACAAGAAGAAGCAAAAGGGTGGAGAGAGAAGATGAAGGGACCCCAGAAAGGAAGTGGCAGAATAGAGGGTGGCAATGAAAGAGAGAGAGCGAAGAATGTGGGAAGAGAGAGTGAGGAGAAAGAGAAAGGGCTTGCAAACAAACACGTTAATACATGCAATGCTATTCTTCCACCACCCTTTTATAGAACACATAATTAAGATTGCAAAATAAAAATAAAAATAAAAACAGATAATGGAGGAACGACAAGACCATGGAAAAGGTAGGTTTGTTTCTACTCTGTAGTTTCTTTGGAGTGAACTGAACTCAGACTTCAATCACTTAATTCATTTATTTTCAAGTTAAAATCATTCAAATACGTTGGCCATTAATTAAATAATTAATTAATAATTATTGTATGTATAATTTTTTTATTAAAAATAATCTTAGTGTAAAGATTAGGTTAAAGTGCAGATAAAAATGTTTATCATCACATTTATGTAGTCTCAATATAGGGCTATTTATACTTTTATTTTTTCATATAGCATTTTTTTTTTCTTTCTATTTAGTACCCTTTTATTTTTATTTCCTTCTCTAACACCATTTTAAAAGTAAAAAAAAATTAATAAATTAAAAAAATTGACAATTTTAATTTTGAATGCATTAAATAAATAAATAATTTTAATGTTTAAAATAGTTAGAAATATAATTAATAAATAAAGAAATAAGTTTTTACAAAATAAAAATAAAAAAGTAATAAATTAAAAATGTTTAGTTTAAATTTTTTTTAAGAATGAAGAAAATAAAAAATTAAACCCTACAACAATAAAAGTTGAATCTATAAACATAAATTAATATTTATTTTTATTATTATTGATGATATAATCATGTTAATATCTTGTTTTTATTTGTTTTTATATCTTTTATCTTTATCTTTTTTTTTTTGTCTTTATTTTATATTTTTTATGTTTTTAGTTATTATTATTATTTTGCCATTCTTTATTTATTTCTATTTTTTGTTTTTATTTTTATTGTTACTGTTTTTATTTTCTATATTTATTTGTATTTTTTTCTTCTCATTTTTAAGTATTAAGTGTAGCATTTTCATTAATTTTTTTTAGGATTTTGCATTTAGAGTAGACACTTCAATATTATTCTTGTTCATTACTAATTAAAACTAATTGAATTTGATTTTTTTATAATTATGTCTTGTATTTTTTACTTGAAATTAACATGATTACATCATTAATAATAATAAAAATAAATAGTATTTTATGTTTATAGATTCAAATTTTATGTTGTTGTAGAGTTTAATTTTTTTATTTTCTTCATTCTTACAAAAAAATTGAATTTTAAACTAAACATTTTTAATTTATTATTATTTTTTATTTTATAAAAACTTATTTCTTTATTCATTAATTATATTTCTAACTATTTTAAATATTAATTTTTTTTTTTACAACCAACACATTTATCTTTTTAATGCATTCAAAATTAAAATTATCATTTTTTTTAATTTTTTTTTTTTACTTTTGAAACATTACTAGATAGGAAAATAAAAACAAAAAGGTGTTAGATAGAAAAATAAAAACAAAAAGATGTTAAATAGAGAAATAAAAATAAAAATAGTGCTATATGGGGAAAAACGTCCATTTATATATGTTGATCGGTTTATTTTCATATAATTTTAGTTATACTTTCAAAATATAATTAGTTTGATGCATAACAAATAATTAAAATAAGGAAACTTCTAACACTTGCTTTTTTTCAAACGTAATAATAGATAGTTTTTTTTAGGTTAAATTATAATCGATGTAATAAAATTTTGGAACATGCTTTTATTAAAAATGTAGAAATTGAGTTTTAATTAAAAAAATTAATTATGTTTTTAATCTTTCAATTTCGAAGTAAATTTTAATATGGCCTCGTAAATTAAAAAAATATTTTAGTTCCTTAAATTTAGAAAACAAAATTTCATCACTGATAACTTGAGAGACTAAAAATAGTTTTAAATAAATATTTTAGCCTTTTATATTTGAAAGAATTTTTTATTTGAGAAATTACAATAACTTTTGTTGAATTTAAAAAACTAAAATCATTTTTTTTTTCTAAAAGTTTAATATAAATCAATAGTTCAACAACGTATGTTTCACTACTACTACTAATTATTAGAATTACTATTATCATTATAATTTTTAAAATAATAATAATAATAATTATTATTATTATTATTTTCTTTAAGCTTGGAGTTGGTGGAACCGTGTACAGCTAGAAGGTATGATGGAGACGAGACTACCTACATAAAGTGTGTGACTTTGATTTAATTTATTTATAAAATAAATTTTATTATATATATATAAATTAATGAGTATGTCTTTTTTCAAATTTAAGTATTCTTTTTTAAATAAAATTCTAAACAAAGGTAAAGAGTACTAACTTTAAAAACTATAATCATGGTATTATCACGATGTAATACATAAAATAATATAAACTACAAATTTTAAATTAAAAATGATAAAGATTAATCTTTTAAGCAAGTGTTCAAAAACTATTTTTAAATGATGATATCATTTCTAGGTATAAAACAAATCATATTAAAAATATGAGTGTGTATAAAGTTAAGACTATTATACTCATTGTCAATAAATGATTATTCAAAATATTTTGTGCTTTTAATTTTTTTAAATTATATTATTATTAATATTATATAACATCTCCATCATAAAAGAGGTTTCAATTTTGTTTTTGTGTCCTGAGGAATTTATAATATCATATTTTTATTGGCGTTTTATTTGATTGTTAATAGAAAATATAATTTTTAAAACAGAAAACATAAATTGTTTTTGTTTTTGATTTGTTAATTGCTAAGACAGCTCAAAGTGTTTTTTCCTTCTACTCAGACTTTGAAATTTCCATCACACACAAACATCGACACGATTACTATCTGGTTTTGGCGTTTTCGCACGTGTGATTGAATTAATATGAAAAACAGTGAAGTTAGTGTTCTTAATATAATAAGATAATTAATTATTTGGTGCATTAATATGTTTTTTCTGATATTGTTAAGTTAGTGCAATTTACAAAAAGAACAAAACTTAAAAAGTTACTAGGCAAAACAAATATCATACAGTAAATGAAGCATTATTCAAAAGTAATAAAATATACATATTTATAAACCAAAAACTGAAAATTTAAAATTTCTCAAATATTTTTAGGAATGTTGCTTCTACATTTGATTCCAACTGCCATAAAAGTTGACAGGTATCTATTATAGATAAAAAAAAAAAAAAAAACAAACAGAAGGTGATCCATCAGCTATTAATGCAGCCTAATATGAAATTTTTTCAAGAATGTTCAGGAATTAGAAGGATGGTTATTGTTGGTGGTATTCACCAATTTCACAAAGAGGGACCAGTGCTCAACCTTGTCACTGGTTTAGGGAAGCCAAAAGGTAACTTTGTGTTGTCCACTCTTGATATTGCTGAGCAATAATAGTCTAAGTTTGATCCTTATAGCATAAGCTTTTACATAATATTGATGTGATAGTTGTGAGTGCATTTTCATGATATACTTCTCAACATGAAGTTTGTTTTCTTTGAGGCATATCTCCTAAATATATTTGGTCATGTCTCGTATACACTGACACGGCCACCATGAAGTCAAATCAAGGTTTGATACATCTCATGTTATATTATTTTTATAATCACCTCATATCATCTATCAATAACTATAAGCTATGCAGGTTTGTGAGGAAAAAGAGACAAATTATATTGATCAAAAACAAAAATTTTAATCCATTATTACTTCCAATCTGCCCGAAGTAGTGTTTCCACCCGCCTACGATAAAAAAAGAGTAAAAAGACCATGGATGTTGATAAGGATTTGCTCTTTGGAGGGTGGTTGTTTTGTATTTGTTGGACTCTTGTATCATTCTAGTTTAGTGGATTTTCATTACGTGCGCTCCATTAATTACCGTGTCAAGTAAGAATACTCATCCTCATTGACTATAATAATCATTGTCCTTTGAACACAAGCTCTAGCTTGTTCTATGACCAAAATGAGACAAAATCCTAGAGGCACGAGGCAACGTACACACCAGGCAGGGACACACAAAAAGTAACGCTCCATTCTCAAGCTCTCCATTCTTCTTACCATTCATTCCCTTTCTTCTCCACTCTCCCAGCAACCCCACTACCGATTCCATTCTTCTCTCCACTTGTCTGTCTATCTCAGCTCCATCCTTCGCAACAAACACCACTCATTCACTCTCACCGACACAAACCTAAGGTAAAAGCTTGCAGTTTTAGTTTTCCATGGTTTTATTCTTTGCACATTTATTGAGTAACGAAATACTCTGAGCTTGACCTTTATATCATAAGCTTTTACATTCTTAATTATGATTTGCAGCTTCTTTGGACAACTTTAGTGAAAAGTCAAACTAGTATAAGGAAAGATTTATTCTTTTTTGTTCTATTTTCCATTTTTCGTTCATTAGTAATGGACTTTGGTTCTAAATTTACATTTGATTTTTGCTTCCTGCACTATACGAAATTCCAACCTACACTATAAGAAACTCATACAGTTGCATGAAAAATGGTCACCATTATCTAGGAGTTGTGTCTCATATCGTGTATGTGTATTCTTCATTACAAAAATTAATTTAAATTTTAAAAGTAAATCATAAAAAATCATCAATGTTTGTGAAAAATAACAATAATAAATAAACACTATTTATCTTAACATTGGTGGAAGACTTCAAGAGTAAGAGCACTTCTCCTCAAACTAATTGAAGCCCTTCGCCGGCTTGACTGTCTCTCAACCGAATCCAGCCTCGCCTTTGGTGCACTCTGTGATCTGGATTTGGCCCTTGATGATGGTGTGTTGGCCATGTAGTTTGGAAACAAAGGGTAGTCATAGGACATAGGTTTTGCGTAGGCTGGTTAAGGGAAGGCAAAAGGTAGCTTTGTGTTGTCCACTATTGACACTGCTGAGCAGTAATAGGGACTATTTGTTCTATGCTGAAGCAACACTCCTCAAAATGATCACTGTATGCTTTTAGACTCAATTTTGTTTTCCTCCTTTTAAGTAGTGTTTTCACCCGCCTAGGATGCTGTTGAGGATATGCTCTTTTTGAGGATGGTTGTTTTGTATTTGTTGGACTATTGTATTATTTTAGTTTAGTGGATTTTCATACATGTTTTTATTTAAGCCATTATTTCTTTTTTATTTGCAATTAGGGTTCATTAGAACTTTATTTTCTTCATTGCGATTACGTGCGCTCCATTGATCACCATGTCAAGCATGGAATACTAATCTTCATTGACTATAATAATCCTTGTCCTCTGAACATGAGCTCTGGCTTGTACTATGACAAAAATGAAATAAAATCCTAACTTCCTCTGCATGGGGCAACTACACAGCAGGCAGGAACAGACAAAAAGCATCTAAAGCTCTCCATTCTTTTTACCATTCTTTCCCTTTCTCCTCCACTCTCCTAGCAACCCCACTATCGATTCTATTCTTCTCTCCACTTGTCTGTCTGTCTCGGCTCCATCCTTCTGCAACATCACCCATTCACTCTCACCAGTACAAGCCTAAGGTAAAAGCTTGCAGTTTCAGTTTTTCATAGTTTTGTTCTTTGCTCATTGATTGAGTAAAGTAATGGTCTGAACTTTACCTTTATAACATAAGCTTTTACATTCTTAATTATGATTTGCAGCTTCTTTGTTTGGATTAAAGGGTGTGGGGGAGTGGAAAGTTGAGGGTGTGAGGGAGTGGAAGTGTGAAGAAAGTTGAGGTTGTTTGGATTGGGGTATGTTAGAGTGAATGTGTGAGGAAAGTTTATTGAAATGCGTGAGTGAAGTGATGGTTGTAAGAGTATTTTAAATTATTTTGAATAGTGTAAATTGTAAGATTACAAATTTACCCTTGTATATAAAAAAATAAGTAACTATTAATTTTGTGCATATTTTAGTTAATTAAAATAATTTAAAGTTTAATTTATAAATAAAAGAAAAAAATGTAAAATTCAACAAAATAATTAAATATATAATTATAAATGTAAGTATAATTTATTATTTTCCATTTTATTATTTGAAATTGATTTTGTTACTTAAGTTAATTTATGTAGATAATTTTAATATTATTTATGATTCTTTAAATTATTTTGTATATATATATAAATATAAAATATATAAATTTATAAACTAATTAACAAAAATAACTATTTTAACATGATTTAAACAAATTCCATTCCAAACATAATAAACATTCAAACAAAATTTAAAGATAAATAAAACATATATTTTTAAATAAACCAGACATACCTCAAGAGAGCAAAACAAAACCACAATGCAAGTGTCAAGCAAGATCAAAGTGTGCCTGGAAAAATATTTAAGAAAATTCAAAAAATCAAGAAAATCAATCACATAATCGATTATCACTTCCCTTTAAAAAAGCACATAATTGATTCTCCAAAGTTTTAAGAACCATAAGCAATTATGCTGCAAGTTCAAAATCTCACATAATTGATTATCCAAAGTTTTAAGAACCATAATCGATTATGCTGCCAGTTCAAACAACCCTAAAATACAAATAAAATTAAAAAAAAAACTGAAGATAAGCTGAAGAAAAGCTGAAGAAAATTAGGATGAAGCACCACCACAGAAAGAAAGCACTGCCTGAAAAAAAAAAACCAAAAATGAGAAATCTGAAGAACAAAACCTACAACAAAACCGATTATCACATGCATGTTGTGCCCACATAATCGATTAGCCAAAGAAAATCACCCACATAATCGATTATTCAACCAGGCAAAAACTACACATAATCGATTATCCAAATCACATAATCGATTATGTTGCATTCTGAACTACATACATAATCGATTATGTGCCTCCAAATTCATAGATAATCGATTATTGCATATGCATAATCGATTATCCACTACTTTTAAGTGTATAATCGATTATGTAGGCACCCATTTTTCAAACCTAATCGATTATGCTATACTTGAAACACAAAAAAGTCTTACCTGAGATGAACGAAGCACAGAGCACACAGTGATGCCTTAGGAGTCTCCTGAAGCCCAGTTAACCAGTGTAGGAGTCACTTAACCAATGTAGGAATCACTGCATGTGAGGAAGACCTTGCGTTGCTTGATCAGTGAACTGAAACCTCTAGGCATAGTTTTATAGAGTGAAGAAGGAAGTTATGGCACAACTACTCCTCAACCACTGCATTCACTCACAGGCTTCCACCATGGTCAAACGATTCCTGAGCCAAAGTGAGGAATCTCATAGACGAATCTACACAGCCATGAACAGTGCCCATGCAGGAGTCCTTTGTCGTGGCATGGAAGAAAAAAGGAAGGCTAGACGGGTAACTTCCTACTTATGATGTGGCACTCGCTCTACTTTCTCTTCATTTTGTCGAAGATGGCAAATCTGTTCTACTTTCTCTGCACCTCCTCCCTCACTCGCATGCAACGCTGGAAGCAAACGGGGTGATACTGAGAGTTCCGTTGTCAACAACAGTACCACCCCTGGAACCAAATACGCTGTTAGTCTTTTTCTTATATATACACCATGTATTTTACTCTTCAAGATACAAGTAAATAAGAGTTTCTTTTACATTTTCTTTTCTCTGTCTTTCTCTCTTTTACGCTTTAGTCTTTATTTCTTTTTCATTTGCAATTAGGGTTCATCAGAACCTCCTTTTTTTCATTGCGATTACGTGCGCTCCATTAATCACCACGTCAAACAAGGAATACTCATCTTCATTGACTATAATATTAATTGTCGACACATCAAACATCAAGTAAAATAGTTGACCCGGTATCTATTATAGATAAAAAAAAAAAAAAAAGTTTACACTATCAGGTAAACAACTCTATCAAATTACATTTTGCAAACCAGATTTACTTGGCAGTGTGTATATGTGCTTTATTTTAATAAGTTTTAGAAGTTACTATATATTCTCTAAACTGTTAAAACTATATTATTTAGCTTCTTTTTTCACTACAAGAAGCTGTCGATTCGTCGCGTAATAACGATTCTTGAGGTAATGATGCTTAAGAAAGTGTTAACCACTGTAACTATGTAACTGTTTTTACAGTTATAGTTTTTCTATATATACTCTTATAATGCTCTCTCTAAAGACAACTTTCATTTTACATAATACATTCTCTTTCTTGTTTTCTCATTATGTTCCATGCACTGCACTCATACAAACAGAAGGAGAGCAAAGGATTTACCATGGATAGTGTGGATGATTTGTTAATTGCTAAAACAATTCAACACATTTTTTCCTTCTACTTAGACTTGAAATTCCCATCACACACAAACACTGACACAATTGCTATCGACTTTCGCCTCTTGTAAGGAGTGCCCGAACTTCATTGAAATTTCCATCACACACAAACACTAACATGATTACTATCGGGTTTTTGCATATGTTCGCACGTGTGATTGAGTTAATAGGAAAAACATTAAAGTTAGAGTTCTTAATATAATAAGAAAATTAATTGTTTGGTGCATTAATATATATTTTTTATATTGTTGAGTTAGTGCAATTTATAAAAAAAATAACTTAGAAAGTATCTAAGAAAACAAATACCATATATAACAAAATCTTCCAAATAACTACATACCAAACTCGGTCCAACTAACACCAATAAAAATAAACTAAATAAGAAAAGACAAGTCAAAGGATCGAAACAGTGAATAAATATTCAAGAATAATAAAATATACATATTTTCATTAAAAAAACTGGAAATTTTAAATTTCTCAAATATTTTTAGGAATGTTGCTTCTACATTTGATTCCAACTGTCATTTGTTCTAGTGTCATCACACAATAATCATAACCATATCACAATCATAAATACATAATATAAGGTAAGTATATAAAAATTCAAGAAAAATAATATAACATAAAGATAATACAAAGACACACACAATTGATTTAATAAAAGTAATTATATACATTAATTGTCTACAAAAGACATCAAGTAAAAAAGTTGACAGGTATCTATTATAGATAAAAAAAATAAAAAAAAAAGTTTACAATGTCATCATCTCTGGAAGGAATTTGTAAATTTTAATTGTGGCATGACTAAACATGAGGTTGTTTGTAAGTATGGTAAAAAATATATGAAAAAGTTTAAGAAAATGCATTTGTTGGTTGCTAAAAAAATCCTTCACTAAGGTCAAGAAACTATCAACTTCATTTGTTGTTTTATAAAAAGGGTGAAAAATCAAATTTATTAGACTTATTTACAATGATATGCAATAGATTTATATACAGGTGATTATGATGATAAAATTAGTACTTATAATTATATGTTTATGTTGGTGGAACATATATGTTCTTGTATGATCATTTAAGAAATAACTAATTACTACTTTTATTAAAGCTAGATTTGTTGTTCCTAGTACCAAGCAAGCAAAAAAATAAATTTCAAATAAAAAATATTAAGTGTCAATAATGCAATTGTTAAATTGTCTTATGTGTCAATTGTACAAAAATCCATTATCACATAAAAAATTATATAATGAAGTATTATTTTTAAGAATTAAATATGTTTTTTTTTCTTGTAGTGTAATATAAAATTAATTTTTGTCTCTAATTCAAATTTTAGATCTTTTTAGTATTTTTATGAAGTAATTTATTAGAATAAATTATTGTCAATTTTATTTTATGTGTTAAATAAATTTTCAGTATGAATTATGATATTAAGATATTTCATGTTAATTTATTACTGATGTCATGTGAATATATATTTGTATTTTGAATTTTACAATCCAAAATATAAATTTGTATTAAAGATTATACAATAAAAAATATAATTTTTTGTGCTAGGTTGTAGATGGAATGAATATTTTTAAAAGTACGAAAGTGGGGGAAGAAATCCTCATGAAGATATTGCGGTATAGAAAGAAAAAGCTAGGGTTTAGGTTTAAGACGTATTAAGGCCCAAACCGTTAGTGTAGTGGGCAACAGGTAATTCAAGACCAGGCCCATTAAAGAATATTCTCCAACCCCTTATCTGCTTCCTTTTATTTCATTTATTCATTACTTTACTTTAGTCCCTTTTACGTCCTAAGGCAGAGTAGTGTACTGTACTTAACGAACCGGACACGAACCGCAGGTTCTGTTCTGACAACAATCTTCTTCTTCTAATCTTTGTTATTTTGCGATTCTTATGACTTCTTCGTAATTCGCCTTTCTCTGCGTTGCCTTTTTTTTTTTTTTTCAGTTTCGTTGTCTTTGGCTTCACAAGTTTTTCTGTCTCAGCCATGGTGGAGAATAATCTCTTCGAGGATATTTTTAGAGTAGAAAAATTGAACCCCGATGACAAAAAATTATTCGATAGAGGTATTCTTGTTGTTATTCGCATCTGTGTTGTTTCTTCAATGCTTCAATTCTCTTCATATATTGTTTGTTTAGTTTAGCTTGTCATGCTTTGTTGTTATACATGTCTAGGGTTTTTCCCTTTGAGCTCTCTGTGTATTATTGGATTTCGATTTTTTTTTTTTTGTTTTTGGAATCTCGTTTTGTTGTTTTTGTGAAATGGATTTCAAAATTTCGTGGAATTTAAAATGCATGACACTGTCAGTCTATCAGGAACGAGGTTGACAGTGGAAAAACTCTCGGTGCATATATGCATAGACTATTTAGTCTATTTTTTTATGATTTCAATTAGATTCTTTTTTATTTTTAAAGTAGTTAGTTTGCATGAAGCGAATTAAGTTTAGTGTGTTTAAAATTCGTTGTTTGGTACTTGATGTTTTTATTTCAACGTGTGACATTGTTTTGAAATAAAAAGTAAGAAGCGAATTTGGATAGCTTCTATGATTCATAGAAGCGCAAATTAAGAAAGGGGAAGGGCGAGAGAGAGAGAAAGGTGGGTGGGGAAGGTAGAGAAAGAAAGATAAATAATATCCCAAAGTTTTATTTTAGGTGTAAAATTTCTGTCATTCTAAAAGTTCTTTAGATTTGATGTCCGAAGAAGTGTTTTTGATGTATGATATTTTAAATTCACTTAAAAATTGAATTTATTTTCTTAAAATTCCCCATCAAAACTCGTCATTAAAGTTAGTCTGTTATTCGATTTCCATTTGTAGCGTGACATACTAGAGATGTTTTTTTTTTAATCTTGTTCTGTGTATTTTATTCTAATGCTTCGATTTTGTTCATCTCAAGTTACTCGAATTGAAGCAAGAAGTGAAAAGTTTGACATGTTTATGCACCTTGATATCAATTCTGAGATTTATCCGTTGAAGGTCGGTCAGAAATTCACCCTTGTGCTTGTTTCATCACTTAATCCTGATGGAACACCAGATACTGGCTATTACACTCAGGTAAGAAATTTATTATGTACAATGAACCTTTCTTTCACTCTAAAGGATTGTTATTATGATTGTCAAGTGAAATCATGGTACAAAGCATTAGTTACTGTTAGAAGGTGCATTTAATGCTGTGTGGTTCTAATTCTTGTTAAAGCCTCAGGTGTCTGGCAATCTTTGTTTACTTTACAATTGTTATTAAGTTTTCTGTGACTGGGAGCTTCTGTCCTTCATCATGAACTTGTAATTCAAATCATAAATTGGGTTAATGGTGAGCGTAGACATGGTTGATGTGGCAGGAGTGGTTTGTACTTTGAATGCATGGATCTTGATGATTACATGACACTATTGCTTAATTTAATTCTGTAAGAAGCAAAATTTCTGTTTAATACAGAGTTTTCTCTTTCTAAATTTTTATTTAGTGCCTTTTTACTGTGTATTGGAATATTCAGTATCTATGGTTGTATCTAACCACTTGGCAGTTCTGTTACTAAAACACGTTTAAAGTATCTATGACTCTCGAATACTCCTACATATCAATGTTTTACCTCTATTTGATTTTGGTATTTGTGTGATACATTTACATACATATTGAGGGAGCATCTCATATATATTATAAATTTTAAGTAATACATTTGGGATATAACTCAGATCATATAATTTAAAATGGACTAAAACTACAGAGGACACAATCTTTTCCTCTGTATTCTTAAAGTTATGCTAAATAGTATGCAAATTTATAGCTCGAGAGTGAGGTAAAAGAGTAAATGATGGATTTAAAGATATATGAACCCAGCCTAAAAAGGGCCATTCTTCTGGTTAACCATGGTGAAAAGAAAGTAGATGAAAAACTTTAATTATTTTTAATCAAGCTTTTTGACAGTACTCAGGCTTGAATTCCTTTATATTTTTATCCTAATTAAAGATGTTTCTTTGTCCTGGTAAATCATGATAACTGGGACACTGGTAATATACAAAATAACATTGCTGTAGAACATATGCCATCAAGTTTGTCAAATCCTGGAGTCTACACAAACTCATGTAGCTTCTGTCATCTGAGTATTCCTAATATAAAAATATTTAAATAAAACCAATGAACACTGGTTATTGTGATTTTGGGTTCTTGATGAACACTTGGTTCACAGTTGTTGTGGTAGAAGAGGGATAATAGGTTTACAACAGTATGTCAAAGGGGGCCAGAACTTGATGTTATGGCCGAGAGTTGATTGATTCATAGAAAACAAACAGTCAATTTGAGTAGGCCAACAACAATGAGGGTTTCAGTTTTTGTGAATGATTTTTTCTCTGCCTAGGATCTTAAGCGCAATGCTAGTCTGTGTTGAATCGTGAGCTTGATGACAATATCTCATAGTGCTTTTAAGAAACTTTGTGGATGGTGGTGTGATCTATACATAACCCAATTTTGTAGCTAATAGTTCCCTTTGTCTTTCATAATTTTCTTTCTTTTTTTAGCTTTTTTTTTTTTCTTGTATTTTCTCTTTTGATTTTCAACTCAGTTAATTAATTTAATTTGGCTTACAGAATTCTGCTGTATATGTATTTTTTTCCAGATCAATCGACAATCACTGGCCAACAATTTTGAATATGTCATGTATGGGAAGCTCTACAGGATAACAGAGGGTTCTGGGCGTGAAAAGGCGTATGTCTATTTCCAGCTTTGAGTTTCATATGAATATTTAATAATTTACTAAAATAACGAAATTAATGTTAGTAACCTAATTCTGTTTGGCCTGCATGTTGCCAAATAGCCATTTAGAAGCTAGTTACTAGGAACCACGGGTTCGTCCTTCGGATTTGAACGGTTTTTAATTGATTGCGAGCATGAAATGAATAAGTGAATCGCATATTTGTAGTTCATATGGTGCCAATTGACTTATTTTGTATGTAAATAACACTGCTCACTAAATAAAATTGACAATTATCTATGCATTGTTGAGTTCCGTTGTGCCAATCAGTTAGGAATTATCTTTCGATTATGAGATGAAGAGTTCTCTGAAGTTATGAGATTATGTAGTTGGTTTTAATCTTAGTAGCAGCTCCCCTAGTCAGAGATGAATGCGATCATTACATTAATAATTTAATCTTTGTTATTCTTTTTAATAATCATAATTTTTATGGGCTTTGAATTGTAGGGAGCTAAATATTTCATTTGGTGGGCTACTGATGCTGTTGAAGGGAGATACTTCTCATTGCAACAAGTTTGAACTTGATCAGAGGTTGTATCTTCTTATTAGGAAAGTCTAAAAATTGTATTTAAAAAAGAAAGGAGGATGTGAATCCTTGTTGTGGCAAAAGCACAGCAGCTACTTCCAACCACATCTTTCAGTACTTTAACTGTCGATTATCTTATTAATGCGCCTCTTTACTCCTTAGTTGGACTCCAACTTTAAAAACCCAAATATTTGGTGATTTGGTTGCCAACTCTGATTTTGTCATATCCCTTTTTTTTTTGCTTATGTTATTTTACACTCTCACCATTTCTTCTCCCTTCATATCTACTTGTATTTCTTTCACATCCATTTCTCTCTGCAGGTATTTCACATCCCTGCTTCGGGTGTTCGAACTATTGTATGACTATACTCATTCACCTGATTCACGTCTTTAATCTAACTACTGTTTAGATAGTTGTCTCTAGAAAAGAAGGTTTTGGGCAGAAAAGGTTTAATAAATAAGGCACATCTTACTCCATATCAACTTATCTAAGCCTTGGCATTTCATATTTGTCTATCTAGATCTATTTGCATTTCATGTTTGCTTTAGGTCATTTGCACAAGTCTTCTGCATTTTATATCAGCTTATTTAAGCCATTTCCTTTTGTGTAGGTCTATCTAGGCATCTTAATATTATTTGTGCCAATTAAGAGAGTTTTTTCTGTAAGCTTGTAGAAACCCTCTCTACTGTACTTTCTCTAAATTATAATCCTATAAACTAATTTTAGCTTAAGAAAAGATTATTTTCTTTTCTTTTTTTACAAGTGCTTAATTTTTGAAATATTCTAATCAATACAATCCTAAAACTCAATTCTTTTTCAAATTATTAGAACTTAAGTGTAATTTTTCACCACCTCTAATATGAATCACTTTATTTGTTACTTCTACTAAAGTTATTTGAGTGGTTACATATTTAAAATCAATTTATATTGCATGTTTTTAAACAACGTTATGTGTCAACCATTTTTTAGTATCTGTTTTCAATCAAAAATCACATCTAGTTAAATTTGTTTTTATAAAATCGCACTTATCTGAAATCAATAAATATACATACTAAATACATTCGAAGTCTTCTATAGTAAAATTCGTTGAAACTGTTGTACGACACAACCATTATGAAACTCCTGTTAAACCTGAAAACGAATGAAAGAAAAAATAACAATAAAACTATTTTGTTCTCCATTGTTAAAATTACAGCTAACCGAGTAACAATTAATTATGACTTAAAATTCTCTTATGATATAGGGTTATCAAAAGTTAAACCCATTGTGTTATGTAAAAGTATATTTAACGATGAATTGCATTTATTAATATATTTTTAAAATAAGCTACCAGGTAACACATCAATGCGATTTTATTTAAAATCTTAAAAAAAACAAAAAATTAAAATTAAGCTTAAAAAGAAAAAAAAATAAAATTTGATTTTATTTTAATCTTGTAATTTAAAAAATAATAATATATCTTTTTATATAATTCTCATTTTAAAGAAAAAATTAGGGAGATAATTAATTGCATAAAATAATTCCAAATTTATTGATTTTAATTTTTTATACAATATTTCAATTCTCACTAAATATAAAAATCCTTTTAATATTTAAAAACATTAAATAGTTTAAAAAAAATTCAAACACACGTTGATTAAAAAAATAACAACATAAAAGTCAATCAAAAAACCTAATTGACATTCATCAAGATATAGCTCCATAAACATTGACTGAGAAAATAAAATTTTGAGTAATGTAATCGAAAAGTGACATTGGTCTACATTATCATATATTGGCAAGAAAAAATCTCAATGATGTCAAATAAAAAAAATGCCCTTAATAGACCAGCTTAAAAGAAATTCGACCTTCACTAAATCAACGAAACATTAATTTTAGTTTAATCGATATTCCAATCTTAGTTTACCTTATAATGTTTTGATCTCAATCGACATAGTCCCTCAATCTCAACACTTTGATAATATATAAGTTTAAAAAATATATTAACATGTTATTTTATAATTTTATTTTTAACACCTTTGTTATTGAAATGAAATTTAATGTATTTTGCCCATATGTTAGTAAATATTAAAAATATAGTATCACAATAATAAGTGTTAAAAATATATTACAACTATACTCATAAGAAAATTATTTAAGTTAATGAATAATAAAATATGGAGTATACTTTTAGTATTTTTTAACTATAACTACACATTTTGTTTTACCAAATACAACTCACGAAAATAAAACAATACAACTATTTTTAGGTGCTTGAATTGATTCCAAATTAAATAAATTCACATTAAATGATAAGTTATGTAATAATTTTGTCAAACCTTTCACATAACTATCTTTTAAAAATTAAAAAAAAAATTAAGATAGTTTCCTCATTTAACTTATGTAGTTATTAATGGAAATTTGAATTCTAGGTTCTCAACACATCTCTTAGCATTCAACATCAACATTCACAATTTTAAAACACCAAATTTGTATCAAATATTGCTTGAAACAACACCAGTGCAATTCCTTCTCATGTAACCAACCATTTGCATGCATCTCGAACCCCTCTTCACATCTCACCCAAATTCATAAAACAAAAAAAAGAATCATATTTTCTGTATTGTTCTTATCATGGGACTTGAGATAGTACCCATTGATTCAACTTTTGAAGACTATCAAACCCTATACGAAGAGTGGTTCAATTATGCTGATGCAGGTTCTTATTTCAACACTTTTTTATTTTTATTTTTTTTATAAACAAGAAAGAATGAATAAATAAAATCATTTCAAGAATGATTCAATTCTTATACAAACATTTCAATCTTTGTTGTCTTTCATCATAATTCAAATCCTTTGTATAATTAATCACTAGTTTTCTAAAATTTTGTTTCATTCCATTCCAAAATGTCCAAAATAATAAAAAAGTTTGAATTAGATTGAGTGAAAATAATTATTAAGATTCTTTCTATTAACCTTCTTCATTTGTCATTCATATGATTGATTTATGCAAAAATAAATGCATGTGATTTAAAATAATGGGAATATTCTGCATTTTGGTGTCTTTCAGATGGGGATGGTCGCTTTACAGGGAAAGAAGCCATCAAGCTTTTTACCATGTCAAACTTGTCACGACAAGAATTAAAGCAGGTTTTGTATTTTATAGATTTATTTTATGCAAAGAAACACAAAATCTATATTTACAAAGATGGTTTATTTGTGGATTATTGAAATTTTAAGACATAACAATTTAAAGTGATTTGGTCACCCCATGCACTTTTTCATAATTATATTGAATAATTACTTGTAATTTTTCGATCATTTATTATTTATCCCTTACTTAATGTACTCATAAGCTTATGTTTTTAATCCAAAAACTATCATTGAATTCAAAAATATTTTTCAGATTCTAACTAGTCATGATTTTACTAATGGTTATTTTTGAAAATGGGAAAACTTATATACAATATTTTAATATTTTAACTATGATTAATGTTATTCGCTAATCCTATTTAAAGTTTTGTTTTGGTAATATAAATAAGATGTATATTAGCAATGTATGATCAAATATCAATATCATCACATAAAGAACTATGGGTAAGTATGCAAGTTTTATCCATTTGAAAACTTTCAAACTTATATAGGTAAAAGTTGACTAAGATAACATTTTTCACATTAGATTTGAAATTATTTAAAATCAAATGAGTTATTTATTTAAGTTACATTATTTGACATTTTTTACATTTTTCTTTTGATATTTGTTCTTTCTTTTTTAATAACTAATGTTTTTCTTCCTTGCTCTTTTTTATTGAAATAAGGTATGGGCCATTGCAGATACAAAACGAGAAGGATATCTAGGTTTCAAAGAATTTGTCACTGCTATGCAGGTAAAAATAATAATTTTTGTTTTAGAAAATATGTTTTTAAGTTTAATTTTTACCAATATCCAAAACCTAACCCATTTGAATTGTAGCTCGTATCTTTAGGACAATGTGGATACTCAATAACACATGATCTACTAACTAGTGATGGTAATTTTGGTTTTGTTTTCATGTTGTTTGGTTTATTATTTATGTTGTGTGCATCAATTGAAAATTTTCATTTTTAACTCATTAAATTCCATATTATAAAAGTTATTAACATATGATTGACTTTTATTTCAGCCATGAAATATGTAAAACCACCCACAATGGAGGGTTTGGATGTATTAATTGCAGTAAGTTTTTGTTTTTTGTGTTGATTCTATACATTCATTGAGTGAGATGACTGATCATTACATGATTTTTTTTATGCAGAAGAAAAAACGCAAACATAAAGATAAAGAATCAAGTGGTAATGTATACTAGTTTAATTACTAAATGCATCTTCACATTACCATTTTTCCTTTTTATTTCTTTATTTTTTATCAGTTTCACTCACTTATAGTCCTGCAGTTAGTCCTCAGCCATCACCTACAAGTAATTGGTTTTCTGCTAAATCAACGAAAGAGGTAAGCATTTTGTCACTTTGATAGGCATAGAATTAACATGATTTGAAAACTGTTCTTCCAATTTAATGATGTCGAATATCCTCTATCAAGTTTCTCAGCTATGCTTTTTTCTTCGAATTCGAATCCTCCTAATCAGTCCAAAAAAATAATACTTGTAAAAATACTCCGACGTTCAAATTAGATAAATATTTTGATTACCTAATTCATAGTTTTTACCAACCTTATCTTTTATTATTTATCATGAGAGTCTTCATTTATTTATAGTTTTTTTATTGGATCTTTTTCTTAATGATGTTGGTGTAGACCCAATAGGTCTCAAATGATGCTTTGCAGCTCTTAATAAAGATTAGCCTATTTAACGCTCTGTGACTTTGGCTGAGAGGCCGAATTGCTGTGTCCCTTACTGACTACTTAGGACAGAAAGAATTTGTTACTTTTGATCGTTACTACAAATAGTAATTGGATGGTTGGCTAAAATTGTATCATAGCTAGAAAGTCATATACTTATTTTCTTTTAGTTGCTTAATATTGTTCATCTTTTGTTGGCTCAACTTTATAATATTGTTTAGATAAAGATTCACTCAAACATGTTAAACTTATGTATGACTAGAGAAAGAAATCAAGTGATTTTATTTATATTTGAATTATGTAATAGGTTTTTTCGTACTAGAGATTGGGTCTACAAATATTTTAGAAGATTTATTTGGAATACTAGTTAACTATTTTATGACTCTATATTGAAAATTAACCTAACAAGATTTAATCTATATTGAAGGCTATATTAAAGTTTT
The DNA here is from genome assembly GCA_013389735.1 of Phaseolus lunatus. NCBI lineage: Eukaryota > Viridiplantae > Streptophyta > Magnoliopsida > Fabales > Fabaceae > Phaseolus > Phaseolus lunatus. Next base: position 46,224,945 of record CM023863.1, on the reverse strand, counting down.
AATTTAAGATTAAGTTATTATTTGGGGACTAAAGTCATCAATATACTTGTATAAGAACATAAATTAATGTTAAGTTTTCTTTACATTAAATAAAGGATATTTGATTTAACAAAATGAAATTGTAAAATATCTTAGTTTGGACCAACAAGTTATGGTTTTCTTTCTTTATTCTTCTAATGTATCTTTTAATATTTTTATATGTGTGTGTAAAAGGGAGGAATCAAGTTAGAGTTACTTGTCATTTTCGCCTTTCATTTTCTTCTTAGTATCTTTATTTTTTAGCATATGTTCATAGGTGTCTGCATCTTCAGTGACATCAATTATAGATGGGTTGAAGAAACTTTACCTTCAAAAGTTGAAGCCTTTAGAAGTTGCATACAATTATAACGATTTTGTCTCTCCATTATTGGTTAGTAGGTGATTCTTTTTTTTTGTTTACTAAGAAATATAACTAAATAGTTTAGACTCAGTTTCAGTTGTTTACCCAGTCATGTAATGAACACCATTTATATATGGAGAAGGATACAGAATGAAGATTTTTTTTTATTGATTACTATTATTTCTTTATTACAGACAAATAGTGACTTTGATGCCAAACCTATGATTTTACTTTTGGGTCAATACTCAACTGGAAAAACAACATTTATTAAACATATGCTTAAAAGTAGTTATCCAGGTAAGTGATTCTCGAACCTCAACTCCTATGCATATAATGTGTATGTGAGATTGCTCATTCTAGTTATGTACTTTATGTTACTTATCTGTTTTACTTACAATTGTCATTAGGTGCTCATATTGGACCAGAGCCAACAACTGATAGATTTGTTGTTGTCATGGTACGTTAATCTACATTAGTATGTATATGAAATTTGAATGTGATTATTTAAATGACTCAACATCTTTGAGTAGTTTTGTTCAAATAAACTGAGAAAGATATTACTGATATACAAATTACGTGAAACAAAATCATTCAAATAGATTGAATGGAGTTAGAGAAATAAGATTTCAAATGAACTTAGATGTTTGACATGGAAATATAAAAATGTAGTTGGGTGTCTGATATCTTCAAATGTTGGTTATCTTTGGAAAACCAATTGTTGCTTATCTTGGAAAATCAGTCATTGCTTTAGTTTTAAAGAGTTAATGGTGGTTCTCTTTGTATAGTCTGGACCAGATGAAAGAAGCATTCCTGGTAACACTGTTGCTGTCCAAGCAGACATGCCATTTAGTGGTCTTACTACATTCGGCACATCATTTTTGTCCAAATTTGAGTGTTCTCAAATGCCTCATCCTGTAAGAGTCTTTTTACACCTAATTAAAACAAAATCAAGAAATGTTTTGATAGCTTTTAAAACTAACCTCTCTCATTTTGTATCAATTGTTCAGTTATTGGATTACATTACATTTGTTGATAGCCCTGGAGTTTTATCCGGAGAAAAACAAAGGACACATAGACAATATGACTTTACAGGTGTAACATCGTGGTTTGCTGCTAAATGTGATTTAATACTCCTTTTGTTTGATCCTCACAAACTTGATGTTAGTGATGAGTTTAAGCGTGTGATATCATCTCTACGAGGACATGATGACAAAATTAGAGTGGTGTTAAACAAAGCAGACCAAGTCGATCCTCAACAAGTAAGACATATATTACTGATATTTTAATTATACTTAATTTGACAATTTCATTGATTAGAAAATTTGATCTATATTTTGTATGATTGAATGTTGTAGCTAATGAGAATATATGGTGCATTAATGTGGTCACTTGGAAAGGTATTGAATGTTCCTGAAGTTATGCGTGTATATATTGGGTAAGTCACTTTATCCCTTATGGAACTCTAAAAAATGTTTTTTCTTTACATTGAGAATTAGTTTATGATATGTCATGAAGTTACATATTTGTTATTTTTACTAAGTGGAAGGGTTTTTTCTTTGATTTTACTTTTTACATGGTACACATTCTTGTATAATTTAGATTTGGTCACACTTTGATTCTTATATAAAATTGCATTGTTCTTTTATTGTGTTCAAACTATTTTGGCAGTTCATTCAACGATAAGTCTATACACGATTCTATTAGTGGTCCACTTGGTAATGAATTGTTCCAGAAAGAACAAAATGACCTTCTCTTAGACCTGAAAGATATACCAAAGAAGGCTTGTGATCGTAAGGTGAGTTATATTCATATTTTTCTACTACATTAGGATGATTCATATGTGCTCCTCTTTGTTAAAAACTATTTCAATGAAAAAATATTGACAAATAGTTTGTTTACAAATTTAAGAATAACATTCTCATCATCTAACAGAGGAATTTCCAATTAACTGAAGTATATATTTCTTCAAAATATACTTTCATAGTTATGTATTGATCATTTTTCCTCTTTATTTTATATATCACTTCATTGATCACCGTCACATTCTCTAATAATCCTCTTTTCTCTAGAAATGTGGATTGGTTTTGGTCAATGATTTTATGGAGAATTTTTGCACTCTTATCTTTGATATGATTTTATATACACATCCTACCTAAGAATTGGAATTATAATATAATATTCACTTTAATAATGTGTGTTTTTACTTATCAAGGTGACTTTTTTATAAATTAATTATTATTTTTTTTATATTGTAGATCAATGAATTTGTAAAGAGAGCAAGGGCTGTTGTGATACATGCTTACATTATTAGCCATCTGAAGAAGCAAATGCCCAGCATGATAGGAAAAGCTAAAGCTCAACAAAAGCTCATTGATAATTTGGATGTTGAATTTGGAAAGGTATGAATATATAAATTAAACCCAAATGCATGTACATTTATGATAATATTTGAAGATTAAAATGTTAATTAGTGTTTGTAATCAGGTACAAAGGGAGTTTCATCTACCAGCTGGTGATTTTCCAGATGTTGAACAATTCAAAGAGAACTTGAGGTCTTATAACATTGACAAATTTGAAAAATTGAATAAAAAGATGATAGAAAAAGTGGAAGATATGCTTGCCCATGATATTCCTAATCTCTTGAAGGCATTTAGAAATCCATATGGTTAAGTTTTATGAAGGAAGGAAATAATTAAGACAATAAAGTTTCAACATTTTTGTAAAATTATGCAATGGCTTCATCAACACACTTGTTTAGATGAAACTATGTAAGACATGTACTAATTTGTTGCCTTTTAATGAGTATATATAAGGGGATTTTGTTTATACAAATATATTTATTTGTTAGACTTACTAATATATATATATATATATATATATATATATATATATATTATATTTTCATATTTTGTATTTATTACTAATCTTATATTATATTCTACAATATTTTTATTTATACTCAAGTAGGCATAAGATATTTAAAATAAAGTAAAAATAAAATTAAAATGCATACTCTAATACAAAATAATATTTAAAAATAATAAAAACTAAAAAAATATACCATATATCATTATTAATGTACTGGAGTATAATTTGAAACAGTAATGTAAATATTATAAATAGTATACTAATTAAAATAAATTATATAATAAAAAATTATCTATATTTAAGAATAAAAATAATAAATTTATTTCTATCGTTGTCATTATCATATTTAATAAAGATTTAAAATTTATCTTATATAAAGTAAAATAAAATAGTAAATCATATCTTTTAAAAAAAAATGAGGACGAAATGCATATAAATAATTAGAAGCTGTCTTAAAAAAAATGTTACTTCTAAATAAAAACTAAAAAAAAATTGATATACTTCAAGAATTAAAACAAAACAAAAAAAATTACAGGAACTATTTTCAAATAAAGTGTCTGATAGAAACCTAAAACATATTTAGAAAAAAATTAATATATTATAAAAAAAAATCTGATATAGCAATTAACCAATATGAGCTTCTATTTGCGTTACTTAACTCAATATTTTCTACATTAAAATATGTTATCTGATAATATATTATACAATAAATTATATATTTGTTCATTTTTAAGTTTTTTAATTTTAAAATATGCTATTTTCAGTTGTTAAATCGGGTTTAAATAGCACTTTATAAATGATATTAAATAATACTTTTAAACTAAGATATTGTATTTTAAAATTGGAGATGAAATTCAAAAAATTTAACAGGAATTAAAACTATATTTTATTCTAGTTTTTCATTCAATATGATTGCCACTAATTTAATTTTTGAATATATTTTTGAAGATTACTCATTTCAATAGAAAAGAGTTTATATGTTTGAGAAAAGATCAAATATATTTAAGATCTTTATATATATATATATATATATATATATATATATATATATATATATATTATATATATATATATATATAATATATATATATATATATATATATATATATTTCTCTTATGTTTTTCTGAATCCTCTATCTGCTGGTTCTTGCTTTGGTTTCCCTTTACTCGTATGCATGAAAACCATAATTGTCTTCTATCAACATTTGTCAGTTTATATATATCAGTAAAAATTGGGTAAAAACCAACTTCTTACACTTACTTTTCAATATAACTGCAACATCTGAATTCGTCATTCGTTTTTTATAAATCATTCTTATACCATACATCAAACTCAGTTATGTGGAAACACAAGACAGCTCGAAAGATCATAATGTGTTCAATGTTATTAAGCACTTTCCTCTACCTACCTACCTATATATCCACTGCATAAATAAAAATACTTTCATCCAATCACAGGTTTTGTTAAAACCAAATTCTCAAGGATATTAATCATGAGCAATCCAAATTAAATGCAACAATTTATGCAACTCCCAGAAGAGAAGCAATTGTCACATGCAAAACATTCTTCTGATCTCAAAATAACTCGAACTAATGAACTTCATTCTTCCAATCACAGAATATGTAATAGATCACAAACATCAAGGAACTAATGCGTTATGAAGCACAATTAATCAACTGTATAATATGCAGGGAAACAATATATCAACTATATTTCAAAACCAAAATTCTAACCATTTTCAAATTACTAAAATGGCCAGCAAATCACATTCTAAGGCTCCACTGTTGTCACCTGTTGCCATTCCCCGTCTACTGCTTCTTTCCACAATGTCACATTGTTGTTCCCATCAGCCACTGCCAGTATGTTTCCTGTCAGTGACCATGAGACCCTCCAAACAGGTTTCTTGAAATCATTCAAAACCTTGCCTTCCCACTGGGCACCCTCTTTTGCCACGGTCCATATAACCACTTTACCATCCTGTGATGCACTGGCAATAGTAGATTTAGGTAGCCCTAAATTGGGTGCCCAAGCAACATCTCTAACCCAATCTGTGTGCATATGAAGAGCAGGAAAGCAGTCCATCTTCCAAAGTTCATTGTTGAGTTTCCATACCTTCACAGTATTATCACAGCCACCAGAGCACAGCTTCTGCACAGGATCAAGCAACCCTGAACCAACAAGGGCACCAGGTGCCATTGATGGTGCCCATGACACAGAAGTGACACCAACTGGGTGAGCCTGATCAATCCCTGCAGTGTCCCAGCCACCGTCTGCTCTTGCAGTGAAAACAGATATATTCCCATTAGATGAGCCACAAGCCAAGCAGAGACCCAACTCATGGGGCGCCCAAGCAATAGAATTCACAGATGATTTGTGCTCATCAAACACATGAGCTTGAGTCCATTCATTTTGGTTACCCTCCTTCCAAACAATAACACGGCCATCAAAGGAACACGATGCAAGCAGAGAACCAAACTTTGGGTGAGCCCATGCTACTTGCCAAACAGGTCCTTGGTGACCAGTCAATGTTGCTAGATGCTGAGAGGCCGTGTTGCTCACTCCAATTATCTTAATTGTGTGATCTGATGAAGCTGTTGCCAGTCTCTTACCATAGTAATCCATGGCAACATCATGGACCGTGTCTAGGTGACCCGTTTCAACCTTCTGAGAAGGCATACTTCTGCTATCAACATAAACACACACAATGCAAACACTTAGTTTCAAACAACAATTTGCAAGTGAAACTAATAGTCTAAACTAAACCCTCTGTTAACTAGTCCCTTGCAATGTAGCAAAGGCAAAGCAAATATCAAGAAACTACTCAAATTTCAATAGTTCATCATACATAGTAATAATCCATGAACAAAACAAAATACCCAAAAGATAAACCCTATTCACAGGCTGATGAAAAGTGAAAGCCCAGCCAAAGGTTCTAAATTTCATACAAATATTCATTGAATTTAGCATTGAAGAAAGTGAAACGCAATTATGAGTAAATCATGATCTAAAAATTATCATAGAATCGCAAGCAATTGGCAAAATTAAAAACATCAAACCCTGTAAAAAGAACGAAAATTGGGGGGAAATGATTTATCTTTGAAAATAAACCGCAAATGGAGGTAAGATGAGGAAATTGTCCCAAAAAAAGAGAGATGTATCCAATAAATAGGAAGAATCTCAAAATGGTACGGAATCATATGATTAAAGTTGAAATTTCAATAGATCGAGAGAGAAAGAGAGTGGATAGAACAGGGACCTGAGAAAAAGATAGAGAAAGTGAGGTAGCCAAAGGTGATTGCCGGAGCTGCCGTCGACGGTGGCGCCCTGGTCCGGTGAGTGCAAGATGAGATCTTAAGAGGAAATTGAGAATGCAGAACTGGATTCCTTATAAACATAAAAGCTCCTAACAAATATACAATCAAATATTTTTTAACAGAAGATTATGATGCTTTTCATTTGTTTCTGATTTTAATTTTAATTTATAAATTCTTTGCACATAATGGCACAAATGATGCTTTTTTATTTAGCTTCTGTAAAATTCTAATAAAACTATAATTTTTATAAATTAATTAAATAAAACTACTAACAGTTTTTTGAGTTGTATGTTCAATTTTAGTAATGAGAATAGAGCATTTAGCTACTTAAAACTTCATAATATGATAAAGGCTAAATATTAATATTTTAATATTAATATTTTATAATATTTGAATACTTACAATTTTTATATGTTTTTATTTATTTGTTTAATTTTAAGATTAAATTAATTTTTTATTTTAATTTTTACTTTTTCAATTTTGTCTCACTTTTTTGTAATATTCTCAATTTGGTCATACTTCTTTTGAAAATAAGTCAATATAATCTCTTTCTCAATTCTATTGTAAAAATGTCATAGTAATGTCAAGTGAAATTTGTTATTGTTGATGTTATGGGTCGCTTTCATCAATAAGTCAATTTTGACTAATGATGTGTCTTGTTCATGTCACGTCTTGTTCATGTCATGTGTTATTGTGGTAATATTATTATCATCAATTTAATAAATATATATATATATATATTTATCCTAATTTTAATTATTTTAATTATAATTTTATGTGTTTTTATTATTTTATTTTTTTATGTGAGAAGAGCAATTCTTCCTTAAGTGAAATTTAGAGAGCTTTCAAATTCATAGATAGTTGAATTAATTGCATAATAAAATTGTTGGATTGATAATGAATGAATTTCATGAAAAAGTGAAATCAACCTCTAAATTCTCTTTGTTTGAATTATCTCATCCATATCTTTATCATTATTTTATTCAAGTCTTTTAGTTATTGCAGGTCTTTTATTTTCAATTTATAAAATCCTATAATGTATTTTTCTCTTCCATTAAGTAGTCATATAACAAGCTATGTAACACAGACACCATACGACACGGATACGGACATGAAGATGTTGGGTATGAAGCCAGGATCAATTGGGCTGGGCTGAGTAGACACTATGTTTTAGTGATTGGGCTTAATCATTGTGTCCCCTTTATTATCTCTATTTAAAAAGATCCTTGTACTTGTAATTGGTGTGCAACAGGACAGAATGAAAACCTAATAGTTGTCCGTGTGGATGTAGGTTGCAGTTGGCGACCGAACCACGTTAAATCCTATGTCGTTTATTTTCTTGCATTGATTCGTGATTATGTGTGGTTGCTTCCGTGTGCGTGTTTTTCCCATCAAGTGGTATCAGAGCTTGGTTCATTTACACACTAGAGATCCGATCAGCAGAAATTAATCGACGAGACGTGAAAATTGAAGCTAGGGTTTTGCAGGGGCTGCAGCGGCGTCCCAAAGCTAGGGTTTTGCAGAGACTGCAGTGGCGTCCCAAACTAGGGTTTTGTAGGGGCGGCAGCGGCATTCCAAAGCTAGGGTTTTCGCAGGGGTTGCAGTGGCATCCCAAAGCTAGGTTTTTGCAGGGGCTGCAGCGGTGTCCCAAAGCTAGGGTTTTGCAGAGGCTGCAGTGGCATCCCAAAGCTAGGGTTTTGCAGGGGCTGCAGTGGCGTCCCAAAGCTAGGGTTTTGCAGGGGCTGCAGCGGCGTCCCAAAGATAGGGTTTTGCAGTGGCTGCAGCGGCGTCCCAAAGCTAGGGTTTTGTAGGGGCGGCAATGCATCCCAAAGCTAGGGTTTTGCAGGGGGGCGGCGGGTCGCGTTTTCACGGTGAATAGGTGCAGGTGCTTGCGGTGGCGAGACGGCATGGAGGTGCAGTGTGATGGCAGTGACGGAAGATGCAGAGTGGCGCGTGCATTTTTTCTGCTAGTGCAGCAGTGACGATGCGATGTTAGGCGCGGGGTGTGGCTGTTTTTCGCTACGGCACGGAGTAAGACAGTCCAGTTACTGAGCATATTAACAATATGAATTCGATCTTAGCCAGACTTACGCCAATGGGCATTAAGTTCGATGATGAAGTTCAAGCTTTACTACTGCTATCGTCTTTGCCTGACAGTTGGTCCGAAACGGTTACAGCGGTTACCAGTTCAGCAGGGCCTGATGGATTCACTTTTGAGAAGATTCGTGATCTCGTTCTTGGCGAAGATGTCAGAAGAAGGAGTTCTGGGAAATCTTTGGGTGACTCGCTAAATGTCATCAGAGGTAGAAAAAATAGCAGAGGTAGTGGGAGCAAGAATACAAGGAGTCAGTCAAAGACTTGAGATTACTCGAAGGTAACATGTTGGAACTGTAAGGAGTTAGGGCATTTCAGGAATCAATGCCCAAACGAAAAGCAAGTCAACATTGCAGAATACTCCGCGGACGAGGACCTCTTAGTCTGTTGCGCGGATAGCAGTGTGGATTCCTGGGTCATGGATTCTGGTTCTTCATTTCATGCTACCCACAGCAGTGAAGCATTGCAGAATCTGATTATTGGAGACTTTGGAAAAGTAAGACTAGCAGACGATAGAACTCTTGATGTTACGGGCATGGGTGACATAGTGTTGAAGACGCCAGTCGGTTTCTGGACTTTGAAGGATGCCAGAGTTGTTCCAAGCTTGACGAAAAGTTTGATTTCTGTTAGGCAGTTGGACGAACAGGGACATAATGTGAAGTTCGGAAATGGGCAGTGGAAGGTTGTCAAGGGAAATCTTGTCATCTCTCGCGGAAGAAAGAGAGGTTCATTGTATATGGTCGAATTACCGTCTGAGGGAGTGACCGTCCCAGTTCAGAGATAAACAAAGTCCGGTTCACAGAATCTCGTGGGCAAAAGAGGGTTGTCTTTACAAGAGAGAAACCCAGAGCCACAGGTCAGATTCAGGATGAACGAGCATGGAAAGGTTCAGGTAGACCAGTCAGAGGTACTTATGGCTGTGGGAGCACGGGTTGTGTTTCAACTAAGGTCCCTAGAAGACAGTGGGTTAGGAGAACCAGTATTCCAGCTGTTGAAACACCTTCAGAAAATTTCTTGTTGAGTATGAAGAGTGTTTGTTCTCAGGTTGTTCCAGGATCTGGCAGTTCTCGCAAGTGAGAGCCGGTAGGAACAGAGAATGGGTCAGTGGCAGTTTCAGTCATGACTGATGTGGCCTTCAAAATGATTAAGAAGGCTAGTGGCAACTAGTGGTGAAACATTGAGTTCCGGTGATAGATTACAGAAGTACATGTACACAGTTGAAGCGTAGGTGAACATTGTTCCGTGACTTCAAGTGGGAGATTGTTGGGTATGAAGCCAGGATCAATTGGGCTGGGCTGAGTAGACAGTATGTTTTAGTGATTGGGCTTAATCATTGTGTCCCCTTTATTATCTCTATTTATCTCTATTTAAAAAGATCATTGTACTTGTAATTGGTGTGCAACAGGACAGAATGAAAACCTAATAGTTGTCCGTGTGGATGTAGGTTGCAGTTGGCGACCGAACCACGTTAAATCCTATGTCGTTTATTTTCTTGCATTGATTCGTGATTATATGTGTTGCTTCCGCGTGCATGTTTTTTCCCATCAGAAGATACATTTAATTTTTAAAATATAGGATATGGGAACACGGATTTATATATTATATAATTATTAATTATATAAATTGACAGTAAAAATTTATATGCACAAATATGTTTTAGTTTCTTTTTGGAGCAGAGAGATATTTTTCATGGCTGATTCATAGGATTTGTTCCTTATTTTTATAATTATACTAAAAATTTATACAATAAATTTGAGTTTTTGAAAAATTAATATATTTTTCCTTTTTAAAATTGTGTTAAAATCATGTTAGAATAGTCAAAAATTTAACAAATATTTTTTAAATCAGACATTTCACGGATACGTATCCTACAAGTGTCATATAAGTGTCGTGTCCAATACGTGTATTCGACATGGATACGTTATTTAAAAAGAAGTGTTGGAACTTCATAAATAATAAGTTTTTATTTTTGGATTTTTTGTCCATATTAGTGCTTGCAACAATTTGATATGATTGTCAAATAGTCAGTCATCATGCAAGTTGCAAGTTGAACATAGTAATGAGTTTTGTGACTATAAAGTCAAACATATTATGAAAATGTTTTAACACAAAAGTAAACAAAAACATGCAATATGTAAAAGATAGCTTTTACAGACAAATACAACCAATGAAACACATATCCTATGTAATATTCCATGGAAAGCAAATTTTCTTAGCTGCTTATTTTTCACAATGCATATGATAGACCATTTAAAGAATGTATATTCATAAATCCTTCACCACGTGAAAGTTAATACTTTACAAACATGGAGTGTACATATGTATTATCCTTTATAATGAGATTTAAAAAAAAACAACTTTATTGTTTATGGCAGCCCAAAATAGCTTAATGTACTGATTCTGGAGAGATAATATGAACTTATGGTTAATCTTAATAAAGATTAACATATAAATTACAGAGACTCTGTCTACTTACATAAGTTTGGATTCCTCATTGGTTTGGTTTGTGTTTACAAAACTAATATTATCAAACTACTCATATTAATGAGTCACACACATTTATATTCAACGAAATTGTCATAATATATAAAAATAAAAAAATAGTTTATCGTTTTGTTTTTTTTAATTTGATAAACACATTCAAAATATTGCATTTCAACCTTCATATTATAAAAAATTACTTTCTGGAAATAATTTTGGTTTATTTATTAGTAGTTTTAATTAATTATTTTATAATAATTACAATTTTTATTTATAAAAAACCATCATTTATTTGATTATGAAGAGAGAATTTATAAATAAAATAAGAAACAAAGGAAAGGAATCTTAATTTTTTGTTAAAAATTTGTCTAATGGTTTATTTTTTAAGAGGTGTATATTTATAATATTTGTGTATTGGTTATAAGAAACCCTGTTCTCCTTTTCAGTTCTTTGGTCAGATCTCATCTTACACTCACCGGCCACCCTTACTCGCGCCACCATCCACGGCAACTCCGGCAGCCACCTTTGGCTCCCTCAATTTCTCTCTCTTTTACTCAGGTCCCTTCCCTATTCTTTCTCGATCTAATCGAATCTCAACTTAGATCTTCTAATTCCGTACCCATTTTGCGATCCTTCCTATTTATTCGATACATCTCTTTTTTTTTGGGACAATTTCCTCACTCACCCCCATTACTTGATTTCCCCACATTTGTTTCGCCAGATGCGGTTTATTTTCAAAGATAAACCATTTCCCTCCAATTTTCCTTTTTTTTTAAAGGGTTTGACGTTTTTAATTTTGCGAATTGTTTGCGATTGTATGATCATTTATGCATCGTGATTTGCCCGGAATTGCGTTTTGCTTTCTTCAATGCTAAATTCGATGAATATTTGTGTAAAATTTAAAATCTTTGGCTGGGTTTTCACTCTTCATCAGCTTGGGAATAGGGTTTTGCTGGGGTATTATATTTTTGTTGATGGGTTTATTATTATGTATAAGGAATTGTTTTTTGAAGTTTGATTAGTTGCTTGCTTGGAAAATGCTATATATTTGTGTATTTCGTATTGAATTCATGCTTATGCTTTTGTTATTCCTTCATTGTCTTTTATTTGATATTTGCGTTACCTTTTTCTACATTGGAAGTGACTAGTTAACAGAGGGTTTAGTTTAGTTAGTTTAGACTATTAGTTTCACTTGCAAATTGTTGTTTGAAACTAACTGTTTGAATTGTGTGTGTTTATAGCAGAAATATGCCTTCCCAGAAGGTTGAAACGGGTCACCAAGACACCGTCCATGATGTTGCTATGGATTACTATGGTAAAAGGCTGGCAACAGCTTCATCAGATCACACAATTAAGATAATTGGAGTGAGCAACACGGCCTCTCAGCATCTAGCAACATTGACTGGTCACCAAGGACCTGTTTGGCAAGTAGTGTGGGCTCACCCAAAGTTTGGTTCTCTACTTGCATCGTGTTCTTATGATGGCCGTGTCATTGTATGGAAGGAGGGTAACCAAAATGAATGGACTCAAGCTCATGTGTTTGATGAGCACAAATCATCTGTGAATTCTATTGCTTGGGCGCCCCATGAGTTGGGTCTCTGCTTGGCTTGTGGCTCATCTAATGGGAATATATCTGTTTTCACTGCAAGAGCAGACGGTGGCTGGGACACAGCAGGGATTGATCAGGCTCACCCAGTTGGTGTCACTTCTGTGTCATGGGCACCATCAATGGCACCTGGTGCCCTTGTTGGTTCAGGGTTGCTTGATCCTGTGCAAAAACTGTGCTCTGGTGGCTGTGATAATACTGTGAAGGTATGGAAGCTCAACAATGGACTGTGGAAGATGGACTGCTTCCCTGCTCTTCACATGCATTGGGTTAGAGATGTTGCTTGGGCACCCAATTTAGGGCTACCTAAATCTACTATTGCCAGTGCATCGCAGGATGGTAAAGTGGTTATATGGACCGTGGCAAAAGAGGGTGATCAGTGGGAAGGCAAGGTTTTGAATGATTTCAAGACACCTGTTTGGAGGGTCTCATGGTCACTGACAGGAAACATACTGGCAGTGGCTGATGGGAACAACAATGTGACATTGTGGAAAGAAGCAGTAGACGGGGAATGGCAACAGGTGACAACAGTGGAGCCTTAGAATTTGATTTCCAGACCTTATTAATTTGGAGATGATTAGAATTTTGTTTTGAACTATAGTTGACATCTTGTTTCACCGCATATTATACAGTTGATTAATTGTGCTTCATAATGCGCTAGTTCCTTGATATTTGTGATCCATTGCATATTCTGTATTAGTTCATTAGTCCGAGGTATTTTGAGAATAGAAGAATGTTTTGCTAGTATATAATGTGGCAATAGCTTCTGCTCGAGGTTGTATAAATTGTTACATTTAATTATGGCTGCGCTTGATTAATCCATCACCATTTATGCGTAATATACTTGAGAATTTGGTTTTTAACCAAGCCTGTGATAGCATAATGTGATCTATATAATTGTCCTTGCTGAGATAAAATTACTTTTATTGTTGCAGTGCATACCATACCAGTCAACCTAGCAACAGATTGGGGTACATTAGTGTTGATGATTATCTTTAGAAATGAAGTGGGTTTAAATTTCAATTATGCTTGAGATCATTAGACAATAGACATAAGAAATAGATACATTGGAGGTCAAAAGAGCCAATCATGCTTCGGTAAGAATAGGTTGTGGGAGCAAATGACCAAAAGGAATTTAAATTAACTACAATACTACAAAATCAGAAGTTACTCGAAAAACTTTAACCTACTCTCTATTTCCTCACACAAACTGGACCTCTTTTGAAACTGAATATATATTCTAGGATTTTTGGAAACTCATTTAAAAGTATAAAATGAAAAGCATGAAAACTAATTATGATGTTTGTGATTTAATTAAACAAGAAGGAATGTTAGTGGTAAAAAAGATTGGTAGTCATACTTCCAAAAACAACTCAATTCAATCATTCACTTATTCACTTTTAAATGACTAAATTTTCCTTTAGTAGTTTCATAGTATTTAAGAAATTTTTAAACACAATTTACTGCGAAAAAGTTCTTAAGCAAAATACTAAGAATACAACTTTCTCACCCAGCCGAGTCAATGAGAGTATTAACAAAAGAACATAAATTTTTTAAAAAAATATTTAGTATGAATAATTTGAAAATTTTAAGTTTTAGATGAAATTTAAATTTTTTATTTTTAATAAATTAAATTACTCTCATAAATTTTGTAGAATCTTAAATTCTTTTAAAAGCTCCAACCTAAATAACATTTTTTTTACTATAAAGCATTTCAAATTCTCAATAAAAGTTATTTATCTTCTAAAAGTTTTACATTATTAAGTTTATCATATAAATAACTTATTAAAATTATTATTAATTTTAAAAACATATTAACTTGTTTTTTCATAATTTTAATTTTAATGCTTTTTCTTATCAGAATGAAATTTCATTGGTCTTCTACTCACCTAATAGTAAATGTTAAAAAGATAGTATCTCAACAATAAAAATTAAAAATATACTATAAATATTTCTTTACGAATAAAATTTAATTATTAAAAAAATATCAAAAAAAAAAACTAATTAAGAAAAATATGTAATTATCCCTCTCTCTTCTCTTTCCATTATCATTTCTCTCTTTCTTTTTCTCTTCTTCCCTCTTCTTTGTAGTATTTCTCTCTCACACACCTCTATCTCGTTGTCATCAATCTTGATATGGATAGTTAAGAAAAGTGATCATCTGAGTTTGGTTAACCTCATACTATTTTTTTAATGTTTGGATACTTTTCTCTACGTCTTTAGATATTCAATGGTTCTCTTGCTTCAATTCAAATTTTTCTCAGAATAAAGAATTTTAGGTAAGAGAAGTTATTTTATATATATATATATATATATATATATATATATATATATATATATATATATATATATATATATATATATATATATATATATATATATATAAACCTTAAGATTGATAATTTGGATGTAAATGTAAGTTGGTCACAATTGGTTTCTATGCAAGGATTATGCTTTGTTTTAAAAGTTGTTTGAATGTTGAATTGAAATGAGTGAAATATGATGTTTTAGTAAATTTTGGATTGTACTGATAATTTTGAATGTGTTTGAGACTTGTACTTTCAATTGGGTTTTTGATAAAACTTTTGAAAGATGTTTGTTTTGTTGCATGAGGTTAATTTTCTAATATTTTTGCTCAAATGAGTCAATTCTCGCTTAAGCCAAAATAACATTACAAGTGAACATTGCTTTCTGTCATTTTTTCACTAAAGCAAAGAAATTTTCGTTTAAGCAAAATCATTCTTGCTTAAGCAAAAATATTCTCCCTCAAGCTAATTTTTTTTTTCTTCTTTCTTTTATGTATTTCTCTTTTTTCTTCTTGTCTCTTCAATGGATTGGATTGCATATGAATGTTTATTTTAAATATGAAATTAATATTAAGTTGGAAATTTAATTAATTTTGTGTTTTGTTTAAATAAGTTATAATGATACTTATTGAGATTGATGGAATTGTATGAATTTATGGTCACATATAAAAAATAATATGAGAATTATTGTTTGCTTTGCCTATTAAGTATTAACACATATGTTGTAACATAAATATTCTTGTTTCACTGATGATGTAAGTCATATAGACCAAGACAATAAGTGGTGAGAAGTTGAGGGAGAGTTCTTGCACATTGTGACATATGTAGAGACACAACCTGAGTTGTATTGAACTTAATTTGATACCATGATTCTTGGATTCGCTTATACATATAAGTACCAGACTATATCAGATGTTAGTCTCTATTAGGACATATTTAATATGGGTCCAGAAAGTATCAATTAATATTCCGCTTGTTGAGTAATTGAATTGAAATTGAAATGTTGTGGTTGATACTTGAATTCTTTTTTTATATACATTTTCTTATGTTGAAAATTATTTCAATAACTTATACAAATCTTGTATGTATTGTTTGTTTTGTGAATTCTGATAATGTACTACGTACGCGAACTTATATACAAATGCAGGCACAGGAGCATTAAAAGACCATAAACATTTTATTAAACTTCTGCTTATAAATATCATGAATTTTTCTATGTTTTATGTGTGTATAATCATTATATTTAAAATACTTTTATTTTTTATATAAATTCTCTATTGGATTCACAAGGTAATAGTTAGTAAATATTTCAGATGTTATAAAATAAGTAAAGATGGTATAGGTATTCCAAATTAAAAAATTATAACTATTTTTAGGTGCTTGAATTTATTCCAAATTAAATCAATTCACATTAAATAATAAGTCGTGTAATAATTTTGTCAACCCATTCTTGTACTAATTTTAAGAAAACTTTCAACATGGTTTCCTCTTTTAACGTGTTATTAATGGAAATTCCAATTCTAGATTCAACAAGTCCTTTAGCACTTAACATCAATATTCACAGTATAAAAACCCTAAATTTGTGTCGTGTATGGTTTGCAACAACGTCAATGGAATAACCATCCCTCTGCAAGCATATGGGACCCCTCTTTACATCTCACTCAAAATCGTAAAAGGAAAATAGAAATCAATTTTCTAAATTGTTCTTATCATGGAACTTGCTATAGTACCAGTCGATTCAAGTTTCAGAGATTATCAAACCCTATATGAAGAGTGGTTCAATTATGCAGATTCAGGTTGTTATTTCAACAACTTTTTCCAATCTTTATCACATTCTATGATCATTGAAATTCACATGGTGTTACTTGTTTTTTCATGTTTGTATTCATACATTTTTTTAGGGTTTGAATTATATAAATTTGCAAAATAATTAAATGTTGAATTAGTTTAAAATTCTTTCCATTAACCTCTTTGTCATTTATGTTATTATTTTATGCAAAATGAATTTGTTCTTTTGTAAATGATTGGATTATTATGCATTTTGGTGTCTTCAGATGGGGATGGTCGTTTTACGGGGCATGAAGCCATCAAGTTTTTTACTATGTCAAACTTGTCACGACAAGAACTGAAACAGGTTTTCTGCTTTATATATTTGTTTTATGCATAAGAACAAGGAGTAGATATTAATATAAACAATGAATTTCTGGATTAAGGTTAAGTCTCAACATATTTAGTAGGGAAGAAAATTTGGATTAGTCCATCCTACATTGTAGGTTTTACATTGTAGGTTTGGTGAAAGGTTTGGATTGGTTCACTGTATAGAATATGCAGTTTGATTTTACTAGCACGTTTCATATAAGGGTTGTCCCATGCGAACCAGTTCACATAAGAAATATTTTTTTTCTAAAAATTAATTTTAAATAATTTTTTAAATAATTTTTTTGAATAAATTTATTTTTTTATTTAAATGCATTAGATAAACGGTAATATTATTCTCACAACACATGCGTAATATGATATTAGTAAAAATTTCGGACTCTAAAATATGAGGTTGCATGAAGAAAATATGTGCAAAAAGAAATTTGTAAATTTTTAAGTTATGCGAGTTAGTCCATCCTGTTGAGCTACAAGTTATGTGAGGTGACCAACGTGTTGGAATAGACAGTCCGTCAACGGGTCACAAATCGACTTATAGAACCCACTTCACTTTGTCATTCCTAATATTTAGTAAGATAGATATTACTAATGTGAAACTTTAAATATGAACCTCATATAAATGTGTTTTATAGGTTATGTATGTAAATTTTATCTTTTTGAAATCATGAGATAAAAATGGACTATGATAAAAATTTTCCCCATTAGATGTGATATTGTATAAAAGATGAGTTGTTTATTTAAGTTACATTATTTGATATTTTTTACAATCCTTCTTTTGATATATTTGTTTCTTTCTTGTAACTAATTTATTTCTTTATGGCTCCCTTTTACCAAAATGAGATATGGGCCATTGCAGATTCAAAACGAGAAGGATATTTAGGTTTCAAAGAATTTGTGACTGCTATGCAGGTACAAAAGCAATTCTTTAATATGTTTTTGAGCTTAATCAATGTTTACATGTTTCTAAAACCTAACTAACTCATTTTCAACTATATAGCTTGTCTCTTTAGGACAATGTGGATACTCAATAACACATGATTTACTAACTAGTGATGGTAGGTTTTGTTTATTTTTTCATTGTTTGGTTTATGAGTTATATTTTTTAATATCAATTAAAATTTTACATTTTCTTTTTCATCACTCGTTAAATTTATGTTATAAAACTCACTAACATATGATTGACTTTTATTTCAGCTATGAGAAACGTAAAACCACCCACAATGGATGGTTTGGATGCATTAGTTGCAGTAAGTATAAATATTTCAGTACAAAAAAAATTTTAAATAAAAATTAATTTTAGAGAATAAAATAATTAGTTACTATTTGATTAAATTAGAAACCATTTTATAAACTAAAAAAATATTAATATCTAAAGTAATTTTTATTATTAATAAAAGTTATATATAATTTTTAAATTAGTATCTAATTTTTAGTTAGCAAAATTTTAACTACTTATTATTGTGTATTCTAAATTAGTTTCTATTAATGTTTTAGAGACTAATTTGATTTTGATGGTTACTTTAGATACTCTAAAAACATTTTATAAATTTATATTTATAAATCACTTTAAATACTATTAATTTTAATTTTTAAAATAGTATCTAAATTAGTCAATATAATAATTAATTATTTTTAATCTTTAAATTTAATTATTATTTAGTATTTTTTTTAGTATTTTTTTTATGAAGATATTGTATATTCATTTAGTGAAATAACTTATCATTTCATGGATTTGTTTGGCAGAAGAAAAGACGCAAACATAAAGATAAAGAATTAAGTGGTAATATATGCTAATTCAATTAGTAGAAGGGACGTTATTCACATTGCTTTTGTCCTTTTTATTTCTTTATTTTTCTTTTATCAATTTCACTTACTGTAATCATGCAGTTAGTCCTCAACCATCACCTGCAAGTAATTGGTTTTTAGCAAAGTCAGTAAAAAAGGTAAGAAATTTTCACATGCAACTCTTATAAGCAACATAAGTTAGTGCAAAATATTTTTAAAAAAATATTGAACAAAATATATTTTTTATGACATGGTAAACGTCTTAGTTTGGATTAAAAATTATGTTTTTCTTTCTCTATTCTTATGGTTTTTCTTCTAATATTATTATATGTATGTAAAAAGGAGGAATCAAGTAAGAGTTACCTGTCATTTTTATCCTTCATCTTCTTCTAACATATCTCTAATATCTTTACTTTTTGAGAATATGTTCATAGGTACCTTCTTCTTCAGTGACATCAATAGTAGATGGTTTGAAGAGACTTTATCTTCAAAAGTTGAAACCTTTAGAAGTTGCTTATCGATATAATGATTTTGTATCTCCTTTATTGGTTAGTAGTTGATTTTATTTTGCTTTGTTTGATTAAAAAATACAAATAGATAATAAAATTTAATTTCATTTGTTTACTCGATCATATTAAACCCTAAATTTTAAATCCTAAACTCCATTACATAATACTCATAATTTATATGCGGAAAAAAGGATGCATTCTTAAGTTTTCTATGATTATCATTCTTTATGAATTACAGACAAATAGTGACTTTGATGCCAAACCTATGATTCTACTATTGGGTCAATATTCGACTGGAAAAACAACATTCATTAAACATATGCTTAGATCTAGTTATCCAGGCAAGTGATTCTCAACCTCAAATTCTATGTGTGTAATATATATTTGAAATTGCTCACACTAGTTAAGTAATTTATATATTGATTTTGTTTTTTTGACAAATATTATTAGGATCTCATATTGGACCAGAGCCAACAACTGATAGGTTTGTTGTTGTTATGGTATGTGTCAAAGTGTTTCATCTGCATTATTATTTATATAATGTTTTGAATGTCTCTACTCTTATATATTAATTTTTATAATTTTTTTAAATGATTCAACATATTTTAATAGTTTTTTATTGGTGATAAAGTCAAGCAATTTCACCTTTCTTGTTTAAAAGCATAAGCTTGTAGCTGCAAACTTAGTATGTGCATAAGCTTGTGTTTCATATATCTTGGAGAATTAATCATTGTTTCTTTAGTTTGAAAGAGTTAATTGTAATTCTTTTTGCATAGTCTGGACCTGATGAAAGAAGCATTCCTGGCAATACTGTTGCTGTCCAAGCAGACATGCCATTCAGTGGTCTTACCACATTTGGCACATCATTTTTGTCCAAATTTGAGTGTTCTCAAATGCCTCATCCTGTAAGAGTCTTTTATACCTAATTAAAACAATATCAAGAGATTTATTTTGCAGCATTTGAAACTTAACTCTCTCATTTTTCATAAATTGTTCAAAGTTATTGGAGCACATTACATTTGTTGATAGTCCTGGAGTCTTGTCTGGAGAAAAACAAAGGACACATAGACAATATGACTTTACAGGTGTAACATCGTGGTTTGCTGCTAAATGTGATTTAATACTCCTTTTGTTTGATCCTCACAAACTTGATGTTAGTGATGAGTTTAAGCGTGTGATATCATCTCTACGAGGACATGATGACAAAATTCGAGTGGTGTTAAACAAAGCAGACCAAGTTGATCCTCAACAAGTAAAGACATATATTACTGATATTTCAATTTTACTTAATATGACATAAATTCATTGAAGGGAAAAATTGACCTATATTTTGTATGATTGAATGTTGCAGCTAATGAGAATATATGGTGCATTAATGTGGTCACTTGGGAAGGTATTGAATGTTCCTGAAGTCATGCGTGTATATATTGGGTATGCACTCCCTTATCAACCTTTTAAAAAAACTTTTTTTCTTTACATTAATAATTAGTTTATGATTTTTTTTATTTAATTTATGAATTTTCCTAAATGGTAGGGTTTTTTATTTTGATTTTACTTTTTATACTGTACACATTCTTGTGTAATTTAGATTTTGCTACACTTTCTTCTCATTGATTATCATATAAAATTGTCTTATTCTTATATTGTGTTTAAACTATTTTGGCAGATCTTTCAACGATAAGTTTATGCATGATTCTATTAGTGGTCAACTTGGTGATGAATTGTTTCAAAAAGAACAAGATGATCTTCTTTCAGATCTGAAAGATATACCAAAGAAGGCTTGTGATCGTAAAGTAAGTATCATTTGTAATTTTTATCATATACTATCTTAAAATGATTAATGAAACACCTACAAACTATTTTGAAGTTTAACATTTAAAATTAAGAATTGGTTTAACAAAAATATAATAAAAATTTTATTTACAAAATAAAAAATAAGAAAAACTTTTATATAAATTTTATAATGAACCATATGAAAAGGAAAACATTTGTGGGACAAAACGAAGCTTCTCTCTACTTTCAATATTATTTTGTGGATACAAAAGTTCATACAATGTTTTCTTGAATTCTAGTATCAATTTAATCATTAATTGTGTTTTATACATTGACCAAGATGATTAAATTAAGATAAAATTGGTGTATATTGCAGATCAATGAATTTGTAAAAAGAGCTAGGGCTGTTGTGATACATGCTTACATTATCAGTCATCTGAAGAAGCAAATGCCCAGCATGATAGGAAAAGCTAAAGCTCAACAAAAGCTCATTGATAATTTGGATGTTGAATTTGGAAAGGTATGAATATATATAAATTAAACTCAAATGCATCTGTGTTTATGATAATTTTTGAAGATTAAACTGTTAATTAATGTTGGTAATCAGGTACAAAGGGAGTTTCATCTACCAGCTGGTGATTTTCCAAATGTTGAACAATTCAGAGAGACTTTGAGTGGTTACAACATTGATAGGTTTGAGAAATTGAATAAAAAAATGATACAAACAGTGGATGATATGCTTGCCTATGATATTCCTAACCTATTGAAGGCTTTCAGAAATCCCTATGGTTAAGTTTCTCACCAATTTATCTTAATATGCTTCACCATTTTTCCAAGAAAAAAAAGTTATGCAATGGCTTCATAGATCAATATATTTGTAACACATGTACTAACATCATGATTTTTAATGATCAGAAGTGATTTTTTTGGTTCAATCAAAATATATTATTCATGTTTGAATTATAAAAAATAAATATTTAAATTGAAATCAAAAGTGGAATATACTTTTATTATATATATATATATATATTTGTGTTTATAAGAAAAAAAATCATTAAATAACAATCAATTTAAAAACAAAAAATATTATGTTATTATATTAACTAAGTTAGACACTATTTTATAAATAAAAAAAATTATTTTTTGAAATTATTTTTATTAGTAATAAAAATTTATAAAATAATTTTTTAAATACTATTTTATAAACTAAAAAGTTATTGACATATTAATAATAAAATTTTACAAATTAGTTTCTAATTAATATCTAATTTTAATTAGTAAAATTTTTATTTACTAACTACTTTATATTATAAATTAATCATTAATTTAATTAAATATTAATTTAGAATGTAAAATAGTTAGTAATTAAAATTTTGGTATTTAATATTAAATATAAATTTAGAATTATTTTATAAATTTTTATTAATAATATAAATTTTTTTAAATGTCAATAGATTTTTAGTTTATAAAATAATATATATTTTATTTTAAAATTAATTAATATTTAATGATTTTTTTTACAGTTATTGAAATACATAATTTTATCACTAACATTTTAGCATAGCAACAAATTTCCATGTTAGTCCTTTCTAATATCAAAGAAATATTGTATAATTCTTTTCAAAACAAAAGTATTTTCTCAGGCTTTCATAAATTCTAATTAAAAAAATTTAACTTGTAAAATGCCATGATAACAAATTTTAAATCTCACTTATAATTTTCACAAAGTTGAATACAACTCAATTTTATCAAATATTTAAATAAAAAATATGATCCAAGTATAATAAATTGTTGAATTTAACTTCACTAAGAACAGGTTGTCTCTTATATTTAATTTAAATATTGACTATATTTACCAAAACTAGTTAAAAAGTTTCCGAGAGTTGAAAATTTTAGCTGCTTTTTTGAAAAATTAACTTATTAAAGTATATATATATAATATATATATATATATATATATATATATATATATATATTCTAAATTAACTGATTAAATTATACATGTTCGGTGAAATCATACGCTAAAGTAACTAATAAAATTAGACATGTTTGTATGTACTATTTTATGAATTTTAATTTTGTATTTATAAAACATATTTTCAAGCTACTTCTAATTTAATTTTTAACTAAACTTAAGCTTCTATAATCTTATATATATATATATATATAATTTAATTTTTATATATTTTTATATTATGTATTTATTTACATGCATGTCAACTTGGCTACCAAATTTGACATTAAAATACGTATCATACAATAAATTATATTTAAATTTTTTGTTTTTATTTTTAAAATACTCTATTTTTAATTGTTAGAATAGTTTAAATAATACTTTATAAATGCTAGTAGTAAGTAATACTTTTAAGCTAAAAGTGTAAAAATGATTATAAAAGGGGTGAATAAAGCTTAAATTTATAAGTGATGAGTAGAGTTTAAAAACATTTTATAAATATTTCATAAAATAATAAAGAATGATAAAAAAAACAAATGATTTAGAATGATAATGTAATAGTTGAAAAGGGTTTTAAAAATATTTTCATAAACAAATTGCGAACAATAGTAGAGTAATAGATAAAATAGATAAACAATTTAATATTTATACTATTTCATGCTAACACTCATTACATATGATTCTCCTTTACAAATTATAAAGAAATCTACTAATCAAATAAATGATTATGAGTCTTTTGTACAAACAATATGTAATGAATAATAATAATTAACTTGGAAATTTCTTCTTTACTTGAAGCATAAATGAATAATAATTACATAAATTTGTTAATACTAGTTTTTATAAAATTATATATATTAAATTGTATTATTTTCTATTCTTAATTAATTATTCATAAAAATAATAAACTAGAAAAAGTAAATAATATTATTTATAATAATAAGTAATATATTTCCATTGGTGTAAGAAACTGTGTTCTCCATTGTCAGTTTCTCAGTTTCTTCCTTCGATCTCTTCCTATACTCACCGGATAGTCCTTACTTGGGCCACCGTCCACGGCAGCTCCGGCAACCACCTTTGGTTCCCTTGCTTTCTCTGTCTTTGTCTCAGGTCCCTTTTCTATCCTCTCTCTTTCTCTCCCAATCTATTCAAATTTAAACTTCGATCTTTTGATCTCCCATTTTGGGATTCTTCCTATTCATTAGAAACCTCTCTCTTTTGTTTGGGGCAATTTCCTCCCCTCCCTTTAAGTGATTTTCCCCATTTCTTTAGCTTGGAGCGGTTTATTTTCAAAGATAAACCATTTTCTCCCAATTTTTGCATTTTTTTTACAGGGTTTGATGTTTTTAATTTTGCGAGTTGTTTAGGATTATATGATCATTTATAGATAGTGATTTACACGGAATTGCATTTTGGCTTTCTTCAATGCTAAACTCCATGAATATTTGTGTAAGATTTAAAACCTTTGGCTGGACTTTCACTTTTCATCAGCTTGTGAATATGGTTGCTTTTGAGTATTAATTTTTTCTTGATGGATTTATTGCTATGTATAGTGAATTGTTGTTTCCAGTTTGAGGAGTTGCTTGCTTGGAAAATGTTATATATTTCTGTATTTTGTATTAAATCTTGTGCTTATGCTTTTGTTAATCTTTCATGGTCTTTTATTTAAGATTTGTTTTGCCTTTTCTACATTGGAAGTGAAATGTACGGGAGCATTTACTAAAGAAAAAGTTTTACGAACATGGTGAGTAGGGACTAAATGGGGTGGTTTAAATTGGTTGTTCTTAACAGTAAGATTGAGCGTGTAGAACTGTTTGGATATAAAACAAAACAGAGTATGAAAGTATCAACTTTTCTATTTGTCTCCTAAAATTCACTGTGCCATTGACCTCAATCAATCAATATGTGCTTCAATTACACTCTGATGTTGTTGAAATCTATGGTCTTTTAGATCTCAGAAGCAAAAAATATACTCATGTTATTTTTTTCCTCCTTTTCTTATCTGTCATTAATCACACACTTCATAAGCCAAAACAAGGTTTCAAATCTTGAGCATTGTATGTTTTTCTAGTGAAATGGCTTAATAGGATGGAGTTCCACCAGATTTTAGGAATTTAGGTGTTGGGTTTCTTGGAAATTAATCAGAAGAGGTGGAAAAGACAGATTTTGAAATTTTGTTGAAATTAATCTGATTTGTATTCTCAATAAATGATGGTGATGATGATAATGTAATGAAATGCGATGATGGGAGAGCTAGTCAATGTTGTGCAGTAGATGATGAAATTTTTCTTTTATTAGAGGAGAGCTAGAACTTACTAAGTAATGAGGGTATAAGTAAAACAGAATTTTATAAATTGGAGTTTTTTTGTTTGTGGTTTTGGTTTTACAAGGTTGAGATGAAAGAGTGTATGGTGATGTTTTTGTTTTTGACTCTTTTAGGTTTTATCAAGAATGAAATTACCTACAACTAATGTGGATCTTGGGCCTAAGAAGATTGAACATGAGAAAGAGGAAGGTCCCTTGTTACATTGTGATTTTTGTGACATAGAAGTAGTTCACAATCTGGCTCAAATGTTCATGCCAGGACTAGCCTGTGCCTGTGTTGATAACACAACAGGAGATCCCTTCAGTACCCCTGGTTTTGTGGCTGTTGATATGAGAAAGGAGATGATAGAATTTGTCACCCAAAAGAGTGAACTATTTGTTGCTGAGTCTATTATCTCTGAGGGTGGTCCTGATGGTGAAGCTTTGGAACACCCTTTTGATATTATTTCTTATTTTGTTGATGAGTTTGTTAATTCAAAGAGGAATTTGTGGAGCCAGTTTTCAGGGTGGTTGCTAAGTGATAAGAGAGAGGACAAAATAGATGATTTTGTTCAGGAGATGGAAGTAAATGGTTTTTGGCCACTGGATAGAAGAGAAGCACTTGCAAAAGATTTGCTCAAGAATGTTGACTTCAAGAGCTCATTTCATTGCAGTATGAGTTTTAACTCTGCCGAAGATCTTGCCAACCATGTTGATGCATGCGACTTCAGGTCCGTGATATGCCAAAATGAGGGGTGCAATATTAGAGTCAGTGCTGGTCAATTGAAAGAGCATGATTCAACTTGTGATTTCAAGATAGTTCCATGTGAACAGAAGTGCACAGCTAACATCTTCAGACGTGAGATGGATAGACACTGCCTAACTGTTTGTCCCCTAAAGCTTGTGAATTGTCCTTTCTCTGCCATAGGCTGTAGATCTACAACTGCACAAAGTATGATTAGAAAACATTGTTCAGATGATATTGAGTCTCACTTATTCCTGATTCTTAAAGGCATCCACCAGCCAGCGTCAAGCGAAGATCTTCAAAGACGTGTGGAGCAAATTGTACAGGTTAGTCAACAACACAAATGCCGTAGTTGCTTTTGGTTAGCAAACAAATTATGGGACTGAAATCCAGTACTGATAATTTTTTATTTAAAATTTTTCAACTAGTAAATTTTGTGCTTCAAAACATTATAAATACTTGAAATGGTTTCAATATAACTACTGAGGGAATACTACAAGAAAATTTATTCATTTATGAGTGAAGCGGTGGTTGATTGAACTGAGTTGTTTTCTGAAGTATGGCTACCAATCTTTTTCCCACTTGCGTTCCTTTTGGTTTAATTAGTTGCAAACATCATTAAATAGTTTTCAAGGCTTTGTTTTCATTTTATACTTTTAAACAAGTTTCCAAATATCCTATTATTTATTCAGTTTCAAAGAGGTGACTAGCCTAATGTGAGGAGGTTGAAAGTAGGTGAAAGTTATGCAAGTAGCTTTTGAGTTTGTAGAATTCTAGCTATTAATTTAAATTCCTTATGGGCATTTGCTCCCCAAATTTACTATTGCCGAAGCATGGTTGGCTCCTGTGGCCTTCAAAGTTGTTACATTTCTTATGTCTGTTGTGTTGTCTGATAATGTCAAGCATAATTGAAATTTAGACCTACTTCACTTTTAAAGATACTCATGAGCAATAATGCACCACAGTCCGTTGGTTGGTTGTGTTCTGAAGTGTATAAATTGGATAGAAAGTGTAGACCCTCTAAACAAAGGATAGAAGGCGTAGTTATACAATCATTTGATAATGTTGTCAATATTTGTTTTCAAACATGAGGGTAACTCTTACATTAAATATTTTAGTTGTGGCTATATGCTTTATTATATGAGTATTATATTACGTTTTAGCTGTCTGAACATTCTTGTTAGAATTGTGCTGCAGAATAATTCCTTGTTTTCAACATCTAACTCGTGTTCCCAATTTCTGTTGCATTTCCTTTCTATATTTTGCTTTATGGTCAGAAAATCTTTTTTAAGTAGAGAGGTGCCATTAAAAGTATTTTGAGGGAATGAATTTGGTTTTTAACCTAAAATTAATATGCATTTTTATGGCCTTAGACCATCCCTTGATGGATTAAGAAATTGTAAACTTTGATCATTATTTTCCATTTATCTTCCCATACTATTTGGGAAGAGGTAAATAAAATTTTCTTGGTATTATCAATATTCAGACTTTTAGATTTCACATTGTAGACATCATCAAGAAGCAAATTAGCAGAGGCTAGGGATGTGAGATCTTTTAAAAGGATTGTCAAGGACCTTGAAGTTAAGCTAGGGTCTCTAGAAGTGAGTGCCGAAGAGAAAACTAGTACAGAAGAAGTTGCCAAAAATGAAGATCGAGAAGAAAATAGAACTTCTGCAGTAAATGGTGTCAATAAAGAGGATGTGAACACAGAAAATGAAAAGCAAGGGTAGTACATAACATAATCTGAGGATCAAGGTCTTTAAAAAGGATGAGAAACAAGGGTAATACAATCTCATTTCTCAATAACAAAAGTATTATTCAGAGGATGTTGTAAGTGTACAGCATTATATTGATTTTTCTTATTATAAGTTTTAGCATGATTCATTAATATCATTCTTGGGATACGATTCATTAGTATTACTTCTGGTTCACTGTCATTTCCCATGTAATTTTTCATACGATTGTATGGATTATTTTTGTGATTCTTGGTTATGCATTTGTAAAAATAATTTTGAATGAGAGTGATTTTATAGAATCGATTTTAACTAAATGTGATTTTTGTTTGGATAATTAATATAAAAAAATAATTGACACATTATGTTGTTTAGATCTTGCGATAGAAATTGATTTTTGAGTGTGTAATCATCAAAATGACTTGACTTGAGTCTACAGGTACTAATAAATGTATTGACGTATAATTTTGAAATAGTAAATTAAATATTATAAATAATATAATATTTAAATAAATTATATAATATAAAAGTATCTATGTAAAAAAACAATAATAAACATTTAAAAGATAAAATTGAAATAAATATAAAATGATAGGAACTATCTTTATTAAAAAAACTTTAATTCTAATAGAAACTAAAAAGTGTTATATACTTTAAGAATTAAAAAAATAACAAAAAATTACAAAAATTACAAAAAATTACAAAAATAACAAAAAATTAAAAAAAGGAAATTAATATATTATAAACATAAATATCTGATATATTTGTTTTATTTTAAGAATTCAGAAGTTAGTTCTCAATTAACCAATGTGTCATTGGACCTTCTATTTGGCTCGATCCCAATTTACTCAAAGTAATTAAAATATGTTATCTGACTATATTATACAATAAATTATATTATTTTAATTTTTTGTTTTTTAATTTCAAAATGCACTATTTTTAGATGTTAAAGTGGTTTAAATAACACTATTTAAATGCTTTTAAATTATAATTAGTGTAGTTTAAAATTAGAGATACAATTTATTTTAAAGAAACTAAAACTGAAATTCAAAATGTTAACGGGAATTAAAACTAGATTTTACTCTATAGTTAGATTTTTAAATAATTTTTAAAAAATTACTTAGATATATTATAAAGTGAGAAGGAATCAAACAATTAAGTCACACCAATAATATCTTCAATTACTTTCTTTAAAATGTATTTTTTTAGAATATGAAAGTTTATATCACTTAAGTATTGCGAAAAGTTAATTATTTGATACTTAATACTTCATGTATACTCATCCAAACTCACCTAATATATAGTTATTAGAATATATAAAAAAAAAGATTAATTTGATTATCATTTACTGTTGTTTATTATTTTTATTTCACACACAATCAAAATAATATTTAGTTACAAATCAACAACCACTTTACGAAAAGTTACATTCTGTAAATAACTTTGGTTCTATTTATTGGTAGTTTTAATTCACTATTTATAATAATATCATTTTTATTTTAAATTTTCAAAAATAAATAAACTGAAACCCACATTTCTGTGATTATAAACAAAGAATGTGTCAATTAAAAGAAGAAACAAATGAAATGCATCTTAAATTTTTGTTAAGAATTTGTCTAATATTTATCTGCTGGTTCTTGCTTTGGTTTTGCTTTGCCCGTATGCATGAAAACTATAATTGTCTTCTATCAACATTTGTCATTTATATATATATATATATATATATATATATATATATATATATATATATATATATATATATATATATAAATCACTAAAAATTTGGAAAAAACCAACATGAATTCGTAATTACCATCATATATTCATATTATACAATACATGGTGTTAAAAATGCGTAATACTTACTTTTCTATGAAACTGAAACTTGTGAATTGATCACTCGTTTTTACAGGAGAGAGTATTTCCCTAAAATTTTAAGGAGAGAATCTAAATGGAATTTTGCTTTAAAAGCTTATTTCTTAAATTTTCATATTAATTTTTAATGATATAACGGGCTGTACCAGAGTAGATGATGTGAATGCTGCACCATCTAACTAAACAAAAACAAAACAGGAAACGGGAATTTTTCTTCTACTACATAGAGAAATCCAAAGAATCTAAGGCTAAACAATCATATAAAACCTTGAGCAAGCAACAGATATAAATTTTGTTGCTTGAGAGATATATGACAATTTAATTATATGACTGCGGATTATGTCTGTTACTAAGATTAAATCATTCTTGTACCATACACAGGCTTGGTTAAAAACCAAATCTCAAGGAGGATATTACGCGCACATGGTGAAGGATTAATCATGAGCAGCCAAAATTAAATACAACAGTTTATGCAACAGCAACTCCCAGAACAGAAGCTATTGTCACATTATATACTTGAAAAACCTTCTTCTAATCTCAAAATAATTCCAACTAATGAACTTCATTCTTCCAATCACAGAATATGCAATGGATCAAACATCAAGTAACTAGCGCAATGAAGCACAATTAATCAACTGTATAATATGCAGGGAAACAAGATGTCAACTATATTTCAAAACAAAATTCTAACCATTTTAAAAGTAATAAACAAGGCCAGCAAATCACATTCTAAGGCTCCACTGTTGTCACCTGTTGCCATTCCCCGTCTACTGCTTCTTTCCACAATGTCACATTGTTGTTCCCATCAGCCACTGCCAGTATGTTTCCTGTCAGTGACCATGAGACCCTCCAAACAGGTGTCTTGAAATCATTCAAAACCTTGCCTTCCCACTGATCACCCTCTTTTGCCACGGTCCATATAACCACTTTACCATCCTGCGATGCACTGGCAATAGTAGATTTAGGTAGCCCTAAATTGGGTGCCCAAGCAACATCTCTAACCCAATCCGTGTGCATGTGAAGAGCAGGGAAGCAGTCCATCTTCCACAGTCCATTGTTGAGCTTCCATACCTTCACAGTATTATCACAGCCACCAGAACACAGCTTTTGCACAGGATCAAGCAACCCTGCACCAACAAGGGCGCCAGGTGCCATTGATGGTGCCCATGACACAGAAGTGACACCAACTGGGTGAGCCTGATCAATCCCTGCAGTGTCCCAGCCACCATCTGCTCTTGCAGTGAAAACTGATATATTCCCATCAGATGAGCCACAAGCCAAGCAGAGACCCAACTCGTGGGGCGCCCAAGCAATAGAATTCACAGATGATTTGTGCTCGTCAAACACATGAGCTTGAGTCCATTCATTTTGGTTACCCTCCTTCCATATAATGACACGGCCATCATAGGAACACGATGCAAGCAGAGAACCAAACTTTGGGTGAGCCCACACTACTTGCCAAACAGGTCCTTGGTGACCTGTCAATGTTGCTAGATGCTGAGAGGCCGTGTTGCTCACTCCAATTATCTTAATTGTGTGATCTGATGAAGCTGTTGCTAGCCTCTTACCGTAGTAATCCATGGCAACATCATGGACCGTGTCTTGGTGACCCGTTTCAACCTTCTGAGAAGGCATATTTCTGCTATCAACACACACAATGCAAACAGTTAGTTTCAAACAACAATTTGCAAGTGAAACTAATATTCTAAACTAAACTAAACCCTCTGTTAAATAGTCACTTCCAATGAAGAAAAGGTAAAGAAAATCTCAAATAAAATACAATGAAGGAAGGAATAACAAAAGTATAAGCATAAGATTCAATACCAAATACACAAATATATAACATCTTCCAAGCAAGCAACCCATCAGACTTCAAAACACAATTCACTATACATAATAGCAAATCCATCAACAAAAACATAATACTAGAGCAAAAGCCTATTCCCAAGCTGATGAAAAGTGAAAACCCAGCCTAAGGTTTTAAATTTTACACAAATATTCCTCGAATTTAGCATTGAAGAAAACGAAACAGAATTCCCTGATCTATAATGGATCATAGAATGGGAAGCAATTCGTAAAACTAAAAACATCAAACCCCGTAAAAAACCGAAAACTGGGTTGAAATGGTTTATCTTTGAAAATAAACCTCATCTGGGAAAACAAATGGGGGCAAATCAAGTAAAGGAGGTGAGGTGAGGAAATTGTCCCAAAAAAAAGAGAGAGGTATCCAATGAATGGGAAGAATCGCAAAAACGGGTACGGAATGAGAAGATCTGAGTTAAAATTTGAATAGATCGAGAGAAAAGAGAAGGGACCTGAGCAAAAGATAGGGAGGGAACCAGAGGTGGTTGCCGGAGCTGCCGTGGAGGTTGGTGCGAACAAGGGCTGCCCAGTAGGTGTAAGATGAGATCTGAGGAGAAAACTGAGAAACTGAAAATAGAGAACAGGATTTCTGGTAACCAATGGACAAATATATTATTACAAATATAAAGATTAAAAAATTATTCCATGAAACACATTTTTAAGAGAGGAATTAAGATGCCTTTTTCATATGTTTCTTACAAACTCTACTAATAGACACATTTTATAATTTAATTAAATTTTAAAAAATAGTAAATTTAATAAAGAAATATAAGTTGATATAATTATGAAATACTTGATAATAACTTGTTGGTTTTCTTTGTTGAGAGGCACATTTAATTAATATGAAGGTAAGAGATATATTTTAATTTAAAATATTTAGACGGTGTTTCGATCTTAAAGTAAATTGAAATGAAATTGTTAAAAGTCAATTATTATAATTGAAATATTGTTTATTTTGAAATTTAGATTTTGTTTTCATTTTTAAAATGTGTCTCATTAGGTAAAAAGAATGAAACTATATATACATAACCGGTATTATGAAATGTTTTTCTTTTTATTTTATATAACATATTTACTGAATTTGAATTTATATATGATTGACAATCAATATACTGTGATTGATGAAATGTGATGTATAAATTAAATAATTAAAATATTATTAAAATAATACTTGATTTATATAATTAATTGAAAAATATAATACAATGTCAAGTCAATTGTAATGAGGTTAACGTATTCATACCTAATTACCATTACTTATGAGAATGTTTGTATTTAACTAGTGTTAAATGATGATTGAGATTTAACTTTCTTGTAACAATGTATTAACCATAACACATATGTTATTGGTACAAGTCAACCATCTTTCAATTCAAATAAATAATAATATCAAGTAAGAAGAACCTATACATGTTAGTATTATAAGTGTGTCCACAAAATATATATGATAACTATTAAAGTAACTATGATTAATATATATTTGTTTAAGTAACTAATTTTACAAGTTGTTGTGTTTCGATAAGACATTTTCCTCTTATCTAACATGCATACCTTATATTGCAAACAGACTTACTTTATGATTGTCAGAATCTTTTCATTATATTACTTCAATATTACTATAAGACTTCTAAAGATAACAAACTAAAAAAAAAAATTATTCATTATTTTGAATGATAAGTTATATCTCCTTCTTCTTTATATCAACAATATCAAAATCTATAGTTTTAAAGGAATCTCTTATTATATTATCTACAGAGACAAAAATATTTGAACCAACTTATGAATTATTTTTGTACTGCAAAAATTGCAAAAAAAAAAAATCTTATTTTTTCTGATAATAAATAATTTTTAGACTCAAGATTCACTTTAGTTATAGGCAACTCCATGCTTGATAAAATGTAAAAGTAAGTTTAGAAAAAGAAAACAGAAAACACACTTTGTTTACAGAACCTTAATTTCGGAAATACCTTTTACTTACGAAACTCTTATTCTAAAATCACCCAAAATTCTGGTATTTCAAAGAATGGAGGAGTGCAGGAAAAAAAATATAGGGGTGCAGGAAGAAATACCCGAGAAACAATGAAGTAATGAGGCCCATTATGAGAACCTCACGGTAACCCGTGCACTCGTATGTACCAGATCAGGCCTTTCACTGGGAGAAGTTTCGCGAATATAGAAGAGTTAGGTTACAAATATTGCCAAAGAATTTATGGTTTGGGAATCAAACTCTCTCCCCTGTCTACAACACAGATTACGTTGTTTCTTTCGCCAATTGTGAAGCAGGTAAACTTCAAATCTATGATATTCTTCTTGTTTCATTTTTTTTTTATCTGATTCTTGTTTCTCGTTTCATTGCATTGCATTGTTTGTGACGAAATTGCGCATTCCTAGAATATAGTCTTTAGGTGCTGGAATCCTCTGTTTTTTCTAATTCTATTCTGAATTGAATTGATCATGATTTAATTTTCTCTGTTTTGAACTTCTTGATTCTCCATTATTGTTTTGGAAATTGTGGTTATCTCTCTGCCTTTTTTCTATTTTTTCTTTATTTAATTTTTGCTAAAAAATTATTTACATTTGGCTAATCAAATGATTAGTTTTTCCTGTTTTTAACTTGTTGACTGTCAAAATTGTCATGGAAATTCTAGGCAGTGGATCTGCTTTTTCTCTAATCTTTTGAAATTTGTGAAAGGTAATTTCGGTTCTGGATCAAATTAATAATGATTAGGTTTTTTATGTTTTGAACTTGTTCATTCTCCAACGTTGTTTTGGAAATTGCGGTTCTCAAGGTGGTGGAATCTTCTGCTTTTGAAATTTGGACGATAAGTGATTTCTGTATTGGGTGAAAATAATTATGATTGATTTTCTCAGTTTTGAACGTTTTGATTCTTCGGATTTTTTTTCTTTTTTAAACTAGTTGATTCTCTAGAACTGTTTTTGAAATTTTTTGCAGTTGTTAGGATTTGTGCTTTTGTTTCATCAAAGTTGTGGAGTGTTTTCATTATATTTTCGTCTGTGGTCGTAGGTGAAATAGCATTAAATATGAGGGGTAGAAGCTACAGTTACAGTCCTTCACCTCCAAGGCATTATAGCCGAAGAAGGCGCAGTCCCAGCCCTAGGGGCCGTTACAGAGGACGTGATAGGGATTTGCCAACTAGTCTTTTGGTTCGAAACCTTCACAGAGATTGCAGGTATGTTTGTCGTTGAAGGATTTGTGTATTTCCAGTAAGTATTCTATTTATCGCGGTTGTTGCAGTGTTGTTATTGTGTGTAATGTGGATGAGGATTATTGGGCCTTTCTCTATGTTGCAT
The DNA here is from genome assembly GCA_013389735.1 of Phaseolus lunatus. Taxonomy (NCBI): domain Eukaryota; kingdom Viridiplantae; phylum Streptophyta; class Magnoliopsida; order Fabales; family Fabaceae; genus Phaseolus; species Phaseolus lunatus. The sequence goes on along the minus strand of CM023863.1, from coordinate 46,189,886 downwards.
TCATGTTACTTTGGCTTATCTTTTGTATGTAATGGAAGAGGCATAGGTGCTAAAGGAAAAGCGCGACAGGGAAGGAAATGTTTTTCCGCCTATTGTACTACATCTATGTACAATTTGAACTTTTTTTTCTCCCAGTTTCCTGATGAAACTTTATTAAAAACGGTTTTTTAGGCGGAAGCTGAATCATACATGCTTTGGATTATTTTATTTTTGAAGAAATAATGGTTAATTATTTTGTCAGTATTCTGAGCAAGTTTGTTTCTAATGCTAAACTTTTCTATTCATTTTGCAGGGCGGAAGATCTGCATGGTCCATTTGGCCAATTTGGTCCTGTTAAGGACGTTTACCTGCCTCGAGATTATTATACTGGGTATGTATTTTTTTCATTGACTAAAACATGGCACCTTATGTGTTGAAAGATTTCTCAGCGGTCACTTTGATAAATTTCTAGTGATATTAAACTACTATGAAACTTTCAATGTTGAGTTATGCCTTAATTGGGATTTCAGAAAATTGTGGTGACTTTTACATAAGTATTTAGTTTTGCCACTTCTTTCTCACTAGCAATTAATATTCCAATTATTTTATGGGAATTTGGTTGTTTTATTGAAAGAGTAGAAGACACAAATGAAGTAATAAGAGTACTGTGTTGAAGAGAAGAAAGAAGTAAAAAGAGTACTGTGTTGAAGAGAAGAAAGAAGTAATAAGAGTTCTGTTCAAGGTTATGTAAGTATCCTTAAAGGTTTGGAAGGTTGAGTTTGAATTCATTGTGAAGAAGTTCAAGTCTTGAAGAGAGTTCAATCTCAATTATTTTTTTGGCTTCTACAAGGTTAGCATCCATGTGGTGTTTATTATTGATTTCTATGGAGTATTGAGAGTGACTTGTGATATTTCGGAGTCAGGTTCATATTTGTGGATATCTGCAATGAACCCACCTTCCTTCTAATTCTGGTGTGTTTACTTTTTAAACCATGCTTATAGCGTATCTGATGACTTTGAATTTTTTGATACAGGGATCCAAGAGGTTTCGGGTTTGTCCAGTATGTGGACCCAGCTGATGCTGCGGATGCAAAACATCACATGGACGGTCAAATTCTTCTTGGTCGCGAGTTAACTGTAGTGTTTGCTGAAGAAAACAGGAAGAAACCTTCTGAAATGAGGGCAAGGGAACGGAGGAGGTAAGGAAATAGACACTTGGTTGTTTGTAATGTTGTGTTATATAACAACAGGTTTTTTCTCATGTTCTCATGTCAATATGAAAGGGTCTTTTGTTTATTGCTACCCCACTCCATGTTTGATTGATTCCTTTTTTTCTTTAATTTGATCAATCTCTAGGGACCGATCATATGATTACAGGCGATCGCCTCGAACCTATTCTCCTAGTCCAGACTATTCACCTCCTCCAAGACGAAGACGACATTACAGGTTTTTTTGTTGTTATTACATTAGCTTATGTAGTTAGTTTAATTTGTGATGTAAAGGAGGATGTTGAGTGTTTGTACTCACCACCTTTATTATATAATTCAGATCAATTTCACCAAGGGTCAGAAAATATAGCGATCGATCATACTCTAAATCACCTTATGGGTCAAGAAGCCGCAGCAGAAGCAGGAGTTATAGCAGAAGCAGAAGTTACAGCAGGAGCTTGAGCCCAAGTCCTGAGTACTCTGGGTGAAAAATGCTATTTTCATATTTTTATCCATCTTCTGTGCTCATGATGTACTTTTAGATTCAGAGTGTGAGTATTTTGTTAATTTGGTACGCCATGTTTGATTATAATAGTTCTATTCAAGTGCCGCTTAAATTAAGTTTTTATCTGTCGCATATTATTTTCACTGGGTTATGGATTTTCCTTGTGATCATGCTCTATTCTAATTGCGATCATCTTTTATGATAAACCAACTTATAAAGAAGTTTGTGGATGGGATGTTAGAATGGGAAAACATGCAAATAAATGAAATAATGAGACAGAAGAAGAAATACATAATTTTTCAAATAAATTAAAAAAGATTTCTCTTATAAATTACTTTTTTGTTTCAAACAATAACAAAGAAGTGTATAGACTGCAGCAATATTTTTAAGAGCCTGATGAAAACTATCAAAATAACTTAAACACAAATAAAAGGTTTAACTGGTTGATAAGATAGAAAGAAACTCAAGCTAAAGTGATCTGAAAGTTAAAAATAACGAATAACACTAAAAAAATAAATCATTAAATAAAAATTAATTTAATAGAAATTAAAATTATTTATTATTATATCATTAATTTATATACTATTTTATAAATTTTAAAACATATATTAATATATAAATAATTTTTATTATTAATAAAAAAATTTAAATTAATTTTTAAATTTATAAGTTGAAGAAAAGACAAAGTTTGATATCATGTACTAACTACTCAATATCTCTTTCAGTTCCAACTAGTTGGTGAAACTACAATTGAACACCAAAACACAATCAAACTATTTTGTCTCATATCATTATAAAATCATTCACTTCAGTTTTCATGTTATTTCATGTTAATATAACCTTTTTAATTTTTCAGAAAACATAGATGTTGAAAGCGTTTATAATATAGTTATACAAAAAAGTTCTTAAAAAAATCAACATATAAAACACTCACAATACCAAGTTTAAGTTTAAATTATATATTATTTTATGAATTAAAAAACTATTGGTATTGTACTATTAGGTGTCGAATTTTGGATACTTTAGAAAAACAAATTATTTCAAATTTTCTCTGATTTGTATAAAAAGTGGTGGCAAATGACAAATGGCACGAAAGTCCAAAACAGACAAAGTGCGTAATAGCAGCAAGAAACCAAATCAAAATTCAGAAGAAGAAGAACATAGGAGAAGAGAGGATGATAATGGCTGTGCCTGGTGGTAACTTGCGGAGTGAGAAAGCTTGGGCGATGAGAGCGTCTCTGGAGAGAAGCCAGACCCTCACGGACGACGTCATTTCAAATTTACGATACTTTTTTCCATCACTTTCTCTTAATTTAATAAATTTCACTTTTCTTATATTCTTTTTTTTTCTTTCACTTCCACCCCACTTCCATTATGATGCATGATAAATTTGCCGTAGCCATTGATGAACTTAATGATATTAGTGAATCTATTTTACAAAGTAATCAAAAGTTAAAGCTGAAAAGATCACTAATCAGTGATGCTAATCAAAAGCTGAATCAAACTTCTATTTTATCTCATCTTTCTCTCTTCTTTCTTTTCACTCTCTCTTTATAACTCACCCTTTCTGTCACATCATAACATTCAATCTTCAACTTAACTTTGCTCCAACCTTTTTCCACGTGCACCCCACGCTCTCACCCTGCGTGTGCTCAAACCCCTACACTGCACAACACAACAACAACAACACATCTAACACTGTTGTTCCTTGAAGCATTGTCTTAAGTCTTCCCACGCATTTTCCTCTTTCTATGTTGTGTGTCTCACGTTTCAACAACCACAAGAAACTGGGATGGGTAGACTTGCACCGTTATCTGAAGAACCCATCAATGAAGAAAATGAAGGAAACAACAACTCAAAGAAATGCCTTCAATCATGGAGAAACTGGAACTGGATCAGGACTCACTTTTCCCTTCTCTTCAACAAGAAGTCTAATCTCAAGATCCTTCTCAGTGTCTTGGGTTGTCCTCTCTTTCCTCTTCCTGTCCACCCCATATCACCCCTCAATGAGGCAAGCCTTCTTCTTTTTCTTTTTTTTCTGAATTCTAATGCACCATCATCACCATGCAAGAGAAGGTGCTGCTACTGTGGAGAACTTCTGTTATAAGCTATATTTCACCACCATGAATCTTTGTTGAAAGAAGTGTGTAGTTTTTACTGTATATCTAGAACATGATTATTATCTCCAAAGAAGAATAAACCAAGAAAAAAAAACATTTTATGAACGAAATAATCACAACTATTTTTGTTCTCTTGATGGGTATGAAAAAGGAAGGTTTTTTGTTATGTGTTTTAAAAAGCCATGATAATTTCCTTTGTTAATCAAGATTAAAAAGTTAGTTGAAAGTGTTACTTCTGACCACTTTCTTTATTCTTGGAACGGAACATCTTTAATCTTTATGTGTATGCCACCGATTTCATCATGTTACCATGTGATCACTGTTAAAGGGTGTGTAGTTAAATATGCAAGGTTGATGTATTGTTTGAAGAAGAAAAGAGGCATTTCAATATTTTTTCTTCTTCTTTTTTGTCGTGTAATAATAGGTGTCATCTTCGGCACAGTACATTATTCAACACTTCAGGGCTGCAACAGGGTGTAAGAAGTTGGAGGGAACAGTGAAAAATGTGTTCACAACAGGGAAAGTGACTATGGATGTGGTAGATGAGCTTGGATCCACCAATGGTGGTATTAATTTGGAGAAAGGGTGCTTTGTGATGTGGCAGATGGTTCCAGATAAGTGGCAGATAGAGCTGGTTTTGGGTGGTCAAAAGGTTCTGGCTGGTAGCAACGGTGCCATTGCTTGGCGCCACACCCCTTGGCTTGGCGTGCACGCCGCCAAAGGCCCCGTCCGGCCTCTCCGCCGTGCACTTCAGGCAAGTTCTTCATCTTCATCATCTTCACCATGTCACCAAGTCACCATGTATTGTTTTAAATTTTCCAACAGATTTGGTGTTGTGTTTGTTAACTAGTCCTGTTATGTTGGTTGGTATAATGTATGCATTGGTGACACCTTGAAGGTGGTTTTAGAGATGAGTTACCACTGACAGCTAAATGTGACTGTTAATGTAAGGACATAATGATGAAGAGTTGAAAATATTTGTCAGTTATCTCATTTTAAAGAATTACTGGTATGACTTATGACCTAATCCTTGGCTCCATGAATTGGTGGGGTATAGAGTTATATCATAACATAAAGGGCAAGGAAAGAACCCCTTTTGTGTTAAGATGGTGTTTGGAACCTACTATTATGAGAAAAAAAATTAAAGAAAGATGTTTTTGACACAGATATGTAACATATATGTATGTATTTTTTATGCAAGTGCACTGTGATCAAATCAAATACTTTTGATTTGTTTAAATAGCCATAAATGCTAGTTAACACTATTGTTCATCTTAATTAATAGTGCTTTCAATATATGTTACCGACAATTTAATGAATCTTTGGTTACCTACTAAATTTCATTCATTTATTCCATCTAACCACATTCCTGTGTTTCCTTTTCATTATTTTTCTGCTTTCTCCCCGCTATATAAATTGATCATTACAACAACCATCACATGCGATCATTTTGGCTTAACTTTTCAATTAAGATTCTTTTAACCAAAGCATAAGAAGACTAAAACGAGAGTTGAATTTAATGTTCACACACAGAAACCTGAATGTCATTGATGATTTTGTTGCTTCTGGGTCCACTATGCAGTGAGACTGAATTCATCAGCACTATAATTGTGTCTTGGTATCTCTACTATTTGGCACTGATTTCAGTGCTTCTGTTCTTAAATGTGGCTATGGTTGTGCATTGTAGGGACTTGACCCTTTGGCAGTGTCAGCTGTGTTCTGTGCAGCACAATACATGGGGGAGAAACAAATCTCAGGCATAAACTGTTTTGTGCTAAAACTCTCAGCTGATCAAAAGGACCTTGTTGAACGCAGTGACAACACAGCAGAGATGATCAAGCATGCCATATTTGGTTACTTCAGCCAAAGAAGTGGACTTTTGGTGTACCTAGAGGACTCTTATCTGACCAGGATTCAAGCACCAGGGTCTCATCCCACATACTGGGAAACCACAATGTCAACAAAAATTGAGGACTATAGAGTGGTGGATGGTGTGATGATTGCACATGCTGGCTCATCAACTGCACTTATCACCAGGTTTGGGGACAACCTGAAGGCTGGACCAGCCATCACAAGGTTGGAGGAGTCATGGATCATTGATGATGTTGCATTCAATGTACCAGGGTTGTCCTTGGACTGTTTCATACCTCCTCAGGAACTGCAGAGAGACTGTAGTTCAGATGATGATCTAGATTGGAAATCATCACTCTTGCATAGATGATATATTTGTATGAAACTTGTAACTGTTTAGTGGTTTTATTTTCTGCTAAACAAATGGTTGATGATGATGATGATGCTAATTGTTACTTACTTAACATGTATAATAATTAATGCTTTTGTAATTGTATCACACTGTCACACATTCTGGGATTTTAGATGCTAGCTATTGGTTGTTGATATGGAGTTTTTGATTTTTTTGAGTGTTGTATTCATAAGAAATTGCCTTGTGTATGAAGTCAAATTTGTTCCATTTTTCTTTGTGTAATGTAGGCTGGTTACTAACTTACTATATTAATCTTAAAACTGAAAAAAACCAGAAGAAAAAAAAATAGTTTTTACATTGTTATCCAATCACTAATGGTTATAAATGATAATTTTATTAACTTTAAAAATAGCTGTTTCAAAAGTTATATTAATCATGATTTTGTATTGATTGATATTATTAAAAACATATAAAAAAAACATTTATAACATTAAAGATGATAGACATTTAAAATATTATGATGCACTCCTCTCATTTTAACCATTGTTGGTCAAATAAATTGGTGTATGTGAAAATCCACATGAATCGAATACTAAATAAATATTTTTAAGGTAAGTTATAAGTATCACAAATTATAAATTTTTAGAAAATTGACATCTTTAATATTAATATGTTTAATATTTTAATTATTTCAGAGATTTTGGTCTTAAAAAGGATTGTTGTTTGGATCATTTGTTGTCATACTTTATCTATACACAATGGCGTCTCACAATTTTATTTTGCATAAGACTGAAGACAGTCATTCATTTATTTGAATAATTAAGGTAAATCGATATGGTGAATAATATCTTCATGTTGATAGTGAAAGAATAAGTGAATTTTCTTTTACATATAATAAAACATAATATAAAAAATCGAGTTGCCATATTTTAAGATAATATTTGGACATAATAACAAATCAAAATGTGGATTACTTATCAAAGTAGTTAATCGGTGAATACATTAAAATTTATTGTAAGATAAAAATATTCTATGAGTTTTAATATGTTGTATTTTAATGTTTTATTTGTATTTTCATTGGCCATTATTTATTGAATATAAAATAATACTTGATTGATTGAAGCTATGTTTCCTTATTATTTTAGTTATTAGAAAGTTGTTTATAATAGGTTTAAAAGAATAAGAAAAATGTTAATTATCAAATGGTAGTTGAAAAATTCATGTCTATGCAAATATAGTTGAAATTTTAGGTTGACTAGAATTACTTAAAAATAATTTTAAAATATACAAAATAATTTAAAATACAAATAACGCTAGATTTATGACTGAGATGCCCATCTCTTACATGATAACTCTTATGACTTTAACATGTTTGCATAAATAAATATTGGGTGATATAATTAGTTTCATGAAAGATCTTATAAAAAAATAATAACGATAATATTGACGATAACATTGAACATCTATATAATAATAAAAGAAAAAACCTCGTGAATAGTGAAGAAGGTACATATGTAAAGAGACAATTTTTAACAATATGATAATATGTTGGAGCAAATCTGGAATGACATTTTATAATAAAGTTTAAACTATTTTACTTTAACTCTATGTCAAAGTTTTGAAAGAATTGATAACAACTTTGTTATATTTGTTTATTTTGAGCAAAAGTTTGAATAGCTACAAAATATACTCAAATATATGATAGAAGCTAAGAGTGTTTTTCAGAATAATGTTATAAAAAAAACACTTCATAATGAACCGAGTCAAGTGAAAGAAGACACTGTGGGTGAGAGAGAAAGTGAAAGGTGGATGAGGATGAGAGAGATCGATAAACGAAAGTTCATGAAATCAGAAAAAAGGTTAGAAATTCTAAAAACCTCATGCGACTAAAACATTTACATACAATAATAAGGAAAGATTTTACTGTGAAGAAAAATCTAGAAGCTATGTAACACGTTTTTGGTAGACGACGCAATAGAAAAAATAAAAGCACGCAAAGACACCGAGTGAGGTTTAGAGAGAAATGGAAAATTGAAGCAGAGAAATGAAAGAGTAAAGAGGAGAATGAGCATAGACAAAGTGAGAGTGAGACAAAAAGGCAAAAATGAGTGAAAAGTATAGAAGAATGAAAAAGTAAACGTAATAATAACACGTGTGAATATTTTGATTAATAATAATCTTATGATTTGATTTAATGTGACTACTATTTTCTAATTTAGTGTTACTATTATAAAAATTAATGTTAGATTTTACATCTAATCAACTATGCCTAGTTTATTATCAAGTTGATTTGGATTAATGAATATAAAGAGTTAACTAAAAACATAATTTATAATGTTAACATTTATACTTAATTGATATTAGAAGATGATCATATTATCAATTAAGTAAATTTGAATATAATATATTATTATTGTAAGAATTTAAATAATATATTATCCATTTATGTAGGTTTATACATGATCAATTATGTATTTAACATAATCAATTAAGTAGATTATTTTGTAACTTGATTATGATTAATTATAATCTATTAAATTAATTTTAAATTTATCTAAAAAGTAATATAGGAATAATAGCTTTTATAATCTTTAAAATAATTCCATATGCTTATTGAAGCAAAGAAAGTGAAGAAGTGAAGAATAGAGTGTGAGAATTTGAAGAGCATCAGAAGAATAAGAAATGGCGGTGACTTCTTCATTCTCACGTCGCTTCTTCACAAAACCGTTTCCCCTTTTCTCCTTCAATTTCTCATTCTCCACCGCTTCGTCGTCGCCGCCTCCGATCCGAGTCGCGCTTACCGACTCTGTGGGCCGCGCCGTCTTCGCCACGCGCCCCATCGCCGCCGCCGACCTCATCCACACCGCCAGCCCCGCCGTTTGCCACCCCTACTCCTCCCGAGCCGCCTGCTACTCCTGTCTCGCCGCGCTCCCACACTCCCAACCTCTCCGCGCGCCCTTTTGCAGCCAACACTGCCACCAACGATCCAAGGTTCCTTATTTCTCGTCTTTTCACATTTTATGCTCACGCATTATGCGCTAACTCTCCTTGGATATTATATTTTAGGTATCATAAGTAATATTCTTAATCAGAGGAGTTTGCCTCGTTAATATGCTATACCAATTAATGAAGAACTTATCAGGCAGAATTTTATTTCGTAGATAATAGAATGTGTTATTCTCTAATACTATCATGAACAATTTTGATGAATATTTTGCACCAATTGATATTTGAATATTTGCAAATGCGTTTAGTTAAAAAACTGAACATTTTTTAAGCTATTTTTAAAATTTAAAAGTAATTGAGTAAACAATGAGTTGAAATGAAAGTTAAAAGTGAATTAAAAGGTAACTTTTCGCATTTCCATCTTCCATCGTCATGCATGAGTTGAGTTTCATCTCATTTTATAGGATAACACTTAGGATTTGTTAGGTATAGCACATTGAGAGAGAGTGTGTGTGCCAAGAAGAGAAATAATTTTGTTAGTTTTGTTTGAGAAGAGAATGAGCATTTATTTTATAAAATGATGGGAGTCATTCTATTATTTCTTACCTATTTGTATATATTTTTGTACTTTTTATTAAATTAATTATGTTATACTACTTTCAAAATACTTCTTTTCTATTTCTCATTATTTCTCTACTCTGCCAAATAATTAAATATCCATTTCTTCTCAACTTATTTCTTTTATATTTCGATTCTTTCTATTTATTTACTCAGAACCGAATGCATCATTAATGTTGTTTATTGGGTAGATTACAAAGGATAAGCTCCAATCCTGATTAGAGAGCATCATCGTGGTCATCTTAAGTTTTTGGATGGTCTTGTTCTAACCACCATGAAAATTGGATCCCCTGATATTTAAAAATAAAAGCACAATTTTAATATTTCAAAAATATGATTATATTTTTATTTAACAAAGTGCTACAAATTTTGACTTCTTTATTTATATTGATGATGACATCCAAATAGAATATCAAACTAAAACAACCTTCTACTTAAAAAAAGTTTATCCTCTTAGCACTTTTTGAAGTAAATTTATCAACCAAGTCTTCATATTGTACTTTCTCCAAAATCTGGATGCCCTGAGTAATTGGAGGTCTTCTAGAAAGGGTCTGTTTACACTGGTTGTTCTATGGGTTGAAACATCATTTAGGGCCTCTGGACTATTGGACAGTTGTGAGACATATAAAACATCCTTTAATTCAATGTATGATTGTAAAATTATATTCTCAGATCCGCATACACTATCACTATTTGTTATTGAAATGAGTTGTTCTTTATTCATTTTAACATATAAATTGAAAAACATAGGAAACAGAGTGATTTGTTACTTTTGAATCAAGAATCCTAACATCCTAACACTCATGTCCAACTGTATTGAATGAATTCTTACCTCTCATGAACAAGGCACACAAATTAGAGGACTTACTCATTGATTCAATCATTGTTCTCAAACAATTTAGTTCCTCCTTGTAGGCTTTCATATCAAGATTTGGTTGAGGATGAGTGCTGGGTTGATTTGTTTCTTCATGTTCTGAGGTAGTATTGTCTGCCCATTTTTGTTAGGTTCCTTTGTTGCTTACTATGCGCTTCAGTAGTTTGTTTCTCCGATGGATTTTGAAGCACATTTCTTTGGTATGCCCATATCTTTTACAATATGAGCAATATTCTCTGTGGTTGTCTTTTGCAGCGGGATTTCCTCCAACGTTTGATTCCTTGACGTCCCCTTTTCCTATTGTCATGGTAGAACTTGTATTGGAGGTTCCTCCATTAAGCATGATAGTCTTCTGAGTCTCTTCTTCTCTGATAATGAAGAACACTTCTAACAGAATAGGCAATTTTTCTCTCTTTAAGATTTGTTCCTTGATTAGGTCATATTTGGTTTAGACCATGTAGAAATTTACAGATTCTTCCTCTTTCAACGATTTCAGCATGTGCGTTGTACATCTTCAAATTTTGGTATTCATCTAGTTCCATCCACGACCCATTCAAAAATTCCTAATATTCCAATATATATATATATAGAGAGAGAACCCTGTTTGGTATTAAACACCTTGCTTTCATTGTCATAACAAGAAACAAAATCCTTTTTCAAAGAAAATGTGTTATTTAGGTCATCCCAATTTTCTTTAATAGAAGAATAAAATTTATAATTTCAACTTATTTTGCAGACCATGGAATGACACACACCCAAGTCATGATCAATGAATTTTCATCATCCCAAATCTCACAATTAAGGTCATTTGACCCTGGTCCTCTACCATTGATGTGGTTTGATCTTGACCGTCCTTTTAGAATCCTCCAAATGTATTAGCTCCACTGCAAATAGTTATGGCCATCAAACTGGTAGGAACCTACCACATTTGGAAGATCACTAGGACCTATAGGAGTAAATTTCACCTCGACCATTGAAAGAGAAAAAAAAAAAAACACATTCCTGTTGTCTCACTAGTGTCTTCAAGGGTGGTGGCAGGGACGACCAACAACAGTGAAAACAAAGCCCCCAAGATTGGGAGCTCTGATATGAACTTGAATAATGAAAGAGAAAAAAGAAATATATTATAATTATAGTCATGATCATTACATTCTTAACTGCTCTATCTGTAATAATCACATTCTTGTATAAAAGAAATAGAATATGCTGAAATGAATGTGTAGATTCTAGGGATATTTTTCTTAATTAATATAGGGATATTAGGATATTTTTATCCCAATAATCTCCTATTTACAACTTCCAATGACATCTCACACTGTCACGTGTTATTAAACTAGTATAGGAAATTGATGGAAGAACCAACTTGATTTGAGAGAAACATTTTGAGGAATTAGAGCCAAGTTTTTTATACTTAAGGGAACTATATTGGAACCAAAAAAATAAGATGGGCCGAAGGTATATTTTAGTTTCTTTAGGTTTAGTTGTAGCTTTTTTAGCTCTTTAATACCGTTGCAAAATTCTTATAGCAGTTTTACATTGCCAAAAAAGGTTATTTAGTTAGCTACATGGGCCAAATTTAACTTTTATACACTGGTAAGGGCTAACTTATTGTGAGGTCTTGTATAGTCACAATTAATATCTTTGTGCTTATATGCCATAAGTATTTTTTAAACTTACCGTTCTCTCATGTGGTGCATGGTCTACAAATAATCTGTGTTTTAAAATGCAATGTAGGAGTTTTGGAGTGGACAAATTTAAGTTTTTGCTTCTTTGCAGATGTGTGCTTATTTTTAGATTTTTTATGTTATTTAGGGATATTATGATGTTGAGATGAAAGCAAATTGGGTGGCTTTTGATGACTATTGTGGGTATGAGATTTTCTTCTCCAGCATAAGATTTTTGGCATCTTCAATTGTGACGAGTTTCAACAATCTCTTAAACATTTCATGTGGACAAAGATTTATACATAATTTTGTATTCAGTGTTTTTGGAACTAATTTTTCTCTTTTGGTTTTCTTAGTAAGCCTATTAGGTTCTATGCACTACAATTCTTCAACCCTCGCAAAAAAAGTTGTATATGTTCATCCTTTCTTAACCTTATTGAATAGTTAGAGATATGATTTGATTATGGTCAATAGGGAGATGTGATAGGGAAATATCTTACCAATTTATATTCATTATAAATATAAATAATCATGTGTGTACATCACACATAGAATTTATTATATTCTTTCTCGACTTCTCTATCCTCCATGGCTTGTTTTGTCACTAATCCTCTCAACAAATGCTTTTATCAGCTGTTGATAAATTTTTGAAACACTTTTGGTGTTTGTTAAAACTTAACACCTTAGCTTATCATTTAGTATTTTACTGTACCTTTTAAAATATATATGTGACAATTTCCTGATCTTTTCACAAAGGACTCGTGGTTTGAAGTATCCCTTTCTGGTGAAGCGATTGGCTTGCATGGTCATATCAGGAGATGCCAGAAGTGACACTCTTGACATACTCCAGCCGGCCAATTTTACGCCTGAGATGGTATCAGAGGTGAGACATATAGAAGTTTAGGATAATGGCTACAAAATTCAGATATTGGTTATTTTAGATAGCAGGTTCCTTCTAAAAACAATGATAACCTGATTTTAAAAGTCAATTATTTTTTGTGAAAATTTGAGTGATAGATAAACAACGTCTTTTCATAATTATTCTCTTTTTCAGTTGTTCCTTCCTAGCACAGCTTTCTGCTATAAGTGGTCACTTTTTATATAAATTATTCATTACAGCAGGAGGAAATAATTACTGTTGTTTAAATTGGAATCTGATTTGGCATAAGTTTTTTTCTGCTGTAATCTGTTTATGCATAGCATCATTTTTCAGATGGAAGAGGAGTTTGTCTTGCTAAGGAATGCCTTCATGGAGACACTTATTGGAGATGATCATATTGCTTGTATCCTTCTTTTGTCAGGAACATTTTGTACGAAGTACAGCACATACATAAGAGATATAAGTTGAGAGATTATTTTTCTTAAACATTTAAAGTTTTAACTAAGCAATGGTACATTAACGTTTTGGCTCGAATTCGAATCAATGCATTTCGCATCGAGTTGGCCATGGGACTGTATGAAGATCTTCTTTCATCAGCTGTTGCATCTGTGGAAGCTGAGGCTGCTGTTGGAAATGCTGTCTATATACTTCCCTCCTTCTACAATCATGATTGTGGTGAGTACAGTTTTTTATTTCCCTCAATTTCTAGTTTTCATACATGTACAACTTTTCTCTTTTCCCATATTTGATTGCTTGATCAAGATTTCCAACTGGATCAGATCCTTTAAATAAACAAGAAAAAGTTCACTTCTAACAAATATGTGCATTCCATGTTTAGGAGAAGTTGTTACTAAAAAGTGACAAACATGCATGCACAAACAGTGTTGACCTCCTAGACCGTAAATCTTGTTTTTCACCTTGAGAAAGGGGCAATCTAAGTCAATTTGTTTACAGATCCTAATGCACACATCATATGGATAGATAATGCTCATGCAAAATTGAAGGCACTCCGTGACATTGATGCAGGTTTGTCCGGATATACTTTATTTAACTGAATATCTTTTCTCTTGTAATTCTGTAGGTTGCAAGTACTGTGTTTGATGATTGTAGAAAAAAAATGTGCTCATGGGGTTTTTCTGACAGTAGTTGGCCATCTCCAATCAACACAAACCATTGTCAAATAATTTCTTTATGCCATCAATGAGTGGTAGAAAACTTTCGGAGAAATCATCAAATAAAGACTTTGCTCGGAGTGGTTGTATAAGGTTTGTTTGATTGGGGACCCATGTTATTGACTGATCCATGTATGAGTAGTATATAATGTGATCATTCTTAGAAAAATTAGTTCCATTTTTGTCATTCTTGGTGGTCCATCGAAATTTGTGTATCATTCATAATCATCTCCCATACCATAAGTAAATAAATATGGAATTTAACTAGGTCAAAGAAAGTGTTAAGAATTCATATTATTATTAGAATAAAAAATATTGGTCTGCTTGGAAAATAGAACGTAGTACTACTCCCCACTTATCTGAAATATTTTTACTGATTTTGCATTGATGCACTACAATTCTTTTTTGATAAACTGCAGGTGAAGAACTCAGAATCTGCTATATTGATGCCAGCCTGGACCGCAATGCCCGTAGAGAGCTACTGTTTCGAGGTTTTGGTTTTCAATGCAACTGTAGTAGGTGTTTACATGGCGATTAGTTATTTTTTTCTTATGTTTTCTCCTGGATTTCGCAATATGTAGTGGTTGTGTTCTGACTTTGCAAAATTCCCCAAGTATATGAGGTGCAACTTTTGGGGGAGAAGTACTAAGGATTTTCATTTTCGATTTACGGATTTGAGTTAGGCATATTCCATTCTGCTTCCTGCATTAGTGAAGTAAAATTCTCCAGAAATCACATTGTCATTTTACAGCATGTTTTGTTTAGAAGTTAGGACCTACGCCAAACTAATAAAAATGTGGAAAGCTGACGCTAGATGAAGCTTCTTTGCCCATGACTGTGGAAAGTTGATGCAACTGTTTTAAATCTATTGCAAAATCAAACACACTATTTGTCAGTCCTTGTCGAAATTTTAGTGGAGTATTCCATAACCTGCTGCAGAAGCCTTATCCACTGTGGAATTGATCAATAATATAGATTTGTGCAGATGAAGTTAGTTTATTTTTTCACTTTACCAATAGCAGAGCAAGAATTTTGTGTGCCTGTGGGTTATCTTGAATATTTACCTATCATAACAAAGTATAAAGATTAAATAAAGAAGAGTGAGCAAAACAGTTATTAACCCCTTTCTCAGTCATTCCCTTTTTTTAGCTAAATTCTATTAGTTACACTACTGAGATCTTACCAAATGAAAAGTATAACCCATATATTTTGTGAGACTTGCATAAATTTCAGTTAATAAGATAAAATTTATCAAAAAAAAGTGCATTCTCCTCGTGGGATTTTTGACCATACCGTCAAATTTAAAAATAATTCATGTTGGCTCCTCTCACTTTTCTAACTTTGCTGCGCAAGCTCTAACCATGTTGTCCCTTTAGGGTTCAAACTCATACTATCATACACCTCGAACAATTACTAAGCTAACTCTTTTGCTTGGTATATGTCAAATTAATTATATATACTATCTTAGGGACCTTGTAACAAGTAAATATCAGTTAGTTAAAGTTTGTTACAAACTAATAATTGAGAGCGAGGATACGCTGTGGAGAGAAATATAACTGTGGAGAGAAATATGATTGTGTTCATAGTGAATTTTATCATGGTAGATAGATTGAAGTTCATTAATGTTCAATCAAAACATGTTATCTTCAGTGTGTGGTCTTATATCTCTTTCATGCTTTCTTTCTGCGAAATTTGTTGTAATTATGTTATTGATATATTGTTTGTGCCGTAGATGATTATGCAGTGAAATTCTATGTGTTATTACAAAACATTATGCTTATCAAAATAAACGATTTGAAAGGAAATATGCAGACTAACAAGCTATAAAGTGTGCCACTTTTAGTGCAAGGATTAATTTTACAAACTTTCTACTGGTTATTGTCTTACTAATTGTTATCAATAAGTTAGAATCAATTTGTTTATATCTTATAAAAAAACACGCAGAATGAAATATAGAGAAAGTTGTCTTTTTATTAAATATAAACTACTAGTCTATATTAGTAGACATTGTATTTATTTACTACTTCACTACATATACAAGGGTGGACATGAGATGTTTCTTTTGTTACTTAGTCTACACTTGTGGTGGTTATTCCTTGATGAAATCAAGATCTTTCAACATGTATATGGCTGGTGTTTGTTGTCACTTGGTGCCCTTGTAGTTAAAAAAAATATAGATAGATTTAAACATTGTAAAAAATTTGTTTAATATTGGTCTTACTTTTATTGTAATTATGCTTTTTCTTGATAGGTTTTGTGCTTATACTATTACTAGCTCCTCATTAACCATTGTGCAGCTATTTATCAAAACAAAAGTTATCTTCCTGTATTAGAATTCATTCACTAAGATCGTATAAGCTATAGCTATAAGAAAAGGAAGCACAACAAAGATGCTAACTCAGAGAAATATGTGTAGATTTAATTAAACTAAAGAGTGACCACCGTAATATTTTAGTGTATAAATGTGAATTTAGGTTACATCTGAACCACTAAAGAGTGTCATACATTGCATACTTTTTTTTAATGAATCTGTAGATTGTACAACAAAATTGTTGTATTGTACAACTTCTCCATTGTAATAAAAGTGTTCCTTCTTCCTTTTCTTGGTGAGACATTGGTGAAACATATAAAACAGTGTGCTCCTTGTATCAAAGTTTCCAAATATACAACTTCAAAATGTTAACTTAGTTTTAACAGTTCTAACATACAAAATGGAAAATCATCAAGCATTTGTGCTAATTCATGATAATTTTCCTTCATGATTAAGTAATGATGTACCTTCTGAGATTGGTTTACAGAGGCACAATGCTTCACGTGATGGAAGATTGTAGTAATCTTGATCCTAAATGGAAAGAAATTAAACATTCCATAAACATTGTGGTAAAACTAATTTGACTTGGTAGACATGCAAAAGGCATCACGTAAAATAGCATGCTAACAAAGAAACCTTGTGCTTGTCGATTAAAAAAAAGAAACCTTGTGCATTCATGATTGTAAAGGTTTCACTTTCTTCTTTTTTTTACTTTAGATTGTTAATCGAACTTTTATACTCTTATTTCTCTTCATATTTTTGCTATCTTTCTTAATTCCAATTCCTTTAGATGTGAAAGGTTTCTCAAAGCAAGTCTCACATGTGGTATAATGAGTATCATGTGATTGTTGTTCAATTAAATTCCAACCACAATTCCTTTGGTGTGGAAGACTTTTCAACATACTTTGTAGTTTCACATGTGGAAGTCTCATGTGGTATAATGTGGTTCTCGTTCAATTAGTTCAAATAATACATTGTCAGAAGTATGTGTTACCATTCCAGTTAGTTCCTACCCAACTTTGACAAATTCATACATTCTTTGACAAATTCATACTTTAGTAAGGCACCACACAATATTGTTAGAAGAATTATGTGTTACCATTCTTGTTGGTTCCTTCCCAACTTCTTTGACAAATTTGTACATTGGTAAGGCATCACACAATATGACAGTACCTCCTTTTGACTTTGGAAATATTTATACTAAAATTGTAATTATTTTTTAATTTGACATCATTATTGTCATATTTTTGTCATATATGTGCATGCAATGTATATGTGTGGTAATGAAAAATAACTAGTAACAAAATCATAATTGTGATCAATTTTCTATCTAACATAATGTAATGTATGAGATTGGAAAATACGATTTTAAATAAGATATTCATTGGTAATAATTCAAATGATTTATGTAATTTAAATAGTTTAAAAGTAACTCAAAGTAGGTTTGTTCAATTCACTCAAACTAAACTATAATGCAATTCTATTCAACTCATTTAAACAATTTTACAATTCAATTTTGTCAACCCACTTTTAGGGTTCATTTAACTTTTACTATTTTTTAGATTATAATTTTACCCATCACTATTTCTTATGGTGTATGAACTTTGTCTTGAAAAAAAATAATCTCAAAATTACAAATTTGAAAGGCGTGATAGAAAGTTAAATGAATAAATGAAAACACTATTATTAGAAACATGGTTGGAGGAAGTGGGGTGGCCTAAGGTTACCCCCACCTTTTACAATTCATATTCATTTTTACTATACTTAACCCCCTCATTTTCAAGTTAATAATTAATGAATGCTTTCTTAATTATCTTTGATTGAATATGTAAGTTCTATTGGTTTTAGATTGATGAATGTAAAATTAATTGAATAATTTATTTATCTGAAATTGTAAAAGTCACAAATGTGCATTTAATTATTTAACATAAGTTAATGATACATTATAATTTAGTCAATTAAATCAATTACGATAATTTTGGCACACACTATTAGTCTATCGTTATTAGTGGTTAATCAATTATAAGTTGGTTTGCTTGAAATAATGATTATGTAATTAAATGATATTATGATTTGTTTCTTTGTGTTTGTATGCATGGGGTGAATTGAAAAGAAATCTTAAGTCAACCAAAAGTTAGTTGTAAGGTGTATAATTTTACAATGTGAGCTCAATAATCAAGTTAACACATTATTCAATAGTGATTTACCATTTTTTGAAATCTCACTTTTAACATTTTTTTAAAATAATCTACTTTAGTTAGTTTAGGTAAAAAGTTTAAAAAGGTCAACAACTTTATATGAAATGACTTGTGAATGTGAGACACGGCATGATCTAGAAAAATGTGTGCCCAGAAAAATAAGTATTAGTATCCTGAATTTTTATCAAAAAGTTTTATAAGTGGTTTAATATTTATTTTCAATTTTAAATGTGAAAACATCTTTTAATAGCATAAAGAAATAAGTACGTTATTAATCAAAATGATACCCACCTATATAAAATTAATAGTAAAATTTGTTATATTTTATAATAAATAGATATTTAAATGTGCTAAAATACTTGTAATTCAAAAACTAATATTGCAAAAAACTTACTAAATGCGTTTGCCGGGAGTCGAACCCGGGTCTATTGCTTGGAAGGCAATTATCCTAACCGTTGGACTACAAACGCTTTTGATAAGTCTCTATATATATGCAGTTATAATATTTAACAATATTGTTGTTCTAATGATAAAGTATAAATATGCACTTCTTGCCTTACAATTCTGTGATTTTGAAAATATAGTAATGCTAAGTGGTAAAAGGGAATAGTGTGAAAAGGATGAAAGATTACAAATTTGGTGATTATAAAACATTACAAAAATGGTACCTCTTATGTCTCATTAAAAGCATTTTTCCAAGGTGGCATGTCAAAATTTTCTTAACTTTTATGTAATTATTTTACTTCAGCTTACATATTCTCCATTGATTTTCTTGAACTGGACAGATACAATTTTCTAACATCCAATGTGCATAATAAGAATGTAACACATTTGATATTTATGATACAGTTAAAGCTTCCATATTTTGTTTTCATAACATCTTTTTTTTTTTACCCATTTAAAGCTTCAAAAGAAATTTTTGTGAATTTGATACTTTACTATTTCAATTGTGTAATTTTAATTCATCCATTAGTATTCAATATTGAATTGCATTGTCACATTAACATTTTTTTATTAAATACTAAATGTTAAGTTAAAAGATGAGTCAAAACCACACACCTAAGAGATCAAATTATGTACCGAATAATGCAAAAATAAAAAAAGTTTGAATATTTAGTGTATGATCCAACATGATATATGTAAAAAAAAACAGAAAAAGGAAAAGAAGACAAAATATGGTAACTATAACAAACATCTTTATTGTCTTGGTGACTAGAGCCAAGTTGCATCTGAAGGGGAAGTGACCAACCAGTGTCTCACACACACTCACTCACACCCTTTCTTCTCCTATACTTTCTAACAAAGGATATATAGAAAACCGCCACTTACCAAAAAGAGTAATTCAAACATGTGAAAGAAAGAGTGCTTCCTTCATCTAAGCTTTAGGTGCCTTCATGTGATGTGAGGTGTGACAATGAGGCAAAAAGAGAGTTTGCCATGAGATATACTCTTACATTTCACAAAAACAATATTATAAGTACCTAACCCTCATCTCCTTCATCCTTAAATCCACCCTACCTTTCTTTTCCATGCATTCATTGTGCACCAAACCAAACCAACCAAACCCTTCTCTTATCTTATAGACTTGAGTTTGTTTACTAGCTTTTCTTTTTGGTTCATCAACAAATTAGCTAAGCTTTCAAGTTAACCAATTTTAACTGCACCACATTTAGATATCACTGCCCTTTTTTCTCTACACTTTGTTTCTCATTTTCCCTGCTAACCATGGTGGTCTTGTCCATATGTTATTCTTATTCCTCAAGTTTACTCAGTAAACTCATTGGAGTGCCACAAAACAGTAATGTTGTGTACTCTTCAAGGAGGAAAACAAATGTTGTGTACTGCCAGGGGGGAGGGAATGTGATCAAGTCCTCAGGTTTGTCTTCTGTGTTGACAGAAAGATCATCATTGGTTGGCACAGATAATGCAGCAACAACTCTAATGGAAGCAGGGAGCTTGGTCTTGTCACAAAATGGGAAGAGTCAGGCAGAGATTGCGGTGAAGGATTTGGTGCCTTATGGTGGACCAACATCATTGATAGGGTTGGAAGATGGAACAGGAATTGTCAAATTTCTGAGAGGGAAAAAGTTTTTCATTACTGGTGCAACTGGTTTTCTAGCCAAAGGTATATCTGTCAAATATAATCATTTGTGGAGATAATATGCTAAGCATCTTCAGAGTCCTCAGTGGTTTAATTGGTTTGACTATGATCTATAGTGACATTTGTTTGCTTTAATTCAGTTTTTATTGAGAAGATTCTAAGGACAGAACCTGATGTGGGAAAAATGTACCTTCTGATCAAGGCAAAGAATAAGCAAGCTGCTATGGACAGATTGCAAAATGAAGTACGGTTATTACCAAATTCAGAGTCTATTTGGTTTGAGAAAAGAAAAACTATTTTCACATATAATTACAAAAAAGGCATTTTAATTTCGCTTAGTTTCAAGATCAGTACATGAAATAATAGTTACACTATTTCGTGTTTTCGCTGTTTCTGTATGATTCTTTGGAAATATAGAACATGCTGAAAATAAGATCACTACCCTTTTTTCTCTAGACTTTGTTTCTTCAGCTTGCATTTGTCAAAGTAAATGGCTTCATTTCTTGAACTCATTAAATTTTTGTTGGTGTGGTTTAGATCATAAATACAGACCTTTTCAGATGCCTTCAACAAGTCCATGGAAAATCGTATCAAGCCTTTATGTTGAGCAAGCTAGTTCCTGTTGTGGGCAATATTTGTGAACACAATCTTGGACTAGATGAAGATATATCGAATGTTATTGAAGAGGAGGTAGATGTCATCGTAAATTCTGCAGCTAATACAACATTTGATGAAAGGTTGGCCTCTATAACTCTCCAAAAGCTTCTGCACCAATAATGAGTTCTTTGTCTAATCATTTGACTATTGTGATCAGATATGACACTGCTATCAACATAAACACCTTAGGGCCATGCCGTCTCATGAACATTGCCAAAAAGTGCAAGAACCTTAGGCTATTTCTTCATGTTTCAACAGGTAAAAATACAAGAAAGAGCTTAAAAATCAAATGCATGTGCTATGTATGATTTACAAGTATACCAATATGACAAAATTCTTTCTTGTAATGTACAGCGTATGTCAATGGACAAAGGCAAGGTAGAATAATGGAAAGACCCTTTAGCATTGGAGAGTGCATAGCAAAAGAAAATTTTATATCTGAAATTTCACCAAAATACCTTCCCACATTGGACATCGAAGGAGAGATAAATCTGGTTTCAAATTACAAAGGGGACATTGAAGACAGCTTACTAGCTCAGAAGATGAAGGAGATTGGTCTAGAGAGGTATTCAGTGTCCTTACAAAGGTTTTAAATTCTGGTTGTGGTTTCATTGCAATCATAGATACTACAAAAAGTTACAGATAAGTGTGACTAACGCAACCACAATTACTGTTGTGGATATTCCTAGAACCTTAAAATTACAACCACAATTGTGGTCGCAGAAAGTTTATTTACAACTTTTATGTCTTCAATTACTCATTATTTATCTTTGCAATTTTCATCTTTTGTAATAAGATCAAGAAAAACAGTAGAAACAGAAAGGTTCACCCTCCTATTTAGATTTTGATCTTAAAATTCACAATCTAGTTTGATTGTCGAGTTATCTCCCACACAGGGCCAGAAGATATGGGTGGCAGGATACTTATGTGTTCACAAAGGCTATGGGAGAAATGATGATTGACAAATTGAGAGGAGATATTCCAGTTGTTATAATGCGACCAAGTGTCATTGAGAGCACTTTCAGTGAACCATTTCCTGGGTGGATGGAAGGAAATAGGTGAGTTGTCACCTATTGCATAAAAGAACTTGTGACCATTTTTTAAGCTTAAATAAAGTGATTTTAAGATAGCACAAAGTAATTTTCCTTTAGAGACTTTTCAGAAGTTACTGTCTTATAACTTCTCAAAAGAATCTAAAATCTGATTTCTTTCTTCAAATTCTTTTTTTTTTAAATGCTTACCAAATACTTTCAACATGTTCAAAAGTGGCTCTTCTAAGAAGAAGAATATGAACAAACTGTACTCCAAATTTGTCCGATATAACTACAGCTTTTTCTTTCAACTACCAGGATGATGGATCCAATAGTTCTCTGCTATGGGAAAGGTCAGCTAACAGGTTTCTTGGTAGATCCAAATGGAGTACTAGATGTGGTAAGAAACATGAAAGAATTAGGTTGTTTCACATGATCCATTCTCTGAAAAGTTAAAGAGAATTAAACAATTCTTAAACTGCATAGATTAATTAATAATTTCACACTAAATAAACAGAGTTTCATTTGCTCTCATCATAGGTCCCAGCTGACATGGTTGTGAATGCAACCTTAGCAGCTATGGCAAGGCATGGAGTGACCCAAAAGTCAGATCTTAATGTGTACCAAATTGCTTCATCAGTGGTGAACCCCCTAGTCTTCCAAGACCTGGCAAAGCTTCTATATGAACATTACAGTTCATCACCATGGATAGATTCAAAGGGTAGGCCAATTCAAGTTCCATTGATGAAGTTGTTTAGTTCCACAGAAGAATTCTCCGGTCACCTGTGGAGAGATGCAATTCAGAAAAGAGGCCTCACAGCTATGGCCTCCTCAAAAGGGAAGATGTCTCAAAAACTTGAAAACATGTGCAGAAAGTCAGTGGAGCAAGCAAATTACTTGGCCACCATTTATGAACCATACACATTTTATGGTGGAAGGTTAGATACTCATTTAATTTCACACTCTTCAACTAGTAGCAGCACTAGTACTAGGGTTTTCGGCAAGAAAAAAAAAACTTCAACTTTCATGTACTTCAATTTCTAAAGATTTTGACACTCTTACCCATATAGAAATCACGGTTAATATCACTTTTAAAGTACTTATTATAAAAGTAGATAGTATATACACGAACAATCTAAAGAGTTTTTACACTGTCATCTAATTTGTGTATGATAAGTTTATTGACTTTCTACAATGACTATCTCAAAAGTTTTAGACCAATGATGATTTCTAATTCATTGACAATGTAAAACTATTATTCAAGTCAAGAATCTTACAATGCATAATAGTTTATGATTACATGATAATACAAAAAAGTTCATACTCTTACTGCATTTAAATTACAATACATAACTGTATAAAAAAGTTAATATCTATGGGAATAATTTACTGATTTTAAACCAAAAACTGTGATGCAGGTTTGATAACAGTAACACACAGAGATTGATGGAAAGTATGTCTGAAGAAGAAAAGAGGAAGTTTGGGTTTGATGTAAAGAGCATTGATTGGAAAGACTATATAACCAATGTCCATATACCGGGTTTAAGGAGACATGTGATGAAGGGAAGAGGAATGAGTAGCCAGTAACTTACAAATTGTGCCATGTAATCACTACTTTTATGCTGGAACAAACTGTATTAAAATATGTGCATTCCTTGGGTTCCTTCAACCCTATAGGGTGTTGCAACAACTACAACAAGGACATGCTTCATCATTTATACTGTAATTTAATAATAAGAATAATCAAATTTCTTAATTGATTACTCCTCAGTTTCGCTTATTTCTCTAAACAAAACTCAAGTTGCTTTAGACTATTGTTGACTCATGATAATCCTCTTGATGGTACTCTTCTGCATACTCTAATGGATATGAGTACCACACCATTTCTATCTTGAAGGGCTCTTCATAGCATTCATTTGATGACTCTTCTTGTCTTTTTTTATATAAAACATCATTATATAACTTGACATCTCAATTATGTTGACATCTCAATTATGTTGATATCTCAATTATGTTGACATCTCAAATAAGAACAATCACCTGCTATCACATGAAAAAAATATTATTAAAAAAAAGAAAATATAATAAAATTGTGAAGAGACTAAACCTGTCAACAAAAACGATACATAAATGATTCTCCTTATTGGTTGATAGATAGAAGATTCACTAAAATTAGTCTCTAGACATCGTATCAACTTTTGATTTTCTCTATCAAATTCCGTCATCCTTTGAAAGTTTCCTTCATTGAATCTTTGGTATATCCCATTGTGTCCTAGTATAACTGATCCTTTGATACTTTGAAAGATATGGTTCTACTTAAGGGATCTTATCAAAACACTTTTAGCCTCCCTCATTATCTGGCATGTACATTGGTAGATAAGTACCTTTTTAATACCACTATGAACACTCATCATCGATGTGACAGAGTTATTATGTCAGAGTAATTCTTAGCTAACAATAGGACACATTCATGCAAGAATAGAAGTAAAAGATTTTCTTAGTTGAACCTTCTTGTTAATGACATACATTGTTATTGGTCCAACATCTTCGAACTGCCATTCACATACAGTAGAACCAGATTATCTTGCCATTAATGTATAATTGTTTGGGAACACCTTGACAATAAACGTATAAAACCCTATTATATCACATAAGAGCTTTTACATGTTCTTATAGGATTTATCTTGGCTTTTTATAAGAATAAAATGTGTTTATAAGTTCTAATGTGACACATATTTTCAACTTAATGCAAGAAAAATAAGATCGGTAAGCACAATTAAAAACAAGGTCATTTTGGTATAACGTATGTATAGTGTTAGTACTAAAATATGGACAACAATATATAAATAAAATAACATGTATATATACAGACAAATATTTATACTTTTTAATGTTCTTTTATTAGATCATAATGCATTACAATGATGACATGTGGGTATTGTTCAAACTCATTATAACTAACTTTTGATGAGAAAATTATTAAGAATGAATATGAATATGAATAATATTTAATTTTTTAAATAAAATATAATAATGAATTTAAAAATATATATATATATATATATATATATATATATTAAATCATTAAAACGCTCTTAGTTTATCAAGTAACTTAAAATATTGTTTCTATCGTATTCTTTTATCCTTAATTTAGTTTTTTTTAAAAGAATTCTTACTTTATATATAATTCATTTTTTCTCAACTATTCTACTTATTCAATATCCCTCAAATTCAGTCAAATTCTCAAGATAATTTTTCTCAAACAATATATTTTTCCAAAAAATATAAAGCTCACTTTCATCAAATTAAATTATTTTTAGAACATATACTTGATAATTTATCCTCCTTTTTAATATTTATTTTCGTAACATGAAAATACTTGACTTTTAATTTTGAGAGTGTTCGAGTGTTCAATTGCATATACCTTAATTTATTAAGTAACTTAAAACACATTTGTGTTCTATTTGATTATTGGTTTTATTTTATTTGAAGAAAATTTTTCGTTGTATAATTTTTTATTCTCTATCAATTGTTTAACGCAAAAGGTAATTTTCTTCTAAAGATTTACAAAAATAGTAGATGTTGTAAGTATCAATGAAATTTCAATTATATGTAATTATCTATTATATTCTACAATTACTACATTTATGCAGATATTTTTTTACACTGTTTTAAAATTTATGTAGATTTCTTCTTTAGTATTTGACATTAAAAAAATGTACATACTTCTGACATTGATTCCTTTGTAATATTACTTTTTTACTATGATTTTTATCTAGTGTAAAAAGATTATATAATTAATATTTGATACAATATAAGAATAAGTACTAACATGGTACTTGACGAGAATAAGACACAAGTTTTGTACTTAAAGAAACGAAAACGAGAATGGGAATATGAATTTTACCTCTAGAAATAAAGACAAGTATACTTACAAAATTTAGACATATTAAACTATTGTAATCCCTTCACTGCACAAAATTTCATATTTGTGTAATTTCTATTTTCATTAAACCTCATTTGTTTTAGTACACATTATTCTGATGCTGGCAAAGTTGTATATGCACCAAGCCACCAAGTATTAGTACTTTCAAAAAAAGTAGTGTTACTCAGAGTTGTGTAATCCGTAATTTATAACACAACAACATTTCTCCTCTCTTTTTTCCCTAGTTTGCATTGGTCCCCCACTCTCCAAAGAAATCCAACACATCCGTGAGGAAATGAATATCTATTTTTTTTCTAGCTCAAAATAATCATTCAATCTTTGATGTTCAAATAGGAGAAAATACTGTATACGTATTTAAAAAATTCATGCTCAATATTGTTAAATATATGCCATTTAAATTATTTATTAACTTTACCTTTGGTATGCATGGGTTGGATATTCATTTAAACTAAAGTAGTACACCTAAATGATACACATTAAAATAAATTTTGTACTTCAAAAATAATTGGCAAAGTTTATTATGTACATCTTGGGTCTTGGTTGATTTGAACAAATTTATTAAGAGCATCCTTATAATATTATAATATCAATAAATAAATAAATAAATAAAATTCATTGAAATAATTTATTTATATCGTAAAAGACTCTTAGAACAAGAACAATATTATATCTTCTAATAGCACGTATGATAATCATATTATTTTATGAAAGTATTAAACAAAAAATAAATGTATTAAATATAATTAAAATATAAAAAAAATTGTTTCATAACTAAAATAACTTTTATAAATTATTGTTTCTGCCCCCCACTAAAATGCAACAGTTAAGCACAAAAATGACAGCTTTTTGTATGTGCAGTATTGCCTGGAAATTTGTGTTAACTACGTATTTGGTTCTAATAGTTGCTTGGCTACACTCGGTGATTGACTCTGCAACATGGTGAGGCGACGGGGCAAGGGTTGAGGAGCCAGACAGATCCCTGTTCTCCTGCATTACATTTGTTTTTCAGGTAATAAATAACAAGACTAGTTTCAAAGGAATTCGTCTTATTAACTTAATAAGAAGCAAATCTCCTAAGTCCAAAAGCAATTTCTCAGACCCTAGTAAAATAATTCCATAGCCAAAAACCTGTTTAGACACTCATTGTTTTCTCAATTATGTGAAACAAAACTTTCTCGAGAAAAGGTCCCATCCTTCAATATCATGATTGGGTCGACCATCATGAGTGATTATTAGTTCCATAAGCTACACAAAATTCTTTGAATTCGAGCCAGAGAAAACCTACTGCAAATACTGCTGTTTGTGCTTCCAAAAGAAAATTCCTAATTTATTTTAAGTGTAAAAATCAAACAAGTTAAAAAAAAATGTTTTTTTTTTTAAATTACAAAGACCAGGAAAAAAAACGTAGGATAGCAGGTTCTAATTATCAAGGATCAGAAATGAAATCTGCACTAGAGATCATTACTGGCCTGGACAACTGAGGCAGCTTGGTTGATAACTTCCACAAGTCAACGAAAGGTTGAAGTTGGCAGATGATGATGATACAAACAAATGCATCGAAGGCAATAGCCAAACGTTCACGACTACTTAATTTCACCAACTAAAAACAGTTTGCCAGAGTGTGCTTGTGCGCGTATGTAAATACTCTTATTACTGGCTATTTCAGGCCAAATCATAAACAACGATAAGCTCTATGTAATGAAAGTTAACATAATTAGTATGGACAAAACTGAATCACTATCATCATGCAGCTTTAACTGAAAATTGATAGAACAAAGCAAAACAAATCATCAACAGATATAGAATCCCTTGCTACTAAAAGACGGGGAAACACAAACAAAAAAATATCCACATTTCACCGGAATAATACATTCTGACACGGCCATCATCTAGGAGATTTCTCCAATAGGATGTCCAGCAAGTTCTTGTGCGTCACAAAAAACTGGAATTTTACCTGCCTATTTTACATCAAAGCAGTATTGGGCAGTCACCAAAAATGTTTGGAGTGCGTACCCATAGATTAAGTAGTGCTTACAGCAATCTCATCAATGAGGATGAGGATGAACAAACTACCCGCAATTTGTCCATAATGAGTTGCAACTATGACACCAGTACGATATGCAGCAGCAGCAACATCATAGAAAGTAATCAGGAGTTCTACGGGTAACATCGGGCTCTCCTCTTCTAGGAGCAGGGTCAAACTGCAAGAACATTTCAAATTTAGGCCCAGTGATTCAGCGCACATGAAAATATTTACCATGCAGTATTGAAGCAAATTTATGTTAAACAAGTGAGGAAGGGAAACCTGGATAAATGTGTGGCCTTTGGAATCGTCAACCTCCAAAATGGAAGCCATGTTCCCACATCGGTAACAGTAGTTAGGCGCGCTAAAAATGGTAACCACCTTCTGTTCCTGTTTTAACAAAACAATGGACGTCTAAACTTCACTCATTTAATTCCAAAGGCAACTGATAATAAAGATTATTCCATGAGAAGGTCAATTACATGAGCCCAGTTAAATCCATCCATAACCAGCTGATGAGCTCTAGCAATTAACTTAAGCTTGTTTGTGTGATTAAATTGTTCGGATATATCCTGAAAGAGAATGAGAATTTAAATTAGAAAATAAATTACAGTAGCTACTCTCTCAATGCTTAAAAACTAAAACTAACATATCCAACAAGGTATAGAATCGAGAAATTATATCTTTAGTACCTGGCCAAAAGTATATCCTGCACCTCGAGGAGAAATCCCCCAGCCACACCTATCATCAGGGTCAGACCACAGCAGATCACACATTGGCCCTTCATGAGGAACTTCTTGAACACGATCAAAGTTCCTTATGTTATCAAGAGTCTCAATTGAAGGTGAAAGCCCACCGTGCAAACAGAATATTTCAGATTCAACCTGGAAGGGGCCATATTAAATTTGAAGCTGAATGATCAAAACCCATAACTGTGACCTTCAACTACCAATTTTCTACGATTATGGGAAGACAACCATTAAAATGAAAATGAATGGCAATTGAAATAGTTTCTAATTACAAGCTAACAGAACAAACTTGAGCATTTAAATTCACAAACACAGAAATCCAATGTAGTTTCATGACCATCGTCTTTTGCTTAAAAGACCAGAGATCACCTTTAAAAGGCAGAAATTTCAAAAAATTAACTAATTTGGAAATATAATCAAGTACAAACCTTCTCTATGCTTTGCACAACTTTGTGAATTTGTTAGAATTGTCGATATCGTGTCTTAGTACAGTACCACACTCATCCCTCCAACATTCTACTTTCTCAATAGAATATGTAAATTTTAAAAGTTTGATTAAATGGGTACTGCTCTATGATAAAGGGTTCCTCCAACCTTCTAACAATTGACCAAACAAGGGGAAAAGTTGATAATTTTGCTTAATCTAAAACAAATAATGTATTTTAAATTTACATAATAACTGATATGTAGTTTATTCTCAAAATTTATTGTCCTTTCCACAAGTTAAAATCACAAATGAGGAAAAATATATATGTACTAACCAATGCAGTCAATGGAAAGAAATCAAAAAGGTCTGTGAAGGTCTTCCAAACATTAGCATTACCATACCTGCAAAACAAATCATAGGAACTATTATTATGCATTTAAAGGAAACATGGAATTAGATAAATCTAAAAGATAACATTTTATTATCAATTCATATATTGTCTCATAAAAATGAGCCTCAAGTAGAATTAAATCGAGATCAACTCAAGTTGAATCTCAATCTAAATCCAGTCAATGTTGTTAAATGGCATGGCAGATTTCTTGCCAACTGCCACAGACAGCAGTGAAGGGTGGCTCACTATGTGCAATGATGTATTTATATGGAATAATTTTGGCCTCCTCCATTGATAACACTGAATCCAAATTGATCAAATTTATTAGGGGTATTAGGCATGATGAGCTCAAGCCTATTGACATTAAGATTAATAATCCTAATATATTTCAATCAATTTTTATCAAACAACATATATTACCTCGTTACAGTTCACACTCATAGATGCATGTGTTACCTTCACCATATGTTTGGATAGGAAGTGAGAATAGGGAATAAAATTTTAAAATTTGAATTTTCTTGTTTGGTTGAAGAGAAAATAAAGAGAAAGTTGAGTTCAACAAACAAAAATGTCAAATTTTCTCTCCAATTCAAATTTCAAAATTAATCCCAAATCTCTAAAGTCTTAAAACCTTCATTGTACATATACTTCACTTCCTTTTTTAAACAAAATACACCATGAGATGTACCAGAACCAGCATAAAAAAATCTACTTTACACAAAGGAAGTAACTTGACAAAGGATATCTTTAAAACCAAAAAATTCCTAATGGCTGTTTCCATTTATATATTTAATAATACTAAAAATAGAAACACAGAATGAGAGCAAGAGTCATGAAAGAAAGATTTGCAGAGATAACATCATATGCAGCCTCAATCCTCCCTCAAAAAACAGCATTCAGGTACTCAATTAAATTAGTTTTTACCAAATGCCAACTGGACAGACAAACTGATAGGACATCTGGTCTGCAAAAATTGGATCCCAAAAATTATTCTAATAGCTTATTATAATTTTCTTACTTTCAATTTAGACTAATGCTTTAGAACTATATATTCTTTACCCAGGTTAACAAGAACAAGACATTCTACGCCAGCAAGAGTATGTACATAGAGGATCTGGAATTAAATGGTTGTATAGTGTTAAATCTCTGGAACAGCTCAGCGATCACTCCAGTTTAGTGTGTAAAGATACTTGCAAATAAAATTGCAGGAGACAAATGCAAAGGATTTCCCAAACAGCCTATATAGTACATGCCTTACATAAGTTCATGAAAACAACATAGTCTACATTATCGACTAAAAAAAAGTCTAACTGAAACAGATGCAAAATTATAAATATGTATATATATATATGCAAAATATATATATATTGCCCTTAAAAAAGAAGTATCCCCTTCCCACCAAATTGAACTCTAAATGAAGGTGTTGAAACTCACTTTCTGAGGCACTCATCGTAAAAGCCATATACTTGAGTGATCTGTGCAAAAAAAATAAAAAAGGATAAGAAAGGAACAATTAGCTCAATAACTAATTACATTGTCTTAAAATCAAAGCCACCAACAACACATTATGCAACTTAAAAACCTTCCAGGACAAGTTAATTTTTGTAGCGTTAAAGAATACAAGCTACACAGTAACTCCATAAAAACATCAGGAAAAGGACCTCAGAAAACATGATATATAACTTTGAATGGAAGAAGATTGTTAATGCATACCTGACGACTTTCATGATTTCCTCTAAGAATAGTAATTCGCTGAGGATATCGCACTTTCAGTGACACAAGAAGCTGGAGAGAATAATTAATCAGTACCTCTAACATACAATACAACAATAAGAAGCAACAATACCAAGACATGTTAAAATATATAAACATGCAGCAAACTTCACCATTATTGTTATCCAAGGGACAATCACAGCATAAATAATATCCAGAAAAAAAGAATTACAATCTTTTAGATGTAGTCATGTAAATAAACATGTTGACATTAAAGGAAAGGAATTAACTTTAACTGATGATTAAAATCTAGTTCGATTAGATATTACAACCATTAATGATCTCAAATAAAAAATGCCAATTCAAAAGCAGAAATCAAATATACAACCATATCTTCAAATATACTAATAACAGATTTGATATTTCATCAGAATATTACTTTCTTAAACCCCCAACAGTACCCAAAAATCTCAGCAATACCTCCACCTAATATACTGCAGACTTATTTATAACATTTATTTATCAACTGCAAGCCTTCTAAATCTGACTTTGTTGAAAAGGCACTAATAATGCTGTATAGTGCAAATTCTAATTATATTTCCTTGCTATTATGTCATAAGTAAATTTGAAACTTGAAAGGACCTACTTGCCATTTGGGGAAAATCCAATATTCTATTTCACCCTAATAGCAAGAAGCAACTTGAATGCATATCCATACTTTCATTGATCTCACAAGCCAAAAAATGTGAAAACATAACATGCAGACTTCCAGAGAGGTTTTTTATTCTTTTTTCTAATTGGGGTGAATAGGAGTGGGGGCAAACAACTAAATCACAAAGCAACAACTATCAATAGGTACAGAATACTCAACAAGGCCATCTTCAATGTACTTACTGTTACAGTTTCGACTGAATAATAACCCCGGTCCACGTAATCACCCATAAACAAGTAATTAGTATCTGGAAACTGTAAAGAGAACAAAAATTCTTAGATTCCATATCTAAAAAATCAGCAAAGTATAATATAAAAAACAGAAACAGAAACCTTATCACAAAAAGGTTCATTTTGCACCAGTGACACATGTTAGTAAACTTTAACGTGGTAATATTAGGGTTGAAGTGAATTCAAGGAGTAGTTTCCTGGTTATACAATCTACTCCGCGATACCTCTGAAGCACTTCAATCTTCAAAAGCCTTTTCTTTGGCAGGTCTCAATTAGTTAGTTAAGACATTCCCCAGCTGAAACAGAGAGTTGAATACAAAAGGAAACTAATAGTCAGAACTGATACCTTCCCTCCAATTCGAAATAGTTCTGCAAGATCATGAAACTGCCCATGAATATCACCACAAATTGTCACGGGGCTTTTCACAGGCTGTAATACAATAGAGAGAAAAATCAATGCTTTCTTTCTTCAAAAGAAGAAAAAACATGCAACTAGAAGTTGCATATAAATAATGAGATGTATAGGCACCAGAAAAAGTAATAAAGCTCGAGAATTTACACACAAAAAATATAGAATAAATTACTTCTTCCTGCTACAAATGAACCCAGATAAAAGTAACAGGCAATAAAAGCAATAATATCAGACAATGAACCCAACAAAGGGGGGAACGTAAAACAAATGATGTCCAAAAGGCAACAACTCATTTCTACAAAGGATTACTTATATTGACAGATAACACAAGAAATAAAAAGGAAGAAAGGATTGCACCTGGACATTACTTTCATCCATCAAAATCTCCTTAGCCTTCTCACATAAAGCTCTTACCTACAGAAGAAATAAATAAGAGCCATGATTGTGTCGTTAAAATAGTCCTTGGAAAGAAAGAAACAAAAAATCAACATCAGCATATATTTTAGGAAAAATAAGCATCAAGGAGCAAATAAATCACAAAAGAGGCAATGGAAGTTATTCATTTTCCCATTTAAGTCAATTTACATTTTTTAAGATACAAACTTTGAGAGACAAGATCTTTTTTGCAGGGCAAAACAAAAAAACAATACTGGTTCATCCAAAAAAGAAGCAAAGCATGAAATTATTATAAAAAGTAGACGATATCACAGAGGTAGCGGTGTTGCGTTTCAGTATACAGGTTTAGTGAGAAAACCCACAGATGTTCATGAGTACTGTCAGCCATGATGCCAACAAAGCTGTGACAACCTTACGCACATAACTCTTACTAAGTTATCACAATGCTATATAATATACAAGAAACAAAATTACTTCATCTCACAGTGTAAACAAAATTACAACATTGCAAACGCTCTGTGAGAATTCGGATCCCAGTGTCAAATACCCTTCAAAAGACAAACAGCCAGGGCACAACGATCCCAAAATTTTGAAAAAGATCAGATGAAAGCAACATCACCCTTACAAAGTGAAGAGGATGTGCTTTGCAGCCACCCTATAACACCATCGCAAGGGACACGCCTAAAATAGGCTGTTTGGTTTGCATCAGTTTAAACGATACTCTCATTAAATTCCCACATCCAAAGTAGAAGCTATTCCATATAGCTTCTGATTTTCACCGTTTTCTGCCCGTCACTCCAA
Source organism: Phaseolus lunatus (assembly GCA_013389735.1). Lineage (NCBI taxonomy): Eukaryota > Viridiplantae > Streptophyta > Magnoliopsida > Fabales > Fabaceae > Phaseolus > Phaseolus lunatus. The sequence continues at coordinate 46,155,619 of CM023863.1, read as the reverse complement.
GGCAAGCCCAGCCAGAGTTTGAAATACATACAGTCCTAAACTAGATTTTCCAAATATCAAACGAGAAACGTCTCATAACAACCTATTCCTAAATCCTAACCTAACGAAGCAATTCGAAACATCCACATACCATAAACAACCAACCATAATTAAAATTTCCTTCAAAAACCACGAAATTGATCACTTAATTTCCCAATCCAACTCCCCGACTACATCCATATCCAATCATGACTACAGGAAACTACACTCAAAATTGCCGAAAATGAAAATCGGTTTCTCTTTCTTTATCCGAACGATTTCCATTTCTATAAAAAAAAAAAGTTCATCTCCACAAATCACGTAAGAGCGATTTCCATCTCGATCCTACCAATTCGTCCATTCTCGGAGATTCCAAAGCTTAAAAAGAGAGCGAAACAAATTAACCAGCGAACAAATTCAAATCTAGGCAAACAGTGAATTCCGCATCGAAGCGAAACGGATCGTCTCGAACGAAGGGAAAACAAACCTGGTGCTCGGATAGCGGCTTGCATTGCATGAGCTGCGAGATCTGCTCGTCGAGATCTAAGTTGGATTCCGTCGATGGCAACGAATTGGCGCCCATGTCGGTGCAATATTGGATTGGGGGAAATGGAAACCCTAACCCTAACGGAGAAAGTGATTTGGTTTTCTCCGGTGTGGGGAGAGAGCAGAGTGAGGAGTGAGTTAAAATAATGGAGTGTTGTGTAATGGCGGTTGATTTGCTCAGTAAAACGCTCTTTTTGTTTCTTTCTTTCTTATTTTGGTTTTTTCTTCCCTTTCGGCCTTCTCCAATTCGCAGTTTATCATCATTGCATGCTGTTTGAAGGAGACCACATTAATTTTATTTCTTTAAAACAGAGACGTTGAGGAGTTTAATTATTAATTTTATTTTTGCAAATATAGAGACAATTAATTTCAAGTGTTTAATCATTAATTTCACTTTAAAAGTTTGAGATAATTAATTATTAGAGTTTAGTAATTCCTTTATTTTTTTTAAAAAAATTAAAGACAATTAATTTTAATAGATTAATAATTCTGCACAGTCTTTCTTCCACATTAAAAAAAAAAATCTACATAATAAACGTTGGAAATCTCATTGATCAAGTTTTTTTTTTTTTTAATGTAATGATCTAAATAATTATAAACATATTATTATCAACTATATTTGTGATGTTTGGAATGATTTAATATGGCAACCATTGAGTTTATAGATAGAGTATTATACTGTGTGTATGATCATATTTTATTACATGTTATTAGTACTAGAATGAGAATTCTAACCTACCTAACTAGGTAACTTATTTTTATTTTTATAGTATATATTTATATCCATTGTTTTAAGTTTTAAGTTCCTACTTCATGAGGAAACAATTTTAGAATATTAACTTATCTATTTTATATAGTAAAGAGTAATAAGTATTTGTCAAATATAATTTACTACTATTTTAATACATATGTTTCTTTAAAATATTTTTAAAATAAAATAATTTTTTTATTACAAGAAACTAAGGTTTATAAACATATCTCATTGTTTTAAGAATATCTCATATTTTTAAGAATGATTGTTATTATAGATATAAACTAGTTGAAATGTCAAATTTTATAATAATATTTAATCTGAAAATTTTTATTAAAAAAAAAATATCGACTAACTTATATTTATACTCAAAGTGAACGTATGAAATCATTAATAAAACATTTAAATTTGATTGCAAGACTATTATTTACTAGGAAAAATCTTCAAATGTCTATTTAGGAATATGTCATTTTACATGTTGTAGTATTGATTCACATCAGACCCAGGAGTGATCACGAATACTCCATTTGCAAATTATTTATGGACTACGACATAATATTTCTTATTTAAATTTTTTGAATGTGCTTATGTTCCAATTGCACCACTAAAATAAGTTATTATGGATCGTGAGATACAATTATAAATAAATGTTAGTTATGAATCTCTCTATTAATAATATAATATATTAAATCATCAATAGAATCTAGGGCAAATGTCTATGAAAAAAATCGATTTAATAAAGACTCAGCTTAGATTTGTCTATAGCTTTTTTTATTCATATTCTAAAAATAACATTTATTCCAATAAATATAATAAAACATTTATTTACGACTTGGATAAATAGAATGGGTAGATGAAATTTTGATAAAACTATTTCATTTTTTATTTAGTAAGGTAGTTTTTTTATTAGCTTTTAACTTATTTCAGTAAGTTACCAGATTAACGTTTCAAAATAATTTCCGCAAATGAAATTTATATTTTACTATTTCACTCCTTAAAATATTAATAAAAATATAAATTTATAATTATAAAAGATATGTAATTATTTAATATTAATATTTGGTTGAATAATTAATCATGTCTTATTTATCATTTTACAACTTTTACACTTTTAACTTAACTTTTTAATTTTCAACTTTTAAGTAGTTTTCCGGCTTTTTAACTACTTTTTCATCTTTAAGCTATTTTTAAACTAATTTTACTAAATTTAGTTTATGGATTAAAGGAGTATGATAAACCAAATATTTAGTCCTACACGAGCTTGTAATAGTGACAATTTTTGTCCATAATATAATAATAATAATAAAGCTTTTAATATTCTAATTAGCAAAACTTAATCAATACTTTGAGGCTTTAGTTAAAGAGATAAAAGAATATTAAAAAGAAAAAGAGAAATATTATACTAGTAAATTGTAAAAAAAAAATTCGATCATTTAAAATATTTAACATGTGTTTTGTATTAAAATGAACAATATAATAATAAAAACATATTTTAATTATATATTTTTTTAAAAATGACATCATCTAATTTATTGTGTATTATATGATTTCTTTATTTTATATTTAATCGAACACAGAGTAACATATTCATCGACCTGATAAATTTATTATTTTAAAAAGATGACTCAATATTTAAAATAATATTTTTTTATTGTTTTTTAATTGTAAATAGTGTTTACTAGTTAAAAAGATGTGAAAATGATCATTAGTATTAGTAACTTTTTTTAAAATTATTTAAAAGAATTTGATATCTTACATATAATTCATATTAGATGTCAGGTGAATCGGGAAAAAATTATTTATCATATAATTTTGTATGAAATACTATTATTATTATTATTTTACAAAATGTTGGTTTATTCCTTGGGTAAAGCTTTCCCCCTTCATGTCCACACTGTTTCAAACATATCCAAATTCAGAAGTGTAGTTGTTAATCTTGTTTCTCTTCCTGCTTCTGCCTGTGTCTTGGAGTCTCGTTCTAGCTCTTCCAACTCAATTCATAGACACAAGTAAAAATAGTCACAAAATAACCATCAAATTAGTATCTTGCAGAAACAAAATTTCTTTGCTAACGCTTCTAAATTACACTCAACAACATTAATTAAAGTTTTTGGAGACTGTGACCGCATCCGTTAGATTTCATTGCAACAGACCTTAGAGATTCATAAGGGTGTTTGCAAGGTAGGCATGGTTATCACTTTTTGCTTATTTAATGGAAGCTGTTTGATGATATGTCTCATAGACTTCCGAGTTTTTGTATTTTAACTGCTATTGTATGAAATTTCTGTAGATGTTTGATTTTCTAGCAGAATGTGAACTCTTTATGGTATTGTTTTACCCTTGTGATCAATGGCTGGACTACTGCATTAATATACACTTTGTCTATCCTCAGATGAGTATTTTGAAGTATCTGGGGACATCCAGGCATAAGCTTTTTGCTGCAGGAAAGTATCCTAAAGGTAAATGTAAACTAATTGAACTCATGTGAACTGAATTTCCTATGATCTGATACTGAAAGCAACTCGGGATGAAGCTGTTATAGTAGTAAACAGTTCTATGCCTATGTCAGTGAATTGGTTTTTCGTTAGATGAAGGTTCTTAAGCCCAAAGATCACCATCAACTTATACTTGGATGGAAATGTAGAAAGTTAATGGATTTACCCCTAGAGTATTATACATTTTAGTAATGTAGAGATAAATTCTTTCAGCAGTTCTCCCAAACAGATTAACGGTAAAGGTTTCTTGTTTTCCAGATCTGGGTTCATCGATCTGTTTTGGGTTTGTCTCCTTTGGGTTTGTTATTCGTTCTAGTTCGTCATTCTGTTAAGGGTTTGTCTACTCTGGGTTTGTCATTCCATTTTGTCTGAAAATTTAAAATGTGTGAAAGTGAGACTGTTATATTATTTACAGATATTATATTTATTTTTTATATGAAGCACAGCCTTACAAGTCTGCGGAGTTTGCATGAGTCTATAGACTATCTCTCTCTAAGAACCTTGATTATTGATTATAGGCCTCTATTCTCTTGAAAAGTTTATCGTAAAAGCACAATTGTAATCAAATTTAAATTAAAAAAGTTAAATGTAAGTTCTGATTATGATCCTTTTATTTTTTAAAGAAAAAATATGCATAGTAGTTCGAAGAAAATGCTATCAAGCTTTTATACAGAATTTTGAAGCATCCATGTATATCATTGCTTGTGTGTGAAAGTAAGGACAATAATTAGAGCTCGTGATTTTTGGATAATCAATTAAACCCAGTAACCATATTGTTTTTATTTTCATTGCAGTACTCAGTTTTTCCACTTTCCATACAACTCCAAATTCCTCCGTGGAACTTCACTCGCAAGAAGAGGAAGTAGTAATTGCTTTGGGAAGTAATGTAGGTGATAGGCTGCATAACTTTAAGGAAGCCTTGAAATTGATGAAGAACTCAGGCATTAACATCACAAGACATGCTTGCCTGTATGAGACAGCCCCGGCATATGTTACTGATCAGCCTCGCTTTATCAACTCAGCAGTTAGAGCTGTTACTAAACTTGGTCCACATGAATTACTGTCCACGCTAAAAAGAATTGAGAAGGACTTGGGCCGAACAGATGGTATAAGGTATGGTCCAAGGCCAATTGACTTAGACATTTTATTCTATGGTAAATATAAAGTCAGATCTGATATCCTCACTGTACCTCATGAAAGAATTTGGGAAAGGCCGTTTGTTATGGCTCCCCTGATGGATTTATTGGGATCAGCTATTGATAGTGACACAGTTGCTGCCTGGCATTCATTTTCAGGCCATTCTGGTGGACTCTCTGGATTGTGGGAAGATTTAGGCAGTGAGTCCCTTATTGGAGAGGAAGGTATGTACAGGGTAATTCCTGTTGCAAAAGGTTTACTTGATTGGTCGCGGAGAACTTCTGTCATGGGGATCCTTAATGTGACTCCAGATAGTTTTAGTGATGGTGGAAATTTCCTGTCTGTGGAGTCTGCTGTTTCTCAGGTTCGGTTAATGATTTCAGAAAGAGCAGATATGATTGATATTGGGGCATAGTCTACTCGGCCGATGGCAAGTAGGATCTCTGTTGAAGAAGAATTAGGCAGATTAATTCCAATCTTAGAAGCTGTAGTGTCTATGCCTGAGGTTGAAGGAAAGCTCATATCTGTGGATACTTTCTACTCTGAAGTTGCTTTAGAAGCAGTGAGTAACGGGGCTCATCTTATAAATGATGTATCTGCTGGGCAGTTAGATAGTAACATGTTTAAGGTCATGGCAGATCTTGATGTTCCTTATGTTGCAATGCACATGAGGGGGGACCCATCTACAATGCAAAATAGTGAAAACCTGAAGTATGATAATGTCTGTAAAGAAATATCATCAGAATTATACTCACGGGTCAGAGAGGCAGAGATGTCAGGAATACCAGCATGGAGGATTATCATTGACCCTGGCATTGGGTTCTCAAAGAAAACTGAACACAATTTGGAAATCCTTTTGGGACTACCTGATATCAGAAAAGAGATTGGCACAAGAAGTTTGTCCATCTCTCATGCTCCCATGCTAATTGGACCCTCGAGAAAGAGGTTTTTAGGTGAAATTTGCCCTCGTCCTGCAGCTGAGAGGGATCCTGCTACAATCGCTTCTGTCACAGCTGGTATTTTAGGAGGGGCTAATATTGTTAGGGTGCATAATGTCAAAGATAATCTAGATGCCGTGAAGATATGTGATGCAATTCTAAGACAGAAGAGTTCTCACATGAAATCTCGACGTTGAATTTGTCTTTCTACAACATATTTGCTGCTGGTGTTAATTGCCAAGCTACCTGAGTATTTGGATTTATGCAGCAACAACTCTGTTAGTGTTGTTCTTCGCTGTCACTTCTACTGCAAGGTTATTTAACACCACGATGCTGCCAAAGCCAGAACAAAGAAATATCGAGTACGATGTAGCATTCAATAATCAACAAACCATTGTTCAATTCGAAATATTGTATGTCGTGTTTATCTCATTCCTTTTTTTTAATCAGCCTAAAAAACCATCAAATTAATAAAGAGGTACAGACATACCATAATACAAGAAAAAACCAAATAAACATGATAAATTTTAAGCCAGACTACATTAAGGTTACAGACTAAGTCTAGAACTGGCTAAGGACACAACATTGTAACAAAAATGCTCGCACTCTGGTTTTAAACTAAATGCTTAGTTTTGAGTATGTATCTGCGAGCTTCAATTTGTTTATTTGCTTCTGTTAAGAAATACATTAATCATAATTCATAAAGAACGAATTTGGATCCAGTCTCATGGGCCGTTGATATAGTACAAAAATGGTTTCAACTTTCTTAATATAATAAAGACCTAATGTTTACACAGTAAAATATTATAACTTCTGCTAGACTATGTTTTATTACATTAATAAAATTATTTTATACTTTTCTCTCTTTTCTTCTTACCTCTCTCGTATATTTTGTTATAAAAAATAATGTAATTGTAGTTTTTCTTAAATATGGCACTTTTACACCAATGTTATTACACTCTTACATTTTCTATTTTGAATAATAATATAGCAAATACATACATTAAAGTATATAAAGAAACATATGAGAAGACACATGTTGGAATTCTCACCAGGATATGGCCATAAGGTTGGAAAAAAATAAAGACTTCAGAAAGTTCTCCTTTCTTGGAGAATAACATATTGATCTTCTTGTTACAAAATTCTTAGCCATGTAAATGAAATAGTGTAGGACATTCTTAGCATAAGAAAAGAAAAGTGCCTTGTAAACTTTGTATTCAAAATTAGAAACAAAAAGCCTAATCCTAAGTAGAACCTTATGCTCCAAGCTAGGTACAGGAAAGCTTGGGCCGCAAGGTAGGATTTGGAGATGTCTTGGGTGGCAATGTAGGGTTTTTAATCCTAGCTTCCCATGCTAGTTAGGGTTTGAGAAGTTTACCATGTAAGTCTCTTAGCCTTTAAATAGGATTAACTTCTCTTGTAAATTCACACTTGTTTTGAGCACTAAAACTTGGTGAAATTTATAATCACTTACTCTCTAAATCTATCTTCTAAGTTAGTCCTTTCAAGGGAAGCTAGCTTAGGAACACTAAGGAGTTTGTCAAACCTCTCCTTACTCCTCACACACTAAGGAATCCTTCAACTCTTCTTCATCTAATCTTCATTTCAACTTCAACTTCCATTGCATCCTTCCAAGGAGATCTTCAAGCTGAATGCATATCCATCATAAAGAAAGTGTAAAAAGTAATATTTAGTTAAGAGCTTGGACTTTGTGTTGAACTAAAACTTACACAAAATGGCAAGTGAAGTCATAAATAAATGATTAAAGATAAAGCAAATAAAAAATAAATTAAAAATAATGCACAATAAGGTGTACAAACTAAGTGTAGAATATTTATAAAAATGTCACTCAAAGGCCACTATGATATTTATTGCCTAGCCAATATGTAACTCAAGCACTTCTTTAACATTAGCTTTGAAAAACATTATTTTAGGGTTTTTTTTAATAATAATTTTAAGTGTTTTATTACAATATACTACTTTCTTACATATTTACCAAGACATGTTTGGATGAACTTGAAAGATAAGGTTAGCTATAGAATAATAAGCATGCTTAGACATGCTCTATCTTTTTTCTTTAACTCTTTGAGGTACATAACAATGTTATCTCAATAAACTAGAAGTTAGAATATTAGCGTTGCCTATGGGAATGTAAAAGTGGTTCTAAAGACGTTTTCTTAGCCTTGAATGGGGAGCTTGTTTCAATACACTTAGTAGTTCCATGTCATTTGGTAGTCTAGGCCAATAACAATTTAAATACATTTCTTACTTAACTCTCTGAAGTGTCTTTTAAAGACAAAACTATAACGAACTTTCGAGCTTCAAAATGTATAATATCTCATATATAGTAATTGATTCTAGATGTTATCTCAATGAACTTGAAGTCAGAATAAGATAAAACTTAAAATAGTTTTTTACAATATAACCTATCAAGCATTGCATAGGGAATCACCTAATATTTTATAAAACATTTAACTTTTTATGAAACATAAAAGATATTAATTATATTTAATACAAACGAGTAATGGGGAATACACCATTTCTATATTAATGCGAGTCATTCGTACTTTATCCTTTTATTTTTGATTTTTTAGATTTGTGTAATATATTCAAAATTACGTTTTTAAATAATTGATAGTTATAAATCCTAAACATTAGTGTATAATATTAAATGTATCAGTCTTTACCGGATGAGCCATGTCACTCGACATCGGTGACCAACCTACCGATTGAAGACACATTTAAAGCACTTATAATAAATAGCAGTCGAGGTAATTGAGAGAACTCTCTAAGAATTTGGGACACCTCCCACCAAATTCAAGTAACGCCCCGAAAAATCAGGAAACTCCTTAAAAATAAGTTAACATTGATATATGATAGATTCGACCCATTATAACAAATGACCTACAACTAAACACTATAAATAAACTAAGTTAACAATGATATATGATAGATTCAACCCATTATAACATATTACCCATGACTAAACACTGTAATTAAACTAAGTTAACAATGATATATGATAGATCTGATCTATTATAATAGATGACTCATGACTAAACACTATAAATAAACCCTCTAAGAAGTGTAATGCTTTCAATCTTAATATACACTGCATACTTTGATTACTAAGTACTTACTTGATCATCCGAGTACCTTTGCAAGTCAAATCCGATCGTGCACCAACAAGTTAAGGAAGAAATCTTGGAACCAGGATCAAACAAGTGACCGAACAATTGACACATAAATAATTGTACAACGAGTTTCAGGTACTATCTAGGCTCACTTTGTCTATACAAATACATTGAAGATAGATTAAGATTCATTATTATACCGAACATTGTGCAAGATGGAAAAAAAAATTGATTAACATGTTTGGATAGCTAATTTTATCATTTTTAAAAATTTAAAGATATTAAATTTGAATTTTTATTTTATTTTAAATATTTTGGTTAGATAAGATAGTTTAGATTTACTAAATTTTTATTTATTTTGATAAAGTATTTTAATTAATACTAAATACAAAATTACTACTCATATACCAATAAAAAAATTATTATAAATTTTAATAAAAAAATCCAATTTAAAAATAATCATATTAATTTTGATTTAGAAATAAAAATTATTAACTAGAAAATAATCATAACATGTATTGGCGGATAAATAATTTTAACAACAGCAGTTAAAAAATACATTATATTAATGTTGACTATAAAGTTGGTCAAAAAATAATGTTATTTATGTTTTGATCGTCAATAATTAAAAACAACTTCAACATCAACTAAAAATAATGTTTGTAGACCATAAATAATTTTTTATTTGATATTTGTTAAACAGATTATTGATATTTAAAAAAATATCTTAATTAATGTCAATCAATAAATAACATTAATCTATTATTTAAAAGAAAATCTGTATAATAACAACAAATAAAATAATAACAATCGACTTTAATTTAAAAATAATATTTTTTAATATTAATTTATTAATGACATCTCGAAGATAAATTGTTGATATTGTCATCAAAGTCTATAAAAAAACATTTATAAAGAAGAGAGTCGAAAATTTTTTAATTTTAATTTTAATTTTTAAAAATAAAATACAAAATTATCTAATTTAATAAATTACTTTCAGAAATTCATGTCATTTTAATTTCTTATAAAAAAATTACCCTTTAAGAATGTTCATACAAACATAAGGTAAGAGCTTTAAATGTTTAATCGGAATAATAAACTGATATTTATATTGTTTGCTGAAAAAAATTACACGAACTCCATAAAATTAACAAGTTATTGAAACTTGTACATTTTTCTAAACGGGTAGAAATTTTTCTATAAATCATAAAAAATTATAATTTAACTGAATATAACAAAACTACATTATCCTTTATTATAACATTTTTAATACTATTGATTGAATATCATAAATATATTTAAAAGTAAATTATTATTTTTAAATTTGAATCAATCCATCCTAAAATATGTGAACCTTTATTGACTACATTATGGATAGTAATTGGCGAATAATTTATATCAAATTTAAAATTTAAATATATAACTTTTTAACTGTTAGAATTCTAGTTTTATCTTTTAGATTCATAAAATTTTGTAATAAATAAAATTTATTTCTTCATTAAATATTTCCAAAAACCTCAATAATAAACAAGATTTTAAAAAAATCAAATTTTAAAGTATATTATAAAACGGATTTACATTATATTTAAAAAAAAGTAATTTTGGTTATTAGAAAAGTATTTAGATTTATCTGTTATTATATGTTTAATCTTATTCTTATTTTGTAAAAAGAGTAAAAATAAGTCATGAAGAGATCAACGGATACGAGTGAGAGAGAAAAAAAGAAAATGCTATTTTAGTTGGAGAGGTAAACGCAGAGAAGAAAAAAAAAAGCAGAAGTTAGAGTCACAATTATAATAGAATAGAATATTCACACGCAAACGCTTATTTCCGCCGGTGGATTTATTTGTTTCTTTCATTTAGATATTTTTACCTTCGCCTCATTTTCAGCACACAAAACTTTTGTGTTTGGCAGGCAGCGTAGAAAACGTGAAGAGAAAATTAGGAAATTTTTTGATTCAACTCGGAAAACGCTGAGAAAAATCTCCTTTCCTTTCACCGATATCCTCGCTAAGGTGTTCTTCGAAACACACAAAATCTCAATCCAACTTCCTTTCTTCCCTCATTCGTTCAGGTTGCTTCTTCTTCTCTCTCGATATCGATTCGCTCATTGTTTACAGAAATCGTGTGCTCTCGTTTTTCTTCTCGATCTGTTTGCTTGCGGATTGGTAATTTTTTTTAAAAATTTTAGGAGCGTTTTTTTGATTTGAAAGATGTTTGGTTTTTGGATAATTATTTGAGAATTTGTTGGTTTGCTTTGCTGGATGTCGTGTTCGCAATTTGAGGTTCTTTGATTTTGTTGATATTGAGTTTTTAATTTGAGTTTTTCTTGCTGCGATCTCGGTTTTTGTTGTGTGATTTGATAATTTTTTTTTTTCGTTTTACTGTGTAGCTGATCGTGGTTGTGTGACAAAGCGTGAATAAGAGGATCGTGGATTGGGAAGCGTAGTTTTGTGTTTTGTTGTTTTTTTTTATTTGTTCTGTTCAGCATTTGCTTGTTACAAGAGCAAAGTCGCGATTTCTGCAACTATGAGAACTTCGTGGGCGGATTCTGCTGACAACTCAGCCATTGGTTCTGGCAATGGCAATTCCTCGGCTCTCCCTCCCCGAGGTGCATATGTGCCTCCGCATCTTCGCAACAGGTCATTGTCGTCGGAGGTTCCTGCAGCGTCACACACGCCGGCTCCTTTGCCGGTGAATGACCGGGTGAATCCTGGTGGTGCAGCTCCTCATCAGGGTGGTGGTTACTTTAAATCTGATCAAGGGCGGCAACAAGGATATAGTTCTGGCTATCAGACTGGTGGTGGCTGGAATGGTAGAGGGGCAGGGAGGGACCGTGGGAGGCGTGAGGTGAACCCTTTTGAGAATGAAGAAGTTGAGGATCAATCTTTGGGTGATCAAGAGAACACTGGGATTAACTTTGATGCTTATGATGATATCCCTGTGGAGACTAGTGGGGAGAATGTGCCCCCGCCTGTGAATACATTTGCCGAAATAGATTTGGGTGAGGCATTGAATAATAATATACACAGATGCAAGTATGTGAAACCAACCCCGGTTCAGAGGTATGCCATTCCAATTTCTCTTTCGGGGCGAGATCTGATGGCCTGTGCTCAGACCGGATCAGGAAAGACAGCTGCATTTTGCTTCCCTATTATAAGTGGAATCATGAGGGATCAATATGTTCAAAGGCCACGTGTGGCTAGAACTGCTTTTCCTCTTGCACTTATCCTATCTCCTACACGGGAACTTTCATGTCAGGTGCTATTCTGATTTTAGATTCTGGTTTATACTGCCTTATTATGTATATCGGTCTATCTATATCCTCAAAATCCAAAATGTCCTTATCCTGCAGATACATGATGAGGCCAAAAAGTTTTCTTACCAAACAGGTGTCAAAGTGGTGGTTGCTTATGGAGGAGCTCCAATCACCCAACAGGTTATTTTCACCCATGATGTTGTTCAAGTCACTTTGGCTTATTTTAGCCTTATGTCCTGCTTCTATATACTTTGTTTTGATTGTTTTATTTATCATCACTTCCTTAACATTGGGGTTTAGGCTGATGCATTCAATATTTATGTGTGTTGATTTTTCTTTTTTAAGTAAGAACATAACTTGTTAAACAAAAAAAAAACATTTTTTTCTTTTTTAATGAGGAACATAACTCGTTAAACAGAAAACATTTCTTTTTTTATTTCTGGCATGGACATAGTTGTGTTTAAATAATTGGGCTTGGTTCCTCTAATATAAGTATCACGAGCTGTTGAAGAAGATTCACTGTTAATATCGTGTTGTATTGTTCAGCTACGGGAGCTTGAGAGAGGAGTTGATATTCTGGTGGCTACTCCAGGAAGATTGGTGGATTTGCTTGAGAGGGCTCGGGTGTCACTGCAGATGATAAAGTATTTGGCGCTTGATGAGGCAGATCGGATGCTGGACATGGGTTTTGAACCTCAAATAAGAAAGATAGTTGAACAAATGGACATGCCTCCTCCGGGCATTAGACAGACACTGCTGTTTAGTGCCACATTTCCCAAAGAGATACAGGTAACTTGTGACTCACATTCATATTTATAAATTAATTATGTTTTTGCATGCTGAACTCCACCCTCCTCCCCCCAAAAAAAATCTCTTTAGTGCTGTGATTTTGTAAAATGAAAATAACTTGGGGGAAGTTGAATCTCTCATCTTTTTCTTAAAGCTGGAAACACCTCTTCTTTAAGGTTTGTTTGTTACTTCTGAAAGTGGGCGAGGGAGGAAGAAAGGAGGGGAAGAGAGGGTGAGGGGCAGGTTGGTCCCACATTACATGTAACGCAGTTGATTATGCAGTGAGCTGTAAAATAAATGTTTCTCATCTATGTCTTTCCATCCAAACAACATACCTTTTTACTTATTTCTCTTTTCTTTTCTCTTCCACTATTTCTTTTTCCTCTACGGAGGTTTAATGAAGATAACAAATTCATTTACTGCAAAAGTTACGTTTTTTCTGTTTTACTGCAAAAGTTAGATTTTTCTGGTATTTCTTTTCGTTTCTTTTTTATACTGTTGGGGGTATAGATAATTTTAAATGAGAAAAGGAAGTCTTTGAGCAACTGTGTAGTAGTATGGTGGTTGCATCAGTAGTTTATTTGAATAATTGACGGTGATATAATTTTGTGGAATTGTTGAGGGTGATGTTTTCTCTTTGTCAAATTTCACTAAGATACATAAGTTTTGCTTACTAATACTTTGTGATGAGGATGATGCCTTGTATATGTGGTAGAAAAAAATAAAAAAAGCTTGAGTTGTTGACAAACATGTAGCAATCAGCTAGATGTAATTTTCTTAGCTACATGATAGAACAGTGTTTGTAAGAGTTTTGAAAATGTGGGTTTGAGATCACACATTTTGCAACTTTCATTTGAATGCAGAGACTTGCATCGGATTTTCTTTCAAGTTATGTGTTTCTGGCTGTTGGAAGGGTCGGTTCAAGTACTGATCTAATTGCTCAAAGAGTAGAATATGTGCTTGAGTCAGACAAGAGAAGCCATCTCATGGATCTTCTTCATGCTCAGAGGGAAAATGGAATTTGTGGCAAGGTAAATTTGTTGTAACCTGTACATATTGCTGCTCTTCAGCCTTGTATTTGTTTATGCCATGATTAGTTATTTTTTTGTTAGTGAAATTCACTATTTTTAAAAATATGTGCTGCACTGAAACAACTGTTTGCCAGAAGAGTAGGTAAATCTGAGTTGCTAATTTATCATATTGATAAAGGATTTTTGGGTTGTTTTTTGCAGCAAGGTCTGACATTAGTTTTTGTGGAAACAAAGAAAGGAGCTGATGCATTGGAACACTGCTTGTGTGTTAATGGATTTCCTGCAGCTAGCATTCATGGTGATAGAACACAACAAGTGAGTCTCTTTCAATAATCGAGTCTATGTATAAAGTGTAACACTATCCATCTTCTAAGGGTCTCTTTTCACTCTTCCGTCTGAATTTTGTGGTAGGAAGCCAATGTTTTTCCCATCTTCTTTGATTTCTAGTTCTTCCATATTACATGCTTATTCTTGTCGATCTATGAAAAAATTACTCAAGTATTTCTCATCTCTCTTTGATATATTGATCTGTGATCATAACTTTCCCTTCATCTTAATACATCGTAACTGATCCAAACCTCTCAGTTTCCTTTCTCTGTTTTTGGCCAGCTTATGTATAATACATTCTCCCTTTTCATCCCAAAATCATTTTAGAACACTTCAAAAGCTTTAGAATGTGTTTCATTCTCAATTTCTCATTTCTGACATTATGGTACCTTGCCCAATTCTTGGCATTATTGCACTCATTTAATGTACTCTCTTTTGTTGAACACTTTCATTCCACCAGAGATTCCTTATATGTTGGTCTGAAACATTTTGATTCTCCTTTGACTGCTTTTAGACATATCATCTCAGATGAGGTTAACATTAACATGCAATTCCCAATTGCCTTTCTCCAATAATTTCTTAAAATTCAAATGTTTATCTCCCTCTAGTCGCCATCACTTGATTTTTTTATTTGAAACTTGTTGGTATTTTTGTTTACTCCTTTGAAGTTTCAAATTACCTTTTCGTTTCTTTGGGTACAAAGTTTTTTCCTCCAAATTGTCGGCAATCATGATATTGTTGTGCTTACTTTTTCTACGAAGAATGAATTGTAGGAACTTCTAGTTGAATCCCTTAAAATCTATCATAATGTCGTAGTAATTTTAATTTTCTGAAAATAAATGTGTACTATGTAATGGTTTTGTATGCAGGAAAGAGAACTAGCATTGAGGTCGTTTAAGACCGGAAACACACCAATTCTTGTGGCAACGGATGTTGCAGCACGTGGTCTGGACATCCCTCGGGTAGCACATGTGGTAAATTTTGATCTTCCCAATGACATTGATGATTACGTGCACCGAATAGGAAGAACGGGGCGAGCTGGTAAAATGGGATTGGCGACGGCTTTTTTCAATGAAAGTAATTTATCCTTGGCTAAACCATTGGCTGATCTGATGCAAGAGGCAAATCAAGAAGTTCCTGCCTGGCTGACACGTTATGCTGCAAGGGCTGCTTACAGTGGTGGCAACAGAAATAGGAGGTCAGGGGGATCCCGTTTTGGTGGTCGTGATTTTAGGAGAGAGGGCTCATTTACTAAATCAACAGATTACTATGGTGGTGGAACTGGTGGTGGAGCTGCTGGGGGATATGGCAATTATGGTGGAGGATACGGTCAAGGTGTGACAAGTGCTTGGGATTAGATTAGTGTCACATCACTAATTCATTCTCACACGTTGATTGTATATAAATTTCAGACTTTAATGGTGAAAAGCTGTATCTTCTCAACCATGGTTTGCCTGCATTCATGCATTCCTTACTGCATGAATCTTTTATCATAGGAAAGATTTACCATGGGCTTGGTTTTGCTGGTTAGGCAAATGAGGTGGTGGGGGAAATGTTGCATATGGAGAAAAGACAGAATCTGTAAGCAACCCGAAAATTTCTGACTGGATTGTTTGAGTCTGTACTGTAGAAGTGGGAGAGGGTGTAAACAGATTGGATGGGGACGAAAGGACAGATATTCCTGAGTTTAAATGGTGGGTAATGCTGTGTTTTATGTATTTTTTTGTTAGGTCCTTAGCCTTTTACAGTCTAAGTCAGGAGTCATCCCTAATTAGCATGCACATATTATTGATTTTGATTATTCTATGAACTCAACGGTTCTGCGTTTCATTACTTAATTCTGTCTTCCCTTTCTAGAAGGGTCCATTGAATTAATTTCTCTGCGAGTTACTGTAACCTTCTACCCTATCAGTTAGTGCACTGTCAGTAGCTAAGAATTCTTCCTGAAAACTAACTTACCCTTAAGTTGTGGTTAGTTTAACGGTTGTATACTACATCTTATAATATTCGTATATACTGATTTTGTAAGCTCGTAAAAATTATATATTTTTCCTAATTGTTTAATAACTTTACCCAGCTTCCAAGATTGAATTAAGTTTGGTGAGAAAGGAAATTGTCATCTTGTTTCATATAACCTCTTATTTTTCATCTCTTTTTATCATCTTTCCACTCATTTTTATATATAATTTGAAATAGGAACTATTTTTACATCAATTAATAGTACACTATATTTTCTTGTCATTCTCCTTTTTAATTTATGGTATGTGTGGTAACCTTAATTAAGTTAAGGATCTGGGCATTTGTTTATCTTGATATGATGATGTTGAATCTACTTTTGACCAAAATGTTGAAAAACACAATCATTAAGAAACTATAATTGGACAAAAATAGGAAAACTAATTTATAGACCTTAATTAAAATTCATTTACCACAAGGATGAACACAGATCGGATTACTACAAGGATGAACACGGATCGGATTAGGTTTGAAGCATGTTTTTATCTGAATTGATCCATTTAATCCGTTAGGATTAGTTAAAATTTTCTTGTTTGGATTTCCAATCTTATTGAGTGATTATATTTAAAATTAAAATAATATAAAATTGAAAAAAATACGAAATTACAAATACTTAGAATATTATTTTAGACCTGGGTCCACTTCTTAAATAAAATCTATTAAACTATTTATATGTGAAGAGTTTATCAAAACAAAGTTTTTCAAAATCAAGTGTTTTATATTAACTACAATCAGTCGATTTTAGATCCATAATTAGTTGAGATAAATTCCTATGCTTTCAAAGTTTTTGACGACTCGTCCAATATTTAATTAAATTAACCGTTATGAGATCATTGTTTGGTTTCATTACTCGTTTAAAATTATTAAAGAACTATATATATGTACATATAGGAGATTTTTCTCTTTAACTTTCTTCAAATTTCTTTTTCTATTTTATCCTTATACTAATATTTGATTTAATTTTATTATTATGAATATTGCGTTATTTTCTATTTTCTTAAAAATTTTCAAAATTTTTAAATTTTTAAATTCTTAAAGTTTTAAAATTTGAAAATTTAAAATTTTCAAAATTTTTAAATATATTCTCATTTTCTCATATTTTACAGAAAAGTTACTTCGAATTTGATTTACTTATTCACAATTTTCAAACATGGTGAAACTCACTTAGAAGAAAGTAGAAAAAGGAAAACATTGAACCCAAAGCACTATTTCCCATGCGTGTTCCTATCATTGTCGTGTTTACCCTCAAGCGCAATGTTCCAATGTGAAGAAACATTGTGTGTAATTTGAATTTGTACCCTTGAAAAAAAGTTGCATACGCTATTTTATTCTTATAACAACCTTTCATTCTATTAAATTATTTTGGGCATTTCATAATTTCATAGAAAATAGTTTTCAAATTGATTTAAGAAATAGTTTTTAATTCCTCTTTACTTTGTCCCTATTGAATTTGAATATCTCCGTATAAACCCACGTATACATTGTTCTTTCCACTTTCATTCTCACTTCTCTTTCTATGTTTTGATTAATCTTTCTGAAACCCTAATTTGACCTTTGTTTTATGAAATTGTAATTGAAGTTTGAGTAGATGGAGGGGGAGGACTTAACATATCATTCCATTAATATCTCTTTGGGCGTTGTTTATATCATTAGAGGGCTTTGCTTTTGTCTAGTCCTCATTATTTCATGAATTCTAAAAGAAATGAGGTGAACTTCATTTTTCATAATAATTCCATTTTGTAATATTTATTGATTGATTTATGCATCACTCTTTAAAAATGGATCCATTTTGTCCTCGAAAGTTTAGAGTAGGTGAAAATTCTCTTAATTTATGACCTACTATACAATCTGTTATATAATATAGGTAATGTTCTTTTCCATTATGGATAGCGATGGTATGATCAATCATTGTAGATAGATGCTCTAAACCAAGTGAATATTATATCTTTTTTCTGCTTTTGTGTTAAGTAGATACTATTATTCTGTACTCAACGTATCCATTGAAAAGAATGGAAAAAGTTAGAAGACAAAACTTTTGGTTCATGTTACTAATAAGAATGAAAGTAATAAAATTAACAATGTAATGTTGAAGGAGGGTATAAGAGCAAATACTATATACTAATAATTATTTTGCATCTTCTTCTTCTTTTTTTTTTACTTTTACTTTACAACTCTCATTAATCATATTTATATTTTATAATTTTTTAATTAATGTTTCTTTTATTATTTTTTTAGATTATATAGCAAAATGAAAAATATAAGTGATAAAAGATTTAGAACGAGAAAGAAAAATTTGGAGACTTAATATTGCAAATAAAAGATGAAGCATTGAATAAATACTTTACTTCTTTTAAATGATAAGAAAATGAAAGACATTTTAAATACTAGTATTTATTTGGTGTCTTAGAATTTATTATTGCAAAACCATGACATGGTAAATTAGTGTTTTCTTCTTTAGAATATATATATATATATATATATATATATATATAATTTATATTTTATTACTAAATTTTTTAAGACATCAAATTTATGGTTAACAATGTTAACTATGTAAATTACATGATATTTGTGTAAATTTAGCATATTGCATGACATTTATAAATTTACCATATTACATGAATTTATTATATATAAATATTATATTGACTATGTTTTTCATTATATATCAATAGTACACTTAGAAAATTTATATATCTTCTCATTTATATTTATATTTATTTATTTAATTAAATTTTAATATTAAATATAAATATATATATATATATATATAAATGATAAAAAGTAGAAAATTACAAGATAAAAAAATTAATAAAATCTCTATAGTAAAATAATAAATTTATAATTTATTTCTGCTACGAAAGTAAGCGCTTTACTTTACTTGTGCATTTATTTATTTATGTTATAAAGCATCTACTTGTGCATCAGAAAAGAAACGTTTCGAATTTCAAAATCCACAGTTTATGTGAATGGAGGAACATGGCTCAACAGAGTCAGAATCAAAGGAGGATATTTGGTGCAGAGAAACAGTGCCAAAGGTTTTCAAACTCGTCTGCTGCACATTACCTCTTTCTCACATAGACCTCGTTTCGCTCCTTCTCTTATCGCCTTCACTTCATCGAACCCTTCTCTCTTGTCAACCCCTCTGGGAGGTATCTACTCCTAAGCTTTTTTTCATTTTTATCAAATTATATTTTCTTTTCTTGCTATTAATCTTTATTTTATTTTGGGTTGTAATTAGAATCTCAATTTGCGCGAATTGAAGAATGCGGGGAATCGCCTTATAGCTGCTCTTTCTTTGGTCTGTCTTTTTTTTCTTTTTGGTTTATTTAACTTATGTTTGATTTGGGTTGTCGAATTTTATTGTTTTCTTGTTCAATTACCTAAATGGTGAAGTATGTTAACTGTGTAATAATAATAATAAAAGGATATTTTTTGACACCGAAATACCTTCTAGATAACATGTAATCTGGTGATTGGAAAAATTAAACTTTTGTAATTGTAAAGTAAAAGAGAGGAGGAAGGAAAAACGATAAAAGGCTTTACTACCATTATGGTGTAGTGTGTCTTGATTGTTAGATATTAACCTTTTCTATTAAACATGTTGATCCTTGATCCATATGTATGTATTATAAAATAGATCAAAGATGAACAAAAGAGAAAAAGGAAGACAAAGAATATGAGAAGAAATCTCTCTCCTATTGAAATCAAAGTAAATGGTATAAATATATACAAACAATACACTCATTCTAAGTTTAGCTAAAGAGAGATAATGGAAAACAAAAAGTCAATCAATAAAGACTATAATAAAAAAAAGACAAAATAAAGGTTATACACTTTTACAAAGAAAAGCAACAAATTAGAAAAGACACAATTAATATTAGCTTTCTTCTACTACTCTTGTATCCATATCCTTTAATAGTATGAAAAAGAGTATGTTAGGTGATGTAAGTTCTTAAAATGAATTTAAGAAAATAAAAATGAAGGGCTTTACAGATTTTTAAATTTTTTTATTTTATGGCTTAGGTTTAACATTTTGTGGTTATTTTGGGGGGAAATTTGATGCATTCTTGTAGCCAAGATATCGCAATGTGAAGCAAATTAACCTTGAGTTTGCGAGAGATGTTGAAGACACGCATCTCATTCTTCTTAAGGATAAGGTAACATGTATTTTTTTTTACTATTTTATAATTTTTTGTATGTTTTAAGTTTGTACGTTAAGGATGGAAATATCTTTCTGGTTTAACCGAAATACTGTCATATAAATTTGTTACTCTGTTGTGTGCTGTGCAAACCTGATTAGTGTGATACCTCAACTAAGAGAGAAAGGTGTGGGAATGTTTGGTGATTTGATATGATGAGTGCAGAGTATCCATCAATCAATTTGCAAAATATGCCTGTATTCTTATATTTTCTAACTTCGCAATACAGAATTTTGCTTCAAACAGTTCCTAATATCTTAAGATGTGGAAAATTCAAATTTTTTCTAACCTGGTGCATCCAGCTTGATAAAATTAAAAATTTGATTCATGAGCATGAATGATGAAACTAATATAGTATAGTATAGTTTTAGTATTTTTTTTTCTTTTAAGATTTTGGTTTTAGTTGTTGACATATCGCTACATGTCCCAAATGTAACTTGTGTCGTTGTGAATTTGTTGAATAATATAAACAGAAAGAACATATCATAAACTTACAGCTATATTCTAGTAATGGGAATGTAGATCATGGCTTGAAAAAATAAGAATTTATTGTATCTAAGAAAGAAAACATTAAGACATGGAAATCATCGAACTGGAACCAATGCCCTGGATTGTGAATTGGCTACCAATAATTAATTGCATATTGTTTGGGCTTAATTTACCTGGTTGCAGTTAAAATGTAAAAGTCCTATCTGATTATCCTCTCATAATAACTTTACTTTGGCAGAAGCTGGAACATATTATCTTTGCTAAGTAGATTTTTATTGATAAAGAAAACAACATTAGTTGATAATGTTTGCACAAATACTTTATGATATAGAATATATGCTGTCTGCGATTCTAACCAAATATTTTGAAGCATTTCTAGTGTTTTAATTCTCTTCAAAGCTTGGAGTCTTTAAATCTGAATTGCTGCCAAAAAATATCGGATACAGGAATTGAAGCAATAAGCAGTTGTTGCCCCCGGCTCAAAAGCTTTTTGATCTACTGGAATGTTAGGTGCTTTAAACTTTTCTTACTGTTCGATGTTTATGTTTGCAATTGATAATCTTTATTTGCATACAAAAGTTAATTCTTATCCTTAGTAGTGGAGTACGAATTGCAGGGTAACAAATAGAGGACTGCAATATATAGTGAAGAACTGCAAACATATAGTTGACTTGAACATAAGTGGATGTAAGGTACATTATGCCTTGGTTTTGTAATTAATTTATTCAGTGTTATTAATTTAGTATTGCATGTATGCACTTTTAATTGATGCATTCCTCCCTTTTAAGTCTTTTTTTTTTTTTTATCAGCAAAGAATAAAATTAAATAAAACAGGAATACTTCAGGATGTCCCAACCCGTATACAAGAAACTTTCATCCTTTAAAGGTAAAGGATTCCACAATAAAACAACCCAAACTGTACCAGTAATATTGCTGCCATGACAGCACCAACATACCTGCACTAAGACAACAAAATCCTAGCTTCCCACCTAAATTTTAACCTGTGATTGGTACATTCTTAGCCATTACTGCATGATAAAATGGCACTTCAAAACCATACTTGACCCACACAAAAGGTCAAAAAACTGCACCCAAAGTTGCATTTTACTCTAGAAAAAGCTACTTATAAAGATGGTTATTTATAAGCTGCATAATCCTCTGCACCTTTGAACAATAAACCTCATATAAGATATGCTACATAATAATGCTTCCTTCAGAACTATCATCACATCATCAACACCAGCCTCTGAACCTGAATTCTCCATTGAGGGATCTGCATTATTCCATTAAGAAGGCCAGCAGCTTCAATATTAAGTCAGTCCTTGCTCCTCCAACCATTGGTTCTACAGTATGTAGCTCTGTTGTCTTGCTTGTCTGCCTTTTACACCCGAGCCTGTTTCCTTCGCACCTTTCTCCATCTACACATTCTATCTGCTGCCATCTAATCTCCATAAGTACATTTAGCTGCTGCCTTATTCTTCTTCCTTTACCTGCTGCAAGAAACCAATACCTTTCCTCTTCTTAAAGATATAGATATAGATTTTAAGTACCAAAACAGAACAAAAAACAGAGTAGTTCTTTGCAACACCTGGCCAAAATCTAAATGTCCTGAACTGCTTCTTCATAACACAACTTTTATTTCAATTAAGGGACTGTAAACAATTAAGAGGGTATAACACCCAATCTGAGAAGGAAAAGTTAAAATCTTTAACTTTTCTCCTCATACATGTCCACGCTTGTAGCTGTGCAAGACTAAATATCTCTTCTTCATCCACCTTCCTTTCTTTAAACACCACTCCATTCCTATGATTCCATAAGCTCCATAATACCACTACCCAGACCCCCTTCCAGACACAATTCCTTTTTGCATTGAACTGGAACAAAACGAACTGGATAAAATGCAACTTTAAATAATTGTGGTAAGCTGATTGTAGCCCTATCCATTTTGAAACCACAGACCACAGCTGAAAAGCTACCTTGCACTCCACAAATAAGTGATTTACTGATTCCTCCTCCAGATTGCATAAGGGACCCAAAAGGGATGGTAATAGAATCCCTTTTCTCTGTAGATTAGTTCTTTTTGGGATTTTTCCTTTGAGGATCCTCCAAGCCAATGTTAAGGCATTAGGAATCACCTTGATTTCCCATAGCATGTCCAATGCTTTACAGTTCTCCGAGGGTGTCGTCAAGTTTAGGACTCGATATGCAGATTTTACTGAGAAACCACCATTTTCTTCAACCAGCCACACCACCCTGTCTTGACTATCTCTCTGTAGAATACAAGCATGGAGATCTACTTCCAGCTGTAGCAATTGTTCTCTTTCCCATTCAAAAGTTTCCCTTCTCCAATCCAGATTCCATACCCATCTCGACTCAGCCCACACACCGACCTGTTGTACACTTTTGTCTCTGTCCTTTGTGATAAGGAAAAGCCGAGGATACTTTTGTTTCAGAGATGTGTTGCCTAACCAGATATCTTCCTAGAATAATATGTTTTTGCCATTCCCCACTCTCCATGATAACTGGGTTGGTTTAAAAGTAATAAAGTTCTGAAAGACTAGCTTTGGAACTTAAGATTGATTTACGGCTTTCCAACCAAGTCAAATTGCCTTTAGGGAATGAAAAAGAAAGGAAATGAAGAGAAATTGAATGAAAAGTAAACTTGTTTGGATTACAGGCAAAAGTGGAAAGAGATGAGAGTAAATTTTTGTAGTGATTTGATTGATGTAATAGAATAAAAAATATATAGTAATTTGATAATTTAAGTAACTATCAAACTACCCCTGTATTAAAAATTAAATATGGTCAAATATGAATGAATATTTAAATACCTATTATCGTCTAAAAAATTGGTCCTGTTACCAACCGGTTACTACATAAAAATAGCCATGAATTATTTGATATTAGGGGAGTCCTCATACTCGTGGATAAAATTGGTCCTTGATACTAAATATGCTTTTAGAGTCTGTTTGGATAAAATTTTCCTAAAGATATAAGAAAATAAAAAAAATTAAAGTCTTCCTGAAAAGATAAAATTAGCTTATGCATGGGTTAAAAATAAGCTTTTAGAGAAGTTAATATAAGATGCATAGTTATAGCTTTTGAAGAATATATTTCATTTTTCTTCTTACTTTTCTTTTGTTAGTGTTTATGAAAAGGTTCTTCCGAACAAACCCTTACTCTCTTTGTTTTATCTAGATAAGAGATGGTATTTAGTGCCTTAATGCAACTTCATATTTATAGTTTATAATAAATTGAAAATTGTCTATTGAGAGTTGGTACTTGTATAATGTCTGAACAAAGCACTTTCTATGATAATTGCAGAATATTTCAGACCAAGGTGTACAACTCGTTGCTGACAATTATCCAGAACTAGAGTCACTAAATTTGACTAGGTATCGCTAGTAAATTATAACAGATTCTGTAAGATCTTGCACGTTATGAGATTATAATTATCATTTCCTAGAGAATGGATCAGTAAGGCGATAGTTTGGGGTGGGAGGATTATGATGATGCAAATGAATACTGGGGTCAATTTTATACCAATCTTCTGATGCTTGTCTTGTCTCATAATTTTGATGTTTAGGTGCGTTAAATTAACAGATGATGGTTTGAAGAGTTTATTGCAAAAATGTTTTTTTCTTCAGCATTTGAATCTCTATGCACTGTCAAGGTTGGCACTAAAACTTGACACTAAATTCAATTTGTATTGCCCTGGAATTTCATTAATTCATATCATTACTATTACTCAGTTTCACAGATGAAGCTTACAGGAACATATGCCTTCTATCACGTCTCAAGTTTTTGGATCTTTGTGGTGCCCAGGTAAAAAGTATTGGGTTTCTGAAGTTATCTCTGTGCAAACAGATCTAATGCGGACTACTAATAGATACAATTTTGGCTTGCAGAATCTTTCAGATGAAGGACTCTCCTGTATTTCTAAGTGCAAGAACCTTGAATCCCTCAATCTGACATGGTAAATGAATCTTCAATCTGAACATCTATCTATCATATTAAAGTAAAGTGCTCGTATTTATAATTTTACATGATAGGTGCGTTCGTGTGACTGATGAAGGGGTCATATCCATCGCAAAGGGTTGCACCTCTCTTCAGTTTCTAAGGTATATTAATTTGAGAAATTTGTAGCACTTGAGTATACAGTACTTGTTGGTGCATTCTTGACTTCTGAAATTATTTTGTTCTTGTTATACTATCATACTATGAACATAAATTCTTCTCATGATATATGGTAGGATAACGAGTTTGAATGTTCACTTTTTTGTTCCAGTGAGGAGCATTTTAATGTTTCATTACACCATTTACAAGTTTTCATGTAACTTGCAACACTTGTACATGACATTCACTTTTGCAAGTAATGATGACATTTTAGTATATTAGCCTGAGTAGTTAAGTTTAAATCCTGTAGCATGCAATGATGGTATACTTCTTTCATCGCATTTGAGCACAAGATACTCGGTCAGCATACCATATTTATAGTGGCCAAGCTTGTTTATGGTAATTGAGAGTAGGGATTGGCGTCACTAGGTTTATCTTATTGAAGTTGTCTCTAAATCATGGCATATGAAGTAATAAATAACTAAATCATAGTAAGAACATGAGGTAAGAAGAGTACATTTTAGTCATACAATCATCTTCAAATTTAAATTAATCTTAACTATTATTTCTATTATATAGTTGAAATGTACTCCTTTCATAATATGATGTGACCTAATATGCTTTCTGTGTTATCCAAAAATCACTTGTCGTACTGATTTGTTGAAAGGTCATATGTAGCTTGTTTGGAATAGTTGGTGTGACTGACAAATGTCTGGAGGCACTCTCAAAGTCCTGCTCCAACAAAATTACAACCCTTGACGTGAATGGATGTATTGGCATCAAGGCAAATTCCTACTTGAATATATCTATGATAAAGGGAATGCTAGTAATATACTCTTTAACACGCTATTTATAATATATACTTCACCGTTGGTTATAAAAAATTGTGATTTTCAATAAATATTAACCAATAATAGCTTGTTTGAAAGAGTATATTGGTAGCATTCATTCCTTTCATGAAAAATTCCAAATTATTAGGAGGACTGGTTTTTCTAATAGTTCCTTTATTACCTTGCAGAAACGAAGCCGTGAAGACTTGCTACAATTGTTTCCCTATTTGCAATGCTATAAAGTGCACAGCTAATGAGTGGTAGAGAGAAGTAAATTTAGTAATAAAGAAATTTGGAAATTTAATTCCCAATTTTTTGCTATTTCTTTCTGCATGTGGTATTTTTTTTGTTTACCAATTTGTGGTAACAAATTTGTATCTTATGGGGTATTAAAAAACCTTATGTCCAAGTATTCTACAGCTACAGTTTTAACACAGGAAGCGAACAACAAGACTTTTTCTTATCTTGACTGACCTGTGATAAACAAAACTGTTTGAATATACAGTTCTGGATTGGATAAATTTTTTCATAAGAAAATGATAAGTTTTAACCTTTTTTCAGAAGTCTATAATGTAACTTTTCCAATAAATAAAATAAACTGGAAGGTTGATGTTAATTTATGAAAGAAGTTTGATTTATTTTATAAGTATTTATTATGAAATGAAGGTAAATCTTTGACATTTTGAAAACGCAGTGGAATATTTCACTTATAAAATGAGAAAATCTTTTGCTTGGATGCTCTAATGTGAAAATAAGAACCTAAAAAGGAAAGAAAGGAAGAAAATTAAAAGGAAAAAGTAAAGTTATTCTTATATCGGATGAGAGATAGTAGAAATAAATATGAAGTAATATAATTTCTTTTGTTAAGAATAATTTTTTTTAATTATTTATTATTATTATTATTATATGTATATGTATGTATGCAATACTCACTTTAAAATACTTATTATTAATTGTCTACCTAATTTTCTTATTAATTCACCAAAACAAGAATGGTTCGGACTGTGAAGCCTATTAAACCATAGATTAAATGTTATCAGTTTAATAATTTTCTAAAATGAAAATTTGAAATGTCAGTGGTTTGTTTCGATTTTAGTTGTAGTTCGAAGTTCTTAGTTCCAATAAATACAAGATTTTCAATTTGTGGTTTGAATTTTTTGTATAATAAAAAAACTAATCTGTGATGTTCTTGCCTCAAACTAGATCAATCAACTAAAGTTTTGAATTCTCGCATGGAAGGAATATCAAGATATAAAAAATATAAATATTGTGGAAAGTGTTAATAACATGAATTTCAAATGGTGTTGTTTATAACCTACAACAAAATTTGATTATGAATTCAAAGTTCAAAGAATTTGAAAGGATTTTTACGTGTATTCACACGATGCTAGAAAAGACTAAGGCTTCTTCAGAAGAGAGTCATGCTTCATCAAGTATTTTCAAGCACAGGTTTGATAACACAAGTTACAAGGCAGATAGATGGAAACTTGGTAATGGAAAAGAGAAAGATTCTCGTCTAACTCATTTCATTAATTTAATGCGAAAAGATTTTGAAAAAGAATTCTACTTCTTATTTGGCTTTGGAATATTTAGAATGAAATTAAATCATT
Organism: Phaseolus lunatus; assembly: GCA_013389735.1. NCBI lineage: Eukaryota > Viridiplantae > Streptophyta > Magnoliopsida > Fabales > Fabaceae > Phaseolus > Phaseolus lunatus. Next base: position 46,127,931 of record CM023863.1, on the reverse strand, counting down.
TATTAGGATGCTCACACAATTATATAGAACAAATTTTTAAAAAAAACTCAAGCAAAAACCATGTTACCACATACTATTTAAAAAATATAATTTAAAAACAAAGATAGTACCCTTTTCGACATAATTTCTAAAAAAAAATTAAAATCATACTTTTAAGGATGACTTTCCTAAAACTATTTTTTTTTTAAATTGTTAACAGTATATTTTAAAAGAGAACTTCAAAATAAAATACTTATTTATTTTAAAATCGTGCTTCCAAGTACAAATTATCTATTTTCACAAAAGAATTTAAAATTTACTCATTTCAATAAATTCAATAAAAGAAATTGCATCCGTTTAGTAAATTAACCTCAAAAGAATACAATGACTATTGATCCTTCTAATATGTATTGTGGAAGAATAGCCCCTAAAATGGCTTCAAACCAAAATCAAGACGCCTGCATTTGGGTTTCGTGCATATTCCACTTAAATAGCTTATTAAAATTAGAAAATTTCTATAAATTTTTACAAAAGTAATCTTGGAAATTTTACTATGCACTTTTAATTGCAAATTTTATAAAAGTTAAATGCATGACTATAACTTAATAAAAAAAACTAAATTCAATTTATAGCTTTATTTTTTTCTCTTAAAAGAAAAAAATTCTCTAAGCATAGCTAAACAGTCTTTTAAGATATCTTTAATTAAGCATTTTCAAAAACACCTCAACCCCGTTGTTTCTTTAATTGAAAAAGAACTCTTCAAAATACTGTGAAACTTTTCATTGATTAAGATACTTTACAAGCAAATAAAGAAAAAGTATGGCTTCAATTAATGGAAGTTCTGATTCGAGCATTGAATGGGTTCCTATAGGAATAGGAATATGTAGGCACATCCATAAAATTGTTTGAATTTTGAGGGTGAACTCGATAATTATATCGATCATCGGTGTCAAAAGTTGTACTCGAATAGATAATTCTCCAACAAAACATTCTGCAGAAACACAATATTCATTTTTGTCGTACTGTAATGAGAAATGAGAATGCCAATGATTTTTCGAGCAATACAAGAATACTGATCATGCCTTTTCTTACAATCACGAAATTTTAAGTATCTCTTCCTATTTTGCCAATATAATCATTGCAACAGTTCAGATCTCATCCCATGTTAAGCAGCTCGGTTGAATTCTATTCTACATCATTATCAATTACGCCATACCAAATTTGTCAAGTTTCTGACGGACAGAGCTAAACAAAAACAATTATCTAAGTTTCGAAGATTAACAGGACAGATATGTGAGAATTTCGAGCTCTAGGCATAGGGCTCCGGGGTGGCAACTAGGTCTTTAAGGGGACACTAGCTCTTTACTATTACTAGTAATAAGATGTATGGAGCCCCAATAGGCATCTATGAGAAAATTCCCTTTTAAAGGGAAAAGAAAAATTAGATGATTTGGGGAGGGGGTGAAGAAAGAGAGAAGTCAATAAGGCAGAAAATCATAATTTTTTCTATGATAAAGGTGACATGATGATACATAGCAGATCATTGCAATGACCTCCACATGGAGATGCCTGGAAAAGACAGGCATGATCTACCATTTTTACAAAAAACTTACCAACCAAATGCTTCTTTGAGCCTTTTTTTCTTTATGTATCTCTGAAACTGACCTACAAGGATTGAAAGTGATCATCAATAATAAAAAAAAAGTAAACAATCCTTGAAAAGCATGCAAAAAATACACCTCAATTCTAACCAAATGTGATACTTCAACAGGATATGAAATGGACAGGAAAGGACAACAGATTTGTTCAATCAGTACTTAATATTCTTCTATACCATGTTTAACACTATCTTATGTCCCCCCAGCATACTACTGTGAATAATCTCAGTGAACACGAGAGTAGCTCCTAATATCATGACAATTTCCGTGTTCATGTCAATTAACATTTCCTTGTACGGTTGGAGCAGAATAATGTGCATGTTGTTCATGAGATCATCTTTAACAAGTTCAACAAGGGAACATACAAATTCAAAGGCTGACTATATCAGAAATTCCTCAATGCCAATGTTAAAACAGCATTCTAAGGAATCATATACAGGGCAGCATTACATGGGTGCTATGCGGTTTGTTAGGAATTTTAGGACACTGACAGCAAATGTCATTTCTATTTCACAATTCAAAATTGTAAATTACTACCTAATTCCACTACCTCTCATTATTTTCATTCTTTACATCTTTCGTCTCAACCCTCACTCTCTAAATGACACAACCCTATCACCCTTTTTTTTCTGCTAATAAACAGGAGACTCGACAGCCTTTACAATTTTAAAGGAACCAAGCACCAAAAGGAAGTTCATGACATCAATCTTCTTCAATAATAATTTATCAAACATGCTACTCGTTTGTGGAGTGGGTGCCAGAGGATGGTACCTACCATAAGCGTCAACGCCTAGATTTATTTTTGCAGCAGCGGAACTCAGCTAAGAGAGCTATGTGATCTGAGGACCATTCAGGTGAAGGAAGTGCAGTGTCCTTCCTCAAACTCTCCTCATCCAGTAACTCCAATAATGACTCCACAACCAAAGAATCCGCTGAAACCACAAGTCATGTCACTTCATAAAAATGTGACTAAGATTTCAACTTTAAATTTAGCAAAATGATATAACACCATACTCACCTGTGTAAAATATGTAATCTAGAGTGCCAATAAAATCTCTAGTGACATTTGTGAATAAAGGTTCATTTGTTCCACCATCCAGTCTCCTTTTATGCTGATCATATCCAAGGCTAACAGTTCTCGCAAAAGATGAGTATGCACTGACCTAAATTTTGTTACCAACAACATATTCAATAGGCAAAATGATACAAAAACAGAACTAAAATAGGCAAACGAGCATATTATGAATATGTTATTCCTTAATGGGATGCAGCTCAATAAATACATTACCAATGGCAACTGATGAACCAACTTGCTGTGAGGACGTAAAATGTTAAGTGGGTCAACTGCTAAATCAGGATGTGAAGGATCTACCTTCCCCATTGCAAGAAGTGCATGAGGAGCACTGCAACAAAATAAAGATTAACCATTATAAATACAATATCCTTCCAAAATAAAAAAATAAAAAAAAAAAATAAAATTATAAAGAAAAGTAGTCATCAAACCTTCCCGGAACGGAATTAAAATCTCCACAAACCAACATTGGAATGTCGGCACTTGCAGCTATTTTCTCCAACCCTTTTAAGAGAGTGTGAACCTAAAATAGGAAAAAAATATTAGAAAGTGTAATGTTCAAAACAATCTTACTGATATGAACAGACTACAGAAAATAATTTACCTGCCAGAGTTTCACATCCTTTAAATCTTGAGAGACATTTACATGTGTATTTGCCTAAAGTTTACAAGAAATGAGTTAGGAATTATAAGTAGAATTGCTCCAAAAGGTAGTATTTATGCATAACCAAATGACATGTAAAAAAATTGCAGTCGGATAGTATTTATATAGTAATAATAGATGAGGAAGGGAGAGCATCCAGGACACAATGGTCACCAGATAAAAAATTCTTAAATGTGGTAACAATCAGGAAACTGGGGAACAATAAACAAATGGAATAAGCAATAAAAGAAAATGTCAAATAAAAAATACACATCATTGTACATGAAAGAGCTTACCACACAAAGAAGCTGTCTTTTCCCAGGATTATCAAAAGGTTGATTGTTAACTTTTGCTTCTAGAACCACTATTAGTGCAACATTATCCTGATACCAAGAACACTTGGTAAGTAACAATTAAATGAGCCAATCATTTTTTCTTTCTGAACATAAAATGTGAAATGTAATCTTTCACAAAATAAGTCACCTTAACCAGTCGATTCAAGGCACTTTTTTTCTGAGTGGTTGGAATTGTAGCCTCTGTCAAAGACTGTGCAGCCTTGTTAAATTCAACCTGAATGCAAGCACACATCATTCTAATTTGTATAGAAATATAACTGAACAACCATGTGCAAAATGAATTCCCAACCTCATATTTCTTCACATGTGAAAATCTGTCTCTGCGGAAAAATGTTGCACAACCATCAATTGTATTTGTGTTGCTACTGTATACCTGTAAACCCACAAAAAGTGTTTAGCATATAAAATATTTTGAATTTTATGATCACAAGGACCAGAATTTTGCACCAACCTCGTTTGTTTTTCTCTTGTAAAGACCATAATATCCATGTTTGTCCAGTTCAGGAGAAAAAAAATCGTCATAATGATCACTTTGAACCTGGAGGGAAAAAAAAGTTGTGGTTAGCTAATACAGAAGCCATTAAAATCATAAATTTCAAAGCTGGCTATGAGGATATCAAGATGAGAAGAGAATAAAGAACTATAACTTAAAGTTCCATAATTACAATAGAAACACCCCCCTCTCACCCCAAAAACTAAGGGGGAAAACCCCACACATCCACATGCATGGAAATTATGGTAATGTTTACTGTTACTTAATAATTCACAAGAACGTCCTAATCATTTACAACATGTAGACATGCTTAGTTTCCTGGATTCAATTATCACATCTTAAAAAAATAAACAGCACATTCAACTTAAAAGATGACGCCAATTAAGTGAAATAAATAATTAATTTAAATACCAAAATTATAACCAAGCCTTTTCCCATTACGGGGGACATCTACATGGACTAGATGATGTCATGATGTTCTATGGTTATAGACAACAAACAATAGACCTCTAAATCCTTTTTAATGATTTTCTTCTATAGTTTTTCATGATACCTCCATTTAATCTACTCTCCTTACTGGGTCTTCAACAAGCGTTTCTATAGTAACTGCAACTCCAACTTCCCCTCCATTTAATGAAATACCAAACCAATCTCATTAAAATATATAGTTAAAGTGCCAAGTAAATAAAACAAGTTTCTTCAACCAAAATCAGAAGAACATGTTCATGTACCTCCTGAAGACAAATAATGTCTGCACGGTAACCAACAATTTCTCGTAACAAATTTTGCCGGCGATATGGCCAAGAAAGTGCCCACGAAGGGCAGTAATTGTATAGATCATTAGAGACATATGCTTCAGACAATATATTGTAGGATAGAACAGTAAAAGTTCCTGAAGTTGTCATTCTTCCATCCACATCTAAATGCCCCATTCCATCAACACGAATCTGCCGGCGTGGAATAGGTGAAGGAGCAGGAATGACACGTGAAGTTAGAATAGTGTTAACAGGTCCCACAGGCAGTTTTGTCTCTGCATCAACTACAACACACTCAAACTTAAGGACATGACCAACATCATCAGCAGTAGGGGTATAAGTCTTAGATCGTCCAACTTCAAACCAAGTTTCACCACTTCTTTGTGTTACAGCAGCGGGATACAAAGGTGTTGCAGACCCATTTGCCAAGCTAGCACTTGAAGCAGAAGCAGATAAGCTGGAATTGATTGCCCCAGACCCAGTACTATTAAAGCGCCCAAACACCTCTTCCTCCTCATTTCCATTTTCATTAAGAGCACTTGCAGCACGATCATGTAAGACACGATGATGCTGCCATGCATCTGAAAAACACTTTGTGGTGCAGTGGTAACTCTTGGAAAGAGGAATTTTTGCCTTAACACAACCTAGGCATTGCAGTGTGGCTTGCTCTGATGGATGTATGCTACAGACAGCAACTTTTTTATCACTCTGTACACGATACCTGCCAAAAGTGAGGGCCAAAGGACAGAGTGAGACAGTAAAATATTAAATGTTCAAATCAGATTAATAGAAAGTGTATAAAGGAAGCATACTTGGGATCAAATATATATTTAATAAAGTGAATACCAGTTAGCAAACAAATATGCTGACAATATATGGCTCATGAGTGACAAACTAAGAATCCAGAACATACCAACTAACCCAAAAACAAAATATGAAAAAAGGAGGGAGAATCGATATAGAGAATTTGAACCTTAGAACATACACACTCACACTACAAGCACAACCTATCACCAAAAACAACTTTTAAATTAAAGTTACAGGCAAAACCCAGACTACATGAGACAGTTACAAATAATACAATCATCAGTACTCAAAAACATGAAGTTATATCTTACTCCGCTTGACCCTTTGAACGCAGACAAATTAACTATGATAGCCTAAGAAACACATGAACTATCTACATAACATGTAAAAATTGAGCAAGTAACACAGTATCACTTTTTATAAGTATGTTATGTGGTTAGGTAGTAACACGTTTCCTCAAATAGTACAGACATTATATCATAGTTTATATGTAATTGAACACATGCACTTATGAAGGCAAGAGAAGATACAACATATATCTTAAACTACCCTACATAATATCCACGAATTAAATACAAAAGCATATTCCCCATATAATTTTCCATGATCATGGTAACAAGACTGGATATTACATTTGCAAGTTGGAAAAAATGCTTCCAGCTTTGCTTGTTTAGAGGAAGTCGGTGTGACACCCTGTCTGCCTCTATATACAGGCACACCAGATACCCCCAATAACTTGGATTCCTAATGTGATGTTGAATGCAATCATTGACATTTTAGAGACGAAGAAGATAGGAATCCAAGATGCCTCCACATCCTTTATTACTTTACAAATATTTTTTAGTTACTTTGAGTTGTTGCACCAAACATGAAAATTAGATAGCAGAGAGTCTCACATGCCTCTAAGATGATGATCTACCAAATTTCTTATTCACAAGACTAATAGAAGTAGAACAACATAATTCAGTAAAACTCTACAGAAATAATATAATTTTTAGTGTGATATCTTTTACTGTTAACTACATTTGAACTCAAGTCGGCATCTAGGAAAAACTATAAAAGGGTGAATTATCCCATAATCCAGAATTCAAAGCTTATAGAGAAAATTTGATCTATAGATAACAAAACATAACTTTATGGGGGATAATTTTAACAAAGAGAAAACTCTACCCATGATCCCAAAACCAGTCCTAAGCTGGACTAAAGGAGAAGGGTTGCGTAAGCTCTCAGGAACCAACAAAAAACTTGTCAAAATCACAACAGAGATCACTCAGTTATTTAATGAGATTTCAAGATATAAAATGATAGATGAATAGAAAATGAGCACTCTGGTTCCAATACATGAGAAAATGGGAAATATCCATAATTGTGTTAAATTACACAGGGATTAAATTAAACACAAGAACTGCGCCACGAAATTAAGATAAAGGTGACTGCATAGATCAAAAGATGAGACTGAAATTGCAAAGAACAAATTTTGATTGATGCTAGGAAGGTCTGCAAGAGAAGCTATTTATCTTCTATGGGGTATGAGGAAATGCACAGGAGCAGGTGCAGGTTCAGGTACTGTTACATCCCCATGCCAGAAAATGGATTCTGCAACAATCCTAGCACCTAGTATATCATTCAATTAATTTGCATCAATGCAGCCAAGGCTTTCATCCTATCCTTGAAATCTTTCCTAGCCTTACATAAGACATACTTAAAAAATTCTAATCATTATTATGAAGAAATATCAAATAGCTTTAACACCCAAGGCTTTTTAAAATGACTGCAACCAGGATTTCAGCTGTTTATGGCCTCAAGATTTTGGGATCTAAACAATCCAGAATTGTGACACATTCTATTACACACAACACATATGCACCCAACACAGGAAAATCCTAGCACCTAGCATATCATTCAATCAATTCACAACAATATATCAAGGTTTTTGGTTGTGACCACATATAAAGGTTTTTGAGCTCAATGACCACAGTAATGACCACATTTATCTATAATTTCACACAATGTCAAAATTTGAAATCTTGACAATATCTCCAGTTTCCCACACTGTCAAAACAGTTGAACTAGGTCCAAACTTCAATTTAAAAATTAAAACCTCGACACCCAAAATCGGTTTTAAAAACCTTGGTGAAACCACATACACTTACTTTTACTCGAAATATCACAAAAAGCTCAAAACAAACCAAGAATAAGAGAGATAAAACAGATACTGGCACACTTCTTTTCAACTCTAAAGACAATGAGAAAAACAGTTTTCGTTACAACACCCTGACAAACTAACCACGACTGAAAATTATAGTGAATTTCAAATTCTAAAAACAGTTCTTCTTTGTTTGACGGAAAGTCAATCGCGGCTTTTAACAAGCAGAGAAGTAGACCGAAAGGAAAAAAGGATTGGATGGAGGAGGACCAACCATTTGTAACGGAGGAAATGACCGTCTAAAGGGGAGGTTTCGGGAACATCGTCGGTGGAAACGCTCTTGTCGGGGCGGCGAAGGAGGACGTACGGTGTGAGTTCGCAGCCTACAATGGGAATTTCCGAGGGCAGGTGCACGCGCACCACGCTCAGCATGCTTTACTTTTCTTCTTCTTCGTTCTCTTCCTCTTGACAGCAGCGAAAACAATCGTCAAAACGCGGTAACCCTATGATGGAGAATCGAAAGTCGCGGCGGATACCTGGCGGATCCGCCATTACTTGACCCAAATACCCGCCAGCCTTGCAAACGGATCTGAGGATTTGAATCGAAGGTTCTAGAAAGGGAGAGGGAAGGGTGAGAATCGATTGCTAGGGTTTTACTGCAGAAGAAGAAGAAGAGAAAAGAGAGTGCAAGTAATTGTGTTTTCTCTTCGAGGGTTTGTTTTTTCTTTTCTTCAAAATTTCTAACAGTTTTTGTTAAGGGATGAAGTACCGATACGACGACGCTGCGTGTTGTGATGTTTTTGGGTGTTTTGGAAGATTAGATTAGGGAGATATTTTTTAGGGCAAATTATTGGATTGAATTTTCTGGTGAGTAAGGTGCACTGTGGAATATTCCAAAATATCTGAAATTGCATGAAGGCTTTTGTGATCATACTCATAATTTATTATAAACAATTCTCTAAGTCATATTTATTATGGTATTACTTTTATCAATAACTAGAGAGATTTCGTTTAATAAATTCTAAATATTTATTATGTTTATGACTTGATTTGTAACTAGAACAAGAGTAAACTTTGCTGCTCTTTTTATTATTTAATTATATTTTCAGATTTTAATTAGTTATACTTGTCATTTTTAATAGAGTTTCAGTATTAAATTAAATACATAGCATTTATTAATATATCCGCACACAATTGTTTTATTCTAGTTGGTCCAAAAACCATAAAAGGTTTGAATCCAAAAAAACAAACATTTTTAAATTCATTTTTATTGAGTTTTATTAGATTTAGATAAACCCACAAATAACTCATGTTTTTTTAAATAATTTATTTATATATTATAATTATAATATACTAATTATATATTTTCAGTTTAATTTGTTTTTTATATTTTATTCCTTTAAAGGAAATGTTAATTCTATAGTTATATATTTTATATTAAACCTCATGTTTTTTTTTTCGTTGATATATGACAATATAACTCTTTTTTTTTCTACTTTTATACATTAATTGCATTTCCTAAATTTTCTTTTTTGTTCGTATTCTTTGTTTCTATAGTACAGTTGTATTTTTCATGGTAGATAAGTATTTTAGTATAAATTGTTATAATTCTTTGTTGTTTAGTTAACTTTTTGCAAATTTTTTTTACTAATGACTGATACTCCTTGATTGACCTTTGTATATAGTATTTTCAGCTGGTAATTGGAGGAATAAATGACTGAACTTTAAAACTCCAATGAAGAGAATAATTCTCTCTAAAAGTGAAGAATGTCAAGAACAGCTGGATTCAAGTTTGTTTTTATTCTTGCAATTCTTCTTACTATTCAATTATTGATTGGGAATTGTTGCTGACTTTGCAAACCTAATGGTACTGCAACTTTCTTCATAAAACAAAGAATACTATTCATTTTTGGTAAGAACAATATAGTTTCTTTGACTGTTTTTCTGCATTTAATTCATTCACTTTTTCTGATTCAGTTTTTCCAGTCATTATGTTTTCACATTTGTTTTCAATTCTGCACTATTTGATTCAGTCTTCTCAGGATTCCAATTCAATTTCCAGTTCAATTTTACTTTCAAAATTTTGTATTTTCTGTTTCTGTTTCTCATTTCTGCAGTTAATATAGAGTTTTCAGTATAATCCATTTCAATTTCTGGTTTACTTACTTTTCAATTTCTGTTTTCTAAATTCTTGCTATCAGATTCAATTTCTGCATGTTTTCAATTCTATTTTCAATGCATTCTTGCCATTCCAGATTTCCGTTTTTTAGCATTGCATTTCCTTTCATATATGCATTCAAATTCTCTAATGCTTTAGCCATTCTGTTTTAATTTTCTTACATTCATTTCACTGTTTCTGTTTTCTTCAATTCTGAAATCTCCAATTCAATTTCATGATGATTCAATTGCAATTCAAATTTCAGATTGTTAAAATTCTGTTTTGGTTATGACAGTTAATATGGTTTATCTAGTCGATAACGATTTCAATACTTGATTTTCTTTACTGCTCTTCAATTCTGATTTTAATCAGTGTTACAATTTTCTGATTACATTTACTGTTCAAATTTTCAATTTAGATTACTGTAAATTCAATTGTGTTATTAGGTTTTTCTGGTTTTTAGTTAGTTACCGTTTCCATCTACTGTGTTTCAATTACAGCTCCTACAATTCTGATTTTTTTTTTTATCAATAATAAAAAATAAAATAAATAGAACTACTTTAGGAGAGGTTCAACCCTTATACAAACTATAAAATAAAAGCACATATCCTCAAGCACTCCTTACCAACATAGGAAAATTAACCAGCTCCTAACAAAAGGGATTAAAATACAGTAAAACTAAAGCACCAAACCAGACTGACACAACAATATCCAACATAACTACATTATAAAACACCAAGTCGCAGCCATCATAGCAACAAACCATATCCTCCTAAACCAACAAACCATACACCTACGTTTCTGATTTACTTAGATGTTTGTGCATTCATGTTGCATTCAGTCTGGTTCATAAAACCATTTACTGTTTTAAATTCTGTCTCAATTCTGCATTGGTTTCAATCCAGTTTTTACTGTGTTTACATAAGGATTGGGTTATGAAAATAATGTATGCATAAGGATTTGGAAATGAGATGACATAACTTGTATATTTAGGTGTTGTTTAGATAGAGAAATGAGTTTATGTATCTATTTTATTTGTATTTTCTGGGTTTCTTTATCAATACTTTGTGAAACTTGTTGTAAGGGTTTCATATAAAGAGAACTTTTGTGTTTTATGATTTCGTGAGAGAGAGTTCACTCAACAAGTATAATACGGATGAATACTTCATAAATGTTCATATTAAAATATTAGGCTTTTGATGGTGTGTGAGACTAAGATGTAAGTAGATTTAGATTAGTGAAAGAAATATATAAAAAGACATTCACATCAAGTTTATAGTAATGGTTCCAACAAAATTTACATAGATTTTTATGGTTAAAGGCGTAGTGTATAGATTTATTGGATATTTTTTATAATGTTTTAAGTGGCTTAGTCTTAAACTGATTTAGTGTTATTCATAAAGGGAAAGGAAGGAATTATACTAAGGGATGATAATACATACTTTTCCGTATAAGAATTACAAATTATAGTTTTGTGAACCAGTTTTACATAATAATTGTCTAATGATTGTCCACAAGTCTGAACGTCAATTTGTATAAGCAAAATTAAAAAAAAAACAGATGCAAGTGTTGCAACAATAATTTTATTTCAATGTTTTACATCTTTGTTGCATCTCATCTCATGGATTTATTATTGACAAAAAAATTAAATAAGCTAAATAAATATAAAATTAATATTTACATACAAAAAATGTTAAAGTTAAATCTTTAAGGAAACATAAAAATATATATTATTGTTTAATAATTACTTAAAAAGTGTACCAATTAATTTTCATCATGCATTGACTTAAAATATCATTGTTGTTCTATTTCAATTACATTGATTTTTTTTATTGCGAGTTACATGGACTAACTCACCCACTTCATCATTGATTCATGCGGATTCCAGAGAAGATGAACCTAATTGAATTAACGAGTTAGAATACTCAATTCGTCCTGATATAGGTTGACAAGTTAGTCAACATGACTTGATTCTCATTGGTATTTCTGATGGGAAAAAACGCACGCGGAAGCAACATACATAATCACGAATCAATGCAAGAAAATAAACGACACAGAATTTAACGTGGTTCGGTCGCCAACTGCAACCTACATCCACACGGACAACTATTAGGTTTTCATTCTGTCCTGTTGCACACAATTACAAGTACAATGATTTCTATTTAATTACAAGTACAATGATCTCTTTAAATAGAGATAAATAGAGATAATAAAGGGGACACAATGATTAAGCCCAACCACTAAAACATAGTGTCTACTCAGCCCAACCCAATTGATCATGGCTTCATACCCAACAATTTCTAGTTATACTTTTATTTTGGTGGTATAAGTGTGGTAGAAAAAGTACTATAGTAATTAATTGTCATGCTTCAAAATTATTATTATTGTTATATTTCAATAACATTTGAAGCATTATTTTGGCATAGAAGTCTCTGTATCAAGTTTTGATCGATCGACATATTTAAAAGGCATTAAGGTCAGAAGGAAATTAACAAGTTTAAATCGTACAAAAACATTAGGTAATACACTTTTAGTTATGGTCCAAACATTAATCCGATTAAATAATAATAGACACATAATAAACATATAAATAGTCATAATTTTCAAGAAAAAAGTACGTCATTATTGTACATTAATTACACTGAATACTTATTTAAACGTCGGAACACCTTTTACAAGTATCATTTATATTAAAAACACACAGAAAACAAGAGAGCTTGACTAGAATGAAGGAGTAAGAATACAAAGAGAGAAAGAGTAAGATAATCTAATTCGAACAATAAAAAAAAAATGCGAAGTGATTGACGGAAAGACACTTAGCAAGTATAAGTTATTTCTCTTTTACAACAATATTATTCAATTTATTTATTTATGATTCCAACTCATATTTAGACGGAATGAAAAATGCTAGTTATACCATTAATTACACACCAAGTTCAATAATACTATATGTGAAAATATTTAAATCCTACGTCTTGAAAATAATAAATGAAAAAAAACATATAAATTAGAAAACAATCTTTCATTTTATAAATTAGTTTTGTAAAACTAAATTATGTCTAAATATAAATTTTATGATTATATTAACAAATAAAGCCACTCATATGAGATTTGAAGCATTAATTAACACATTTCATACCATTTACGTTTTTTGTTAGGCCAATGTTTTTTAATATACATATATATGGTGATAGTGTGCCTTTTATACTCCCTTAAATAATGGTAGTGGTTTGGTTCACTTTATTATACATACATATATATATATATATATAATATATATATATATATATATATATATTATAGATTGATTGAAGAGAAACGCACTTGGGTTGAAGAAAAGAACAAATTGAAATTGTTTAAGTGATGTGAGAGTCAATTAAAGCACAGGTTAATTGATAAAATATTGTATCCTTTATTTGTTGTTTACTTATTATTCATATCCACTATTGGCCACTATTTGTAAATAAGATTTAGTGTTTTTTAATCTTTTGGTACATAGGTTTAGTATTTATTATGATGAATGGCTTGAAGTGCGAGGTAACCTTTTAATAAAGAAATAAAAAGGGCTACAAGAATAAAAGTATTAAAGAAAACATTTAATAAATTAAAAAGTTAAACATGTTTAATAGAAGTAACTAAATATTCTTAAACCAACCCTTTTAAGATGCTTGCTAAGACTAATTAAAAATATTGTCTTAGTTAATCCAAAATCAAAAGTTTAGTTTTGTGGAGGGTGTCGGTGGCGTTTAATAATATTTTCTTTGTTATCTATTTTATGCATAAATTTGTTATTATCTATTTTACTTATTAACAAAATGTTTTTATTTTTTATAGTATTATATATAGGTAATTGTATTTTTTCTTATTTAGATAAAATATTGGAATGTCATCTTTTTCTAATAGACTTTTCCTATACTATTTAAAGAAATCTGTATTCCATAATCAAATTATTTTCTAAATATTTATTTTATATGGATTTAAGAATTAAAGTTTTTTTTTATTAACCTTTGTCAATTGATAAAATTTTCAAACATTATAAACAGAGTTGAGTAAATTATTTTTCGATGACCTTTTTGATTTCGGTTTCTATAGACAAATTCTTCCTTTTTTTATTCCTATAAATTTAAAATAACTCTTTTTGGTGCTTACAAAATATATTGATTTTTGATTTAATCCTGGAAAGTGTATTTTATTTTTCTTTTTTTCCTTCCAAAATTCTAAATATTTTTTTAATATTTATTTTACAAATTTGAAGACTTTTTCAAGTTAACATATATTAATATTATATTAAAATACTAATATTGATTACTTGAAATAATTATTTAACTTTTATTGAAGGCATAACTAATTAATGAACATCTTATAATACAAATAATAAAAAACGATGATTTTAGATTAAAAATATAAAAAAAGACAAATAAATGATAAAAATAAAAGTTCTCGATGACCAAAAGTATAATTTAGAGACAAGATTATTATTGAAGTGTACATTATAGCATAGTTATAATAATGTAACATATTTAATATTAAGACTGAATTATATAAGTTTTTATGTTCACATATTTATTAGGTTTTGTATCAATGATTATGTGAGAAGTGCTTATTCATTCTCACTTCATCACAGTTTTCTTCTTCGAACAACTTTCACAAAACAATGCTCACTTCCCTCTTTTTTTTCTTCCTTTTCTTCTCTGTCACCACCGCCAAAACGCACCGTTTCATGCAAACCATTTCCCCTTCCTCCTTAGGCCTCGACCAGCCGCAGAAGCTCAGCCACCTCCACTTCTTCCTCCACGACGTTGTTGCCGGCAGCAACCAGACCGCGGTGCGTGTCGCGGCGGCTCCCGCCACGGAGAAGTCCCCGACGATGTTCGGCGCGGTGGTCATGATGGATGACCCGCTCACGGAGCTCCCGGACGCCGCATCCACGGTGGTCGGGAGGGCGCAGGGGATCTACGCGTCGGCGTCGACATCTGAGCTGGGGTTTCTGATGGCAATGAACTTCGTATTCACGGAGGGGAAGTATAACGGGAGCAGCCTAGCCGTGCTGGGGCGGAACACGGTGGTATCGGCCGTGAGGAAGATGCCGGTGGTGGGCGGCAGCGGGCTGTTCCGGTTTGCCCGCGGGTATGCGCAGGCGAAGACGCATTATTTTAGCGTGTTGGAAGCTGTTGTGGAATATAACGTTTACGTTTTCCATTACTGAAGGCTTTTGTTTTTACAAAAGCTATTATTGCAAATAATCTGTTTCCAAGTAAATTCCGATTCAACTTGTTTTCACTAAATTATACTTTTTCATGTTCTTTTATTATTGGTTCCTTTGAATTAATTATCTTTATTTTTTAACACATTTTTTTTAAATTGGAAAAAATAGTTTTGCATTTAACTGGAATATCTCACTTAAATATTACAAATTTATAATAATTCAAAAACATAAATACTAGTGACGTGTTTTCACTTTCGTATGAATTTTGTATGTTTTAAATAAATAAACAATATACAGATATACAAATAAAGTACAGTAATAATATAATAAGAAAGAAATTTGTACCGTCTGAAATTTGTTTATATTTTTAGGAATTAGAATAAAAAATAAGATATATCCTAATTAAACATTTCATCCTAATTAATATTCAGCCTAAATTATATGAAAGAGATGAAAAAAGGATTTATTTGTAAATTGGATTGGAAGAGAAGTTATAAGAGTTAGAAAGAAGAAAAACACGATTAATAAGGTGATTCTAAATAAAACCATGTGAATGTCCTCGAATGATTGGTAAAACAATATCACTTATATGAGCTCTTTTTTTTATATTTTTTTATTGATAATTTCTCTCTTTTTTTAATATTTTTTGATCTGTTAAACTTTTATGGTTAATTGAATATTGAGTAAATATTAATTGATTTTATTGTTGCTAAGTTAAGATACTTTTTATTATTATAGTTTCAGCAGTAGCATTTTAAAAACATCATTTGAAGCAAGACAAAATTATATAATTAACAAAATAAAAAAATTCTAAAAATGTGCTACTCAATGAAAATATGAAACAAAATTAAAAATTATGATTCCTTTCACGTCTTCTTATTAAAAAAAAGTAAAAGAATTAAAATTTTATAACTTTTTTTATTTAAAAATCATTTTTCTAAAAGGAATCCACTTTTAATTTCTAGAAAGATTGCCTCTAACAACATTTATCGCGCTATTTTATTTTTCGAAAATTCAGGACTTGGGAAATATATATTTTTATTCTGAAAAGGTATTTGAATAAATTTTCTATCGTAAGATATACAAAGATATTTGAATAAATTGTTATAACATCTTTTTATGTGTATCTCATAAAATGGAAAAATGATTTAAAAGATAAATACATCATAAAAAAAATGATAAGGAAAAGATAAATAGATTTTAAATATAGTAAAATACGAATATTCATTCTTCTTCTTCTTTCTAAACCTTTTCAGTGACTAACAGAGATCGAAGTAGCACAGAGAGAGAGAGGAATGGGTACTCGAGAGGTCTACGAAGAGAAACTAAGGACCGGGAATCTGGACCACGATCCCACCCTCAACCCTGGCCTCGGTTCCCCTCGATGCCCCCGCTGTCTCTCTCTCCTCAACCCTAATTCCGTTAGTATTTTCCTCACTCTCTTTTTCTCAACGTCTTTCTTTCTAATCGCGCTTAAGGTGCTCGATGATTTGACTCAACCAAATTGTCTTTGTTTTGCGATCAGGAAAGAAGCGAGTGGACCATCACTCCCGTCTTGCACGACGCCACTGCTGTAGTAAGTTCCTCTCTTCCCAATTGGGTCTGCTTTGAGGTTATCGTATCATTACTATTCATTTTAATATTCTAATGCGATTGAGGTTAATGAAGAATTGCGATTTTTGTTTTTTGAATTCAAGGTTCGAACTAACTTTTTTTTGGGCTCGAATTCTGACTTTATGTTGGTTTTATGAGTGTTCTTTCTTGATGCTTACTGCCTTTGTGTTTGCCGTTGAATAGGCTGGCTCGGGGATTGGTGGTATGCTTAGTGCAGTTCATGCTTTGAATACAGGTAGGTTTAATTATTTGTTTTCTTCTTTGCGGTAAACCATAGGAGATTAACTTAAATTTGGTATCTAATATCTTTTCAGTATTAAATGCAGGCCATGTAGTTTGAAAAATGTTTTAACTATTTATTTTTTAGTTAGGAATTGAATTTTAATTGAAATTTTAACATCTTTGAAATTTTGGTCTGTACTCGAGCCAAACTCTGTCGTTGGATGCATATGTAGCCGCCCTCACGCTGTGGGATAAGGCTTTGTAGTTGTTGTTGTATTATAATATGTTGTTGTATTATAATATTTAGAGATGATGTTTAATCCTCTGTGCTGCTTATGGATTAAAATTAAAATTCACGTTCCTTCTTTGTTGAGGATATTGCTAATTATCTTTGGTTGTAGGTTTACCATATCTTCAAAATGGCCTGAAGGGACCGAAGTGGCTTCCTTTTGTAGTTGGGGTATGTAGACCTTGATTGACTTTTGAGTTTGTTTTGCAAATTAAAATTACTTGGGTTTATGCTTTGTTGATGCGTTGAATAAACTTTGTATAGAAGTTGGTTTCAACTTATTCACGCTTTCCTTTTATACTTAGCATATTAGATGCCGTGATGTACCATAGAGTTTGGTTTTATTCTATAGTTAACTTATTTATTTGATGATTTGTTCACAGATTCCTCCATTGTTGATATTCTCTGGCTTAAGTGCTGCATTTGGAGGTAACTTCTGCACATGCCTACATCTTAGGCTTAAATTTGGTTCCTTCTATTTTTAACAGTGCTCACAGAGTAATAGCTGAACATTTGACGACTATTGCACGGTAGTGGCTTTAACATAAAAGGAAGCATGAAATGATACATTATACCTCATTTATTTTTGCTTTTTCCTATTGGTTTACTTGAATCTGTGTTGTAAATCTCAGGATACTACCTTGGGTATAGGACACAAGTATGTGTGCTAGTAACATGGAGTACAAGATCCCATTATACGAAATAATATTCAAACAAATATAAATGCATGTATGATGACTGAAATAGGAAAAATAGCCTTACAATCACAACTAACGTATCATCTAACTATAATTGAAAATGCATGAAAAGCTCATTACTCGCATCTGAAGTTAAAGGTGTAACTGATAATACCAAAGACATTAGTTTTAGAAACAAAAGAACAAAAGAGACGATGTTTTTTACTCTCTATAATCATCTGGATTGGGAGAAAAGCCAAAGTTCCACATCAACTAGAAATAATGCCAAAATATAGTATGTAAGTGGGGATAATCCTCATTTTATAAGCTGGTTTTGTTGGATTAAGTTAGGTTTAAATTGCATATTTCACTGAAAAGTAAATACTGGGGTTTCCACAGCTGGAAATTAACGGTAGGTGTGTTCCTTCTTAGTTGGGATGCAAGTTGCTTCATATGGAGGAGTATTGTATATCCATTAGAAAGGAGAAGCTCCCAATAACCTGTTGAAGCCGAGTTGAAGCTTATTTTGAAGTCCAAAATACCTGGAGGTTCATTAAGGATTAGTTGCTTAAGCTAAGCATTGAAGGGTCAGCAATCCACTGGTACAACCTTTTCTGGCAAATAGGATCTTCTAATGATAAGGCCAGTGAGCCCAACAGGGAAGTGGATCACATTTCCAGTTTAAGCCAAAAAAATCCAGCCAATTGGAAAGTATATTCTAGAAGAAAGAAAAGGGTAAGTGAGACGGTAGTTAGTGAAGCTCAAGTTGTGAGGAAGTGAGGGACTGGATGGTTTATGGGGAACAGATGTGGATAGTGTGGGCCACTAAGGTGAGTACTATTTCTCTTCTGTAGTGTGGAACAGGGAGATTATCTTCCTGTAGTAAGATTCAAACTCTTACCTTATTCCTTCCGATCTCTATCATCCTACACGGGGAAAATTCAAGAGAGCTTTTAGTAGCTTGATACATTAGGGAATTCAAAAAATCCTTTGGAAGAGTTTTTTGACTTGAGGCAAAGAGGGTCTATTGAACAATTTAACAAAACATTGAAGTTAATATCTTTTCATCCAGGTCATCCCACTTGCCATAATAGTATATAAACTTTTGTTTGAGTGGACTGCAGCCTGATGAGCATTGGAGGATTACAAATAAAAATTGGTTGAAGGTTCACCATTGACCTCAGGCATGTCACTTTACTTGTTAGGCATTGCTCCATCGTTCAAACTTGATGTGAACTGATGTCAGGGATGAAAGATATTTCAGTTTTGAATATGAAGGACTAATGTCGTAATTTATAAATCTTAGGGAGTACTGTAAGTAACCCTAACAATTTTTAGAGACGAAAGTGAGAATTTACAACCTCAAGCATGTGTACTCCAGTGATTAGTGAAATGGAAGGGAAAATCTATTGATTACTTAGTTCGCCACATTTTGCATTGAGGACAAGGAAATTCTTCAAGAGGAGGGCTGTGATAGGGCCCATGAATTTGAAAGAGAGTTAATGATACACTGCCTGAAGTTTGGAGGGTTTACCAGAGGAGTGAAGAAGGGAAATCTTGCGGAGAATCAAGAAATGTTAGGCTGAGCAGAGCTGGCTGGTTGTTAAACAGTTTGTTATGCCAACATTAGGGGTAGTGTCAGGTGGGTTTGAGAGGGAGAGGTCCATTCGAATTTTGCAATACTACTGTGGCGAGGGGGACAGAGCTTCATCTCCAAGGTCGTTTACGTATATTTCATTGAAGCTAACTATAATACTGGGGAGTTCTGTTTCAGTTCTTGGCGTTTTCCCTAGTATTTTGCTTTTCTGTCCAGTATCTTAAGTTCCTAGCAAGTTCAGCCCTTGCCATCTTGCAACCTGCAGTCATGACCAATTGACCGCATATGCGCACACCTGACTGTTTGGAGAGCAAAAAGGAGTTGCCTAAAATTTAAAAAATTAATGGGTTGGTGGAAAATAGGTTTAAGTGAGGACAAAGTAGAAACTTCCTCAGCACATGTAAAAGCAAAATAGAAATCTTGTCAGCTCCAGAGAGGGTAGAAAAGGGATTTTGTTTAAAAAGAAATGAAAAAGACATAATATAGATTCCAATTTTGAGGAATCATTGTGGTTGTAATGCTGTGTTTAGGGCATATGGCAATTCATGCCACAACTTCCGGCAACCCTATTAGGTGTGACTCGAGTGGAGCTTTGGAGTAGTCGGTGTCCCAAAATGGCATTGCTTTGCTGCAATTGCACCTTTATTTGTTTCAGTTGACTACTTTAGCATTAAGATGTAATATTTGGTAATTGATACTTGAAATGCAGACTCTTTTATTAATATTGCTTATAGGTTGAACTGATGTTCACACTAGAATATGTTACTTGCCATGTAGTATGCCGTACACTTTTCATAAGAAAAATCACTTAGAGGTGTATTAATCTTGTAGTTTATTGTGGCGATGATACTATATGCTTTAAATACCTTTTAGTAATGTGGATACATGTGGAATTTTTAGGTTATGTGCTTCCAAAGTTCACTCAACTCACTGTAACATCCTATTATGCTGCCTCGAGTGGCTCACATTATGGAATCTCTCTGCTTACCCGACATATTGAAGAGAACTACAGTTCCAAAACTCATCATCTCAAGAGGCTCTGATGATTCCTTTCGGGTGTACTTTACAAGGAAAATACATTACCTACCAATTTTGTTTGCATTACCGTCTTGTGGATGGTTAGGATTGTTTAAGTTCTATAATATTTTTGTTACTCCATACAGAAATGCTTATGTGAATAATCCTTGTTTATATATTTTACTATTAACCTGTGATAATAAGTCCATTTATTTAACTGTAATTTGTAGTGTTTCAAGGGAAAGCAAATAAGAAAGATAACTTGCCAAAATTCAAGTCAATCTTATTTTTATTGTCGTTTTATCTTTAAGATTAATTTACATAGAACCAGTTCTAGCCTGCCGCAGTTTAATGTGCTTCACATGCTCTGCTAGGGTCTTGCTCTGTTCTACTCCTAAATTGATCTCATCTCATACTTTCTTTTCTCACTCCCATAATATATAATACAATTAGGCGCTGTTATAATATATTTGGGCCAGGTTTTTGTAAGTGGTAACGTTCATATTACGGAATGTAGAATATAATTTTGAATTGTGTAATAGAGAATAAGATTATATAATTTGGAAAAATAATCTAGATTGTGTATTTGTAATAAAGATTACACAATCTAATTAGGTAATTTGGCATAACATTTTGGTTTGTCTAATTTGAAATAGGATTACGTAATTCTCTAGTATATAGTTTTAGATTATGAAATTTAGAATATATCTACTATGTATTATGTAATTTAGAATATATTTTAAATAATTTTGAGTTGCATAATTTGCAAGCATCTCAGATTACTTGTTTTGAAATATAATATAATATGGAATATAGTTTTATGAGGTTAGAGAAGCGATAATGGAAGTGCACAAACAAAATCTAAATGGAATGGGATGAAAATATTTATTATTATTATTATTTGGTAATAGTAGGCTGAGAATCATTCAGAGAAAGAATGTAAAAGATGTGTTGTGTAGTGGATAACATGATTAAAGTTATCAATGTAAAGAGAGAAGGTTGTATACAGATGGCAGTTTCTTCCTGCACCCCTACATTTTTCTTCCTGCACCTCCACAATGTAATGGAAAGACAAAAATATCCCTCAATCCGGATTGGGGAATCCATAAATCTTCTGGATTGGTGAATCCGATAATCTTCCAGATTGGTGAATCCGGTAGTCTTCCGGATCCATCAATCCGTAATAGAAATTAGACTTCTAAATTCAGCAATCCGGAAATCAACAATTTACCTTCGAAACATTCACTTCTGGATTGATGAATCCGTAACACACTTCTAGATCCTGAAATCCGGTAACCTAAAAAACTCTAGTTTTTTCAAATAAAATGCGAAGGTCAGTTTTGGAATTTACAAAATTATGGGAGTGCAGGAAGAAAAACGTAGGGGTGCAGGAAGAAGAAGCCAAAAAAGATACATATTAGTAAATAGGACACACAAATTCAAAGGGAAAATTATACAATTCTTTCTTAAAAATCTTGAAAGAATGGAGGAAAGAGTGAAAACTAAATGAAGTCAAAGCATTGTATATGGGAATATAATGAAAACATAAGACAAATATTACATGCTGTTGGATTTAAGTTTTATCAAGCTCAATTTACGTAACCCAATACTCAAGTTTATATATATATATATATATATATATATATATATATATATATATATATAGATTTGTACGACATTTTTTTCTATATTTTCCTATCCCATCATAAATTATATTTCATATTTTTCTTTTATTTTTTTCTCTTCTAATTGTAAATCTTATCATACACATAACATATTTTTCATGAATTTAAAATGGTTCAGTGATTAACCAATTTACTTCTTGGGTCGGATTGATCGACCCACTTCGGATTTATGTACACACTCTTAAAATATTTAACTAAAAATGCTGATATGATTTTTAAATTTATACTGATCTCATACGAAATAATTAAAAGGCTTATTTATTTTTATTCATACCTCTCTCTAAACATGCACAAGGAATTCATCTCTCTACTTTCAACTGTGCAATTTTAATGTTTTCATTGATAATTATAAGTAGTTAAATCGAAAGAGACAACCTTGTTAAATCGATAAAGAGGAAAAAGAAAGTGGTGGCAATTAAGATGTTGATGGTTGAGTTAGCATCTTATGGTGTTGTTTGATGCTGATCTAATCTATTGTGCTGCTGATACGACACTTGCGATGCTGAAATCAAACTAAAAGATCTCAGCGTACTTGGTTGCAAACAATCAAAATAAAGATAATATTTTTGTATGATTTGATTTGGTTGTAAGATTGAAAAAGCAGGAGTACAATAATTTTGGCATCTTTTGAAGAACATTGAAGAAAAGAGGTAAATTGAACATGAAGTGCATAATGCTACATGAAATGATAAAGTCTCCACCACACATTATATGAGAATGGGAGAAAGAGCCTTCTGTTCTGACACTTTCAAACTTCAAGAATGAGCTTTGGGTGTTGTGATCAACTCCTTTATTGCATGGTCAAACAAGGTACATACATATATATATACTCAGGTAACAAATTTTGCCTTTTATTATTTAACCAGATAATACATTTATTGATTAAGTTAAATAATCATTTTCCAAAAGCTGAATTTTGATTTTTCTTTTTCCTTCCTCTTAAAGACATTTGGTCGTTAGATAACTAAAATCCAATCTGATTTACCTTAAAAAATAGATTTTGAATTAAGAAAATAAATTATAATTAGAAATTAATTAATTAATTAATTAAAAAAATTAACATCAGACAAACTAATTTAAAATAAAGTTAACTTATTAAGTTATTTATATAACATATAAAATAATACATACATGGAAACTTTAATAATATATTAAATTAAGTTATTAATATTATTAAAACGAAATTAAAATGAAAATAATTAATTTAGGACATATTAATTAAATAATAAATAAATTTTTTACTGTTAAAAAATTAATAAATTTTTAAAAAGCTATCCATTATTAATATTCAAAGTTATAATAATTTAAATAAATACTTAAATAGAAATTAATAGTAAATGTTGTTAAAAATGACTTTTAAAAACATTTATTATTATAATAGTGATTTGAATAAAAAATTCATGTAAGATAAATTTGAATAATGGTTAACTATATTAATTATACATTGAAAATATTAAAATTAAATTTATTTTGTTTTATACAAATATATTTTAAATTTTTATTAATAATATAGTTTTATTATTGAAATAGAAACTAAAATGGATAATAGAGTAAAAATTGTAATTTATTAATTATAAATAAATTAAATTAAGTTTATGTAACTAGATCACAAATGAAATAGAAGGGAAAAGTTAGGAAACAAAACAGATATTGAAAAATAAGTGACATATTATATAAGTTTTTATTCTCCTCCTTGAACTTACAAAATATATGTTGTTCATTTTGACACTGTAAATATATTTTATATGGTAAAGAAATAATTCAGTTTTATCTCCATATTTTAAGAGAATACAATTTTCATGAAAGTTGCATGTTTTGGTCCAAAATTCAAATATATGGACTACCTTGAAATCAAATTTCAAATTATGCTATGTTGAATCATATACCACTCTAATAAATAATTATCACAATATTAATTCTATACATTTTATTGTTTCATTTTGTAGATGTAAGTATAAAAAATAAATCTTAATAATGTGATAAATTTGTTATTCTTTGCATGTTCAAAACTTAAGGAGGTGAAAATAAGATAATTGGGAAAAAAACATGAGTCTGCAAAGAAGGAAGTCATAGTTGGAAAGGAAAATCATTGATTACGGGCCTAATACATTTTTTTACTTCCCTTGTATTTGGATAGTTCATTATAAAAAAAATATATTGAAAATGATATGTTTCAATTATTTATTCCTGAAAAATTTGTAAAATTTAGTTGGACTATTTTTTTTAAATATTTTGTAAAACTTAAAAAATTATTTTACTTATTTGTAATATATATATATATATATATATATATATATATATACCTTTTTTATTTATTTTTCCGAACTAACTTTTTATGTACAATTTCAATGTTTTAGTAATTTGTGTATTTTTTTTGTAATATATATATTTATATATATATAAATATATAAAGGTGTTTTTATATAATTGATTTTTCTTTATACCTTTTTGTTGTAGTAATTGTTATATATTAATAAAATTTATGAATTTATATATATATATATATATAATTTTTTTATATTATTAAATATGTTGAAGTTATTAGGTAATTGAAAATTATTTTAAAAGTAAGTATAAGACGTATCATGAAATAAACTATTTGGCTAAATGAATTAAAACACTTCATAATATGGAATCCAATCTTATTTTTAAGAGTATTTTAATAATTTTTTAAATACAATAATTTTATTTTATTTTATTATATAAATCAATTCCTCTTAACCTTTTTATTTATTTCTCGTAACTTTCCAATTTCTTTGGATAAAACTTAAAACTTTTCATGAGATTAGTGTCGAAGATTTTACATCAACTAAAGATAAAAACACGTTAAGTTAGGTTGAAAGTCTATTTCCTAATATGATATCAGAGTCATTTAGAGTCTATTATAGCACGAGTTTGTTGGGCTTATCATCGGATCGCTATTAGATCACTCATAAATATATAGTCTCACGAACGAGTTGATAACCTCGGTGTGCAGAGGTGTGTTGGAGATCTCACATCAATTAGAGATGATGACATGTTGAATTGGGCTTAAAGTCCACTCTTAATATGGTAAAAAATTATTTAGAGCCTATACTAACGAAAGGTTGTTGAGATTACCAAACCATCCACTATTTGGGCGCTATCGAACCACCAATAAATACCAGTAAATATATAGTCTTATGCATTATCGACGTGAGGAAATGTGTTGGAGATCCCATATAGAATAGAGATAAAAAAAAATTTATAGTATATAAGTGACTGAAAATTTTATCCTATAAATCAATTTTATAAAGTTGAGTTAGACATAGATCTACTTCTTAATAACTAGATCAAATCAATAAATCATCCTTAATTTTATTTATAGATTGAAATTTAAATTAGTAAAATAATAGGATTTTCTTAATAAAAAATATTATAGGTTACCTTAATTTAAAGATTGATACAGTTTCAACCGTCTTAAAAAATTTCCACAAAAGTTTATTGGAATTATTGAAAGACTCCCTACAAGTTCAATTCACCATTCCAATTTTTCCTATCTTCAAATAACATTATGGTAATCTAATAATTAATGAGCCAAGTGGGTTAGATTCTTTTTCCAATCACTGAAAATCTTCTAGTAGTTTATATGGAACTGCCGGTGAAGAAAAAAGAAAAAAATTGGATTCATATCTATTACATACCATAGATATTTTTCGAAGTAAGATTTTATAGTCCAAAAATGGTATAATTGACAAATTAATCATTCAAAATGTAAATTGTCACAACATATAAATAGTTTAAAGGGGATATATATTTCTAAGTTGAAATTTAAATCCATCACCATCATGATTAGAATTAGCATAAGAGTCTTCCCTTTTATTCCTGAGACCTGAAACTAAAGTATGGACAAATATTGAGACCAACATTTGAAGTAAAGCCAATTGAAGATTCCATTTCTGATTTGTGTTTGAGAAGGACAAAAAGGGCATGCAGTGAATAGGGAAACTTCCATATTTAAAAGAAGCAGATTGATGAAAATGGAAACAGTGGGACACAAATTGTTAATTATTAGAAGCATCTTTGTGTGATGAAAAATGGTGATTTGTAGTGATAATGAGGATAGAATAATAATTGTGAAAATTGTACATTCCATAACACAAAGTTGTCATAATGAGAGGAGAAGTGTGAATGTGCATGGAGTTGTGAAGTTGCAGAGAAGCTGAACATGAAATTGATTTCTTTAGGTGAGAATCACATGGATCAAACTTACTTAACCAATTAGGCATGATAGCGTTGTGTGTGGGTGTGCCTACTCTACATTCAAGCATTGACTTGTTTGTGGTCCTACAATATTGTACATTTTCATCATTTAATCAATAAAAAACTTGGCACCTCCTAAGACCCAGAGATGGGTAGCTTCTAGGGATGACCCTAGCTAAGGGACTAGGATTTCCATTCTCCCATCATTCCCTACCTTCAAAACTATTACTTCTCTTACCATCCATTCTTTGTGGGGTTCCAAATTAATTCTAAGATAAAGAAGGCTCTAATTATGTTCTTAGTTTATGAAATTTGAGTATAACCTTTTTTTTAAAATTGATTCTCCAAAGTGAATTTGTGTCAAATAATGATAATGTAATATTGTATTTCTATCACTTTGGTTAATTTTCATTGTTGAGACTAACAGTGTACTTTTTAGGATTTGAGAAACCATTTTTTTTTCATTTAAAATTTATCTCAAATTTTAAGGATTGAAAACATAGTTAAAGATCAATAAATAATAATAAAAAAACTATTAAAACATCTTAAGAGTGTTTTTAATAAAAGGGTTTTTAAGAATAAGAAAAACAAAGATATAAAATGTAAATTCAAAGTCTCTTTTATCAAATTTTTAAAATGATATCTTATACCAGTCAAGTTCTTAGACTCCAAATAAGTATGTATTAGATGCTGATAAAAAAAATAATGTTAATATATATATATATATTTGCGTGGTTTTAGTTAAATATTTTATACTGAAAATTAATGAAAATTGGAAGTTTATATGGCTTTATATAAATGGAATACAACTTTTTTTTTTTGTGATAGATTCTTTATGTCATTTTAAAATTATTCTTTATTAAATTAAGGAAAACCTTGTTATTTATCCCAACTGAAAACTTGCATGGCATAGATATTCTCAAATTCATTTCAGAATTACTTTCTATATTCTTTCTATTTCCATGGAGAGAAAAAATTATCAAATAAATTTATCCCTAAGAGAAGAATATGAACTAAACTTGCCATCTTTTGTTAGTACTATCATTCTTAATATAAGAATCTTGCTTACAGACTATCTATAGTATTATTACTTCTGTAAGTGTTATTTTAACCTTATCCTAATTTTAATAACTTGTTTAACTTGAACTTTCATAGACAAAAAGGAAATACAAAAAAGCATCTCAAGCTATAGAAAGAGTTAACAAAAATCAGACTAATACTATATGTAAATTTCAAATCTTGTTGTCATGATGTGAAAATATATTGTTCATAGGCAATTAATAAACACATACTTCTATTAGTGTTATTTTAATCTTGTAGTTACTTTAATGCATTCAATCACATAAACTTTCATAGACAAAATAAGCAAAATACAAGAACACAAACTGTCACCACAGAAAAATTAAAAGAAATGTTTAGGATCATGAACACATAAGAAAGAATGAAAGATGAAGGTGGTGAGAAAGTTCTCAAGATTTTGTGGTGATGAAGATGAAGGGTTTGTAAGAAGGTTGGCATAATAAGAATAGTGAGTGTAGAAAGTGTCATCCTCCTCGTTTGCAAACTTTATTGAGGTGTGGGGCGATGTTTCTTAAATTCCACTGTTCTTTCCCTCTCTGCATCTGAAAATAAGAAGGAGTGGTCCTAATAAGTCATAATGTGTGTGTACTCTTCTCTCTGTGTGTCTTCATTGTGGCCTTTATCACCTTTGCTCCCTCACATGCGCTTTTATATGTTGCATTTACTTGTGGGGTCTTCGATAGTTGGACTGATGTTAACACCACGGCGGTATTCAGGGATTGTCTTTATTTATATCTCTCTATCTCTTTTTCCTTCATGCCTTCCACCATTTCTTTTGGTGGGGCTTTTTAATCACTTCAAACTCAGTTTTATCTCCTTTTGAATCAAAACCAAAACCAACCTAGCTTTCTAGCTACCCACTTCTATATCAAACTCTACAATCATCTATGTGTATGTGTTACATATGGACCATAGAATAAAACAAACAACTATCTGCAAAAGTATATGTTAAGGTTTTTTAATATCCACTTTACAATATATCCGTATACATAACAGTACTCCTACCTAGCATCAAATTAGTTGTTTATTTCAGTTGTGCATGAATAAAGTCCGAGATTATTTGTTCTTAATTTTTGTGTGTTAGGTGAAAACATCACCTACTTATTTTAACTGACTGTTTCATATCAGATGTAATAGTTAATGTCATTTTTTGTCTT
This sequence comes from Phaseolus lunatus, assembly GCA_013389735.1. Classification (NCBI taxonomy): domain Eukaryota; kingdom Viridiplantae; phylum Streptophyta; class Magnoliopsida; order Fabales; family Fabaceae; genus Phaseolus; species Phaseolus lunatus. Next base: position 46,099,099 of record CM023863.1, on the reverse strand, counting down.
CTTTGTTGTGTAAAAAATACGTTATTGAGGAAAGAGGGTGGTTTGTTGTTTGTTAGTGTGGAATTGTTTTTTCAAAGTCTTGTATGATGGAACCTCAAATTGATAGCCAGATTGTGTTCATGTATATGGATGAATGCACATAATTGGTTTGGTTTAGGAGATAGAAATCAGTGGTGGGATTTCAAATTCTTGAAGATGACACGACAATATTGGTTGCCACTCTTTTCAATATCAAACTGTGAATGGTGTTTGACTACAGAAATTTAGAAGAGTCAAATCTGCCTGAAGAGCCAGGTTTGTGTATATGTGTTGACTTCTGTGATCTCCTAGAACAACTGTAGTAGCCATGATGATTGAGCAAGTTGATGTGGAGGCAAATTATTTATTATATTTTGGTAATGGCATTGAATTTGATGAACATTTAAGATGTGCATACCTTGGGAAGTATCTAACATGAAGTCAGATGAGGACCTAAACACATTTTTATATATACATGCAGATTGCCGAATCTAACTGGTGAAAAGAAGAGTCCTTAATTATATCACAAGTCATGATGAGATGGGAAGTGAGCAGTGTTTTGTACTACAAAAGACTTTCTGCACATCCCTTTTATTTCACCTGTTTGTTGAGAGAACTGAGCAGAATTATAGGGAAGAAAGATCTCTTTTCATTTTGTAAAAGGAAAAATAGTAACAGTCAGAAAGACACACACAGTACTTAACATACCTCATCACAGCATATAATAATACATTGCCTTTAATTTCCTTCAAGACCCTTCCCAACTTCTAACTCACTGCCTCCTCATTTACTAATTCTTATATATGATAACAAAAATAGTATTACTAGTTTTTATAGCTTCTACACTTTTCACCTTTTACCTTTTTTCACTTCATTTTTATTCACCCTGCTGCTGTTTTATCAGTTCTCATATATGTCATGAATGCTAATTATTTTCTCTTCTCAATTATTATTGCACACATTTTTTTAAATGTAATGTCAATATTGTAATTATAAACTCATCACAACAAAAATTTGTCTGATATTATTTTATCTGTATTAATTTATAGGACTTGTTGTCTTAGAAAGATTATATATGCAACCAAAAATACAAGACATTGATGAACAAGTACATGGTAATCCTATATGAATTATAATTAATCTTATTTTCAATTAGTAAGGTATGCATATGATCCTATGAAGAAGTACATGCATGGTTGGTTGAACCATTATTTAAGTTTAAGGTCATTTCTTCACATATATGTACTTGTACGGTGGAAAACAACAGACAAATGAGTCCACCTCCACTGAAGTTTGTCGACAATGTCTTCATCAATGATTCATCATCTTGTTATCTTTTTTGTTCTTACAAATCCCTTGCAATATTTTTCTTAATGCTTTTCTTTGAAGCAGATACCTAGCTAATTCTAGGTTGAGTAGATCATTCTATCATTAATGCAGGTATTTTTTGAGTTCTTATGCAATATTATTGGCTTGACTTATGGTATATGCAAACTAATTAATGAAGTTTAAGCTATTATTAAGTTTGTTGTCGATCTCCTCGTTTAAAAAATTCATTATTTAAATGGTTAAATTTAAGAATGACTATATGATCATTGTCCATGAAAATGAAAAATAATATTCATGGTTTTGATTTCTTCTTGAGTGAAAAATAATAGAAATATCTCTTTTAAAAAGTAACATTTTCCTCGAATGTAACATTAAGAGCAAGTAATCATAGTAAATTGTTTGGCTTAGAGAAATTATAGATACAGAGAATGATACTTTGACAGTGTAATTTTTTCAAATTTACACTTCACGGTTAATAATTATTTTATTTAATTTTTATTAGTTGAATATGATATTTTATTATTAAAAAGGGTTGTAAAGTAGAAGTAAGAGAAAAAAAAATGTCAAACAAACATTATTGTAATAAAGTTTTTTCAATCTTGTAAAATTTTGACTATATTATAAAAAAATCATTAAATAGAAATTAATCTTAGAGATAATATATAATTAATTATTATATTAACTAAATTATATATTATTTTAGAAATTAAAAAAATTATTAATTTTGTAGTTAAAATCTTAATTAATTAAATAACAATTTAAAATTATTTATTAATAATAAAAATTATTTTAAATATTAATAATTTTTAATTTTTAAAATAATATCTAATTTAATCAATATAATAATAATTAATTTTTTTTATCTCTACCAGTAGTTTCTATTTAATAATTTTAATTTTTATTTAATAATTTTCTAATAAACACCTTATTTAAGTAACTTAAGTATATTATATGGTGTGATAGGATAAATTTTTTGAAAAGTGTATTACGAGTAGCATTTGATTCTCATCTAATTTGAGTTTTAATTTTGATTGGGTCATGAATGAATAAACTTATGAAGTAGTCTATATGATTGGCTGATTTTTGTTTATCTAAAAGGTTTAAACACTCTTATGTATTTTTTTTAATTTATTTTTTTTTTCGATTAAAATATATATATATATATATATATATATATATATATATATATATATTAATATTATATTAAGAATTCAAGTTTATCCGATTCTACTAACATGTAATCACTTATTGGACAGCATAAACTGAATGGTTGTTTTGGTTCTTTCTTAAATGATTTTCTTACGTATTGTTTATAATATTTTTATGATACGTTATTAGAATATAATGCAAAAGCTTAATCTAAATATTAAAAAATATACAGCTTAATACTTTTTTTTATGGGAATGTATTTCTAAGTACAGCTTCATAGTTGCATTATTTGTATTTTCTAGCATGTAAAACTGAATCCATGTAGCAGCACATTCAGGTAATTAATGAATAATAACTTATGATATGTATTTCTGAAGTGTTTTTGTCAGGATATGGTGTATGCATGTGTACATAAAATCTGATTGATCCACTGCATTGAAGAGTTGTTTGTACAATTGCCTGGAGACGCAGATGAAACACCCAACAAGAACTGTAGCCGAATTAAATTATTTATCACCCTTAGAAGATTGCAGAGCTTCTCCATACTTGTAAGAAATGGAATGGTGGAAAAGTACTGCACTCATATAACTAGTTTTAAATATCCAGAGTTGAATCAACTTTTGTTTCATCTGAAATATTGGAACCAGAATTGTTAATGCTTTTTAGCATGTGATTAATAATGTGTTCTCATGAATGTGACTTTCATATGTCAGATATAATTTTAAGAAGCTTATGGGTATAATATTTACATTCTAAAACAGGGTTTATATATACTTTTTAACGACTTTTCAAACATTCTGTAAGAGATGTTTCAAATATTAAGTATTATTGCTCAACAGTGGGAATTTTTTAAGAAAATTTAAGGGTTAGAAGGAGGAAATAGGTGACAAGACAAAGGATCTTATGTCCTACCTAATTAAGTGTTGACCATTAGAGAGGGTACTGATTAAACTTGTTCACCTAGTTAATTCAGGAGGAGACCCAATATATTGATTATGCAAACACATTTATTGTTTACCAGTCACCTCAGAAGCTGGTTTAAGTTTTCACTCACACTAATGTGGTTTCTCTTTATTTTTTTTTTATCAACTAGCCATGAAATAAGCATTATTATAGACTGTAATAATATCTTAAAGCATTTAAGACGGTGACATATTAATTTGTGTAAGATTTACATTGAATTAGATGAGAACAATTTGATATCAGTTGATCTAATTATGGTGTGGGGAGGGATTGGAGTGTTGTGTGAATGTTGGTATTGGTATGTCCCAACAATTTATTAGAGAATGGACCTCTAACATGTGTGTGTGATTGATTACCTTTTTTTTCTCTCAATTTTATAGGTATGGTAATAGATTGGGCAGTGGCCATTGTGGCAAATAAATCTCTGACCCTTTGTGCTGCCAAAATAACAGATGATTAAAGTAGACAGAAGCATGAGTACTAACTATCAGTCTATTATTGTTAAGGAGAACATGTCCTCCTCCCTCTTTCCCTAGAGAAGGAATCTACAAGTCCTATATTTCCACTCACAACACCAAAACTAACCCACCTAACATCTCTTTCTCTCTCTATCTTTCTATGTATATCAGACATAAAAGCAATGGGTACAGAAGATGGAAAAATAAAGATGGCAGTGTAACTACCATGTTCATATGTTCCTTAAAGTCCTGAGAGGAAAAGGAAGACACATCCTTTTCGGAGGGTTGGTTTTGCCATTTTAAACCCAAAGGAAAACCCTTGGTACCACTTCCTTTGAATGATGAGATTTGTGTTATGGAAACAAGGGCATAAAATAAGTAACCCATCTTGTGGGTCAACACTACTACTCATCAACTTGGTAAATTATTCACTCTCTTGTCAATTCAATTTTGAATCATTAATACTCATTACATATAGTGCATCAACTCTAATTCTGCTCTCTAGATCCTTCAAACCGTTATCAATTTTTTCCAAACATCAGGACCACTTTGTTCAACATCTATATAGCCAGTTGAGTCATCTGGGGTCAACCTAGCTAGCCATACTACAATGAACCCCACAGAAAAAGCTCCAACATGTTGTTGAAGAACCAACATATATGCACATGCTCTCAACCAAGATATTCCTTCCCCCATTTATTGAGAGAACACAAAAATATGCCATGTTTTCTACCTTGATTTTGCTCACTTTGTCTCTCAAGCCCTAGGTGGGAGCTAGCTCTAGGTTCCGCCATGCATATTAGACATACAAAAACACACCCGATCGATAATATTATTAACCCAATCCATATGTGCGCAAACCAATACAGGCACACATATAGAAAGATATCTATGAATCTTCAATTCTTCATGTTACCTGTCACTCATTAATTCCCTCTCTGCTGCATATTTTGCACTGGTGTAAATGAGTGAATGACAAACAAAAAAAGAAGGAGCATCCACCACACACGTAATTTTGCAATTAATTAAATTGGGAAGCAATGGTGCCTGCTAATGGCATGGAAATATCACTTTCTTTCTGCAAAAACTTGAGCAGACCCATCAAACCTTATCATCATTACCTTTCACAATTACATTACATTGAATCAGAACCCACCTCTCTCATCACCCCACCTCCCTGGACAACATCATGGATTTCGGCACACGTGTGTCTCGACAAATTGTTCATGCGCACACAACGGTCTCTTACCCTTTCCATTATCCCACACGTATGAAACAGTTCTCCGAGTCCTCACCATGAAACGAAGACGTGACTATACACATACATATGTAGTTTACTTTCAATGAACCTATGACAGACACACACACACACCATTGTGGCCATAAATCACCACATGGTAACCAACCAACCGCCATCTTTTTATCAAGATTAAGAAAACGCAAAACACAAAACACATGTTTTGTTAATTGTAGTCTCTAATAACTGTTTTCCGGTTAAAAGAGAAAAAGCAAAACAGTGGAAAGACGAGATCAGATCATCATTATTTGAACATAAATTAAGGTTTCATTTGTGATAATTAAACCACATATATATGATTTAAAATTCAACTGTTAATGTGAAATAAAAGAAGAAAGAAAGAAAGAAAGAATCAGAAATGGAAACAATTTCTCCCTCACGGGTAGAAAATTCTCATATTTTATGGATTCTGTCCCCAAAGTCGCTCTAGAAAGAGTCGCTGCCAAATCCCTCGATTCTCGTATTTCCATCATAGGTTATTACTGGCTCACGATAATACTATGTACGAAAACTATGGAAACATGTTATTACAGATGAAGATCCAAACTCACATGGTCGTGCACACTTCCGCGTTTGGAGTCATACACGTAGCGGTTTTGGGACCCCGAGGCTCCCACAACCTGCGAGGCTCTCACGTTCGTTATTTCCTCCGACGCGAACAACGACGATCGTTCGTGGCTGAAACTAGGGTTATTGCTCGGAATTCGCCACAAAGCCAAAGGGTTTCCGTTAATAGGCTGCTGGTGCTGGTGGTGGCTGTGGGAAAACGGTGTCGTTCCGTAGAACCTCGTGTTGGTGGCGGCGGCGGCGGCGTTGTTCCACGTTGGATACGGCATTGGCGGTGTTGGAGCGGAACCGAAGCGGTAGTTCATGAGATTGTAGACATGGTGCGCGTCAGAGAACGTGCTTCCGTGCACCATCGTTGACTGAAGGTGCGCGCGTTTGGCGTGTTGGCGTTCGCGTTTGTGCGCGTTTTGGTGACCGCCGAGGGCTTGGGAGGTGGGAAAGTTCCGGCAGCAGTAGTGACACTCGAACCTGCGACTGCTTTCGCCGTTGTTGTCAGTAACAGTGACAGTGGTGGTGGTAGTATCGTCCTTGTTAGCATCAAGTTCGAATGAGTTGAGGTTGTTGTTGGTGTTGGTTGTTGTTTCTCCGGAGTCAGAGTCCTCGGGTGAAACAGCAGTGTTGTTTCCGCCGGCGAACTCTATGCCGAAGAGACGAATGGCTGACTTCTCCTTAGCAAGAGGAGCTGGACGGATGAAGGGGAGTTGGGAGAAGGAGTCCACGTTCATGAAGTCGTGGAGTTCTCTCTGAGAGGAGGTTGTTGTTGTTGTTGTTGTCTTGTCCATAAGAAAGTAGAAGGAGGGTTGAGAAAGGTAGGAGAGTGGGAAGGGTTGAGAGTGTAGAAGAAGAAGAAGAAGAAGGAGAAGAAGAAGAAGAAGAAGGGTGTGTGGTGTGGGTCCTATAAACAGAGGGAGAGTGGGGACTAATCTGTGGACAATTGGGTCTGATCCATCTCAGAGTGAAGCCTGACAAGGCCACAAAGTCTCAGAGTGGCTTCGCCTTCTCAAAGTACCATCTTCACTCCCTTTCACTTCATTTTGGATCCTAATAACTTCATTCATCTATACCTTTTTCTTTTCTTTTCTTTTCTTTTCTTTTATAACCACTCTTCCTATACTAAACAATTTCAACACTCAACAAATAATACTGCTTTTTCTGTTTATATATTTCATTACATGGTTTTCCACACAATTTCTGGATCATTACACCATTAATTTTAACATTTTCTTTTTCTCCTTTTCTAGAAAATAGGAAATGAAGTTGGTTTATGATTTTAGACAATTAAGATCTTTCTATGGAGTTGTAGATTTTTTTTTTATCATTAAAAAATGAATTAAATAAATTAAACGTTCAAAAGATATTCAAATTAATATATATTAAAAAAACTAAAGTCAATTTAGTTTACACAATATATTCATAATTAACATTAAAAACTTATTAAATAAAAATCAATTTTAAAGATAAAAAATAATTAATTATTATATTGACTAAATTAATTTTTTATTAAAAATAAATTAAATTGACTAAATTAATGGTTATATATTTATTAATTATAGTATATAAAAGTCTGTCTTTATTATTTCATATAAATATGATGAATAATACACTTCTTTTATATAGATTTTTAAAAAAAAAAATTAGACTTTAATTTTCATGCATTATCAGTACAAACATTTTATTCTGTGTCAACAATCAACCATCCTAATTAAATATAACTTTTATGGTAGAAATACGTTTTGGGTCTCTAGAACATTTAGAAAATTTTCATTTAATCTCTAATTAATTTTTTCTTAACTTTTGGTCCTTGAAATATTTAAAGATTTTGTATTTAGTTTCTGAAAAAAATATTTGTATTTGTCAAAATGTTTGTCTTTTTAAGTTACTCTTTAAAATATTTTATATTTTTCTTTTGGTCTCTGATTTTTCTTTATCATAATAATTGGTATAATTTCTTTCATTTAATGTCAACATATCAATACAGATTATGGATCGGAAAGTCAGAATTTTTTTATTAGAGACTAAAAATATTATATTATAATAAAATAATAATTTTTTTAAGTAATAAAATTGATATCAAAGTATCATAATCTATTTTTTTAAAAGGTTTTTGGAATTTTTGCAGCATTATGAGCTGATAGTTTGAGAACTACTTAACAATTCAATTAATTAATATTTTTATTTTATTTTTAATTATATTATTATAATAAATTTTCAAGTGAACGTATTTTTAGATTTTGTGAGACTGTTGTCACATTTAGTAAGTTATAAAAAAATAAAATTGACTTAACGATAAAACAAGTTGAAACAAATAAACCTCTAGTTTAGAAAGAGGGTTGTAATTAGCATATTGGTTTAGAGGAAGCACAATCCTGCAGTTTATTTTTTTATCAACAATAAATAAATTAAAGTAAATTAGACATTTTAAGGGTATTTTGACCCTTATACAATATTAATTTTAAAAATAAATAATTTAATTGAGTTGGATTTAAAATATTTGAGTGATAAAAACGTAAGAAAGATGTTGAATTGATTTTTTAAAGATTTTCTTTTCAAAGGAACGAAGTGATCATATATATAATTTTATAAGAATAAAAGGAAATCTTAGTCTACTATGCAACAAACAATATCAATTTGAACTTGTTTTTGAAAAATAATACAACTCAACAACTAAATCAAGCAACTAAATCAAGTAGATAAAAACAAAATAAAGGTAAGAAAAAAAAAACAACATTGAATATTTTTATGTGTGTGTCTTTATTAAAGATATGTTTAATTCTTAACTAACAATTCAAGTTCCAATAAAAAAAAATAAAATATATATATATATATATATATATATATATATATATTCTTTGAGATTACTCCTAATTTACAACACCATGTTAACTAATTTTTTTAATTAACATACACAATTTTTTTTAACAAACAAACCATATTTGGCTTACACACAATGATGTTTTTAAGAGATGTTGGAGTTTTTCTCAAATAGACTTGGGACGTCGTCGTCTCAGAAGATGGATACAAGATTTAATAAATGAAGTCTTACTCTTAAGACATTCAAATGATTTGAGAGATATTTCTCAAAACTTCCTTATAAAAAAAAAAAGGTTTCCCTTTTGTCTACTTTAGCATCCTTATAGGTAGTTTCTTTTCAAGTACATGCTTCAACTACTACGCTAAATTGTCTTAAGCGCTTGAATAATTCTTAGGGCTCTAACATTTTTTACATCGTACACCTAAGTATTTTTCTCACTACCTCTAACTTGATTGAGGAATATATGGTGTGGCAATCCATTTCTGTACAAAAAAATCCTCAAGATTAGAAAATCTCTAGAAGGATCCTGATCCACAACCATAAGAATAATGAAAACATGATAACAAGAAAAGAAAATAAATGAGAGATTTTTTATGTACCTAAGAATGAAATAGCAACTTTCTTTTTTTTAAGGAGTTGTGTATCCTATCATCGCTTTGTTACAATCTTTTATCTTCAATCATAAAAAAAAAAATCAAATTTACCAATGAATTTTTATTCATGATTTTTGAATTTGTAGATAAATTTAGTATTATTTATGTATATTATTCATGGATTTGAATCTGTATGTAAATTTAACATTATTTACGAAATATTACCTATAAATCTAAATTTGTAAATAAATTTAACATTATTTACAAATTATTATCTACAGATCTCTATCTGTAAGTAAATTTTACTTTATCATCAAATCTATATCTATAAGTAAATTCAATATTGTTATTAATATAAATATTTATATTAACAATATTATTAATATTGACAATATTAATAATATAAATAATCATAATAGTTTTAATAATATGAATAGTATTAATTATAATAATTACATACATAATATTAAAAATATTATTATGATATGAATAATTATAACTAATAATCATAACTAATATTTATAGATAATAATCATAAATAGTAACAGTAAATAATAATTATAAATTATAATCTTAAATAATAAGAAAAAATTAAAAAAAATTAAAAAATTAAATAAATATATGCAAGATTGCTTACAGATTTACCCATAGACTAGAGTTGGTAAATATTACCTACAGATTCAAGTGGATGGATATTACTTACTAATTCAAGTTGGTGAAAATTATCTACATAACCTAGTTGACAGGAAATACCTACACATCGAAGTTTGTGGTATCACTTATTAACTAGAGTTATTGGGTATTACCTACCAACTGAAGTTCATGGATATTATCTATGAACTAGAATTGATGAACTAGAATTGATAGGTATGTATATTATTAAAATTATAAAATTAATCATATTATAATAATATTAATAATATTGATATATTGATAAATAATATTATTAATATTAATAATAATATTATTAATGGTATTGATAATATTAATAGTATTAGTAATAATAATAATATTAATTATATTAATATTAATAATAGTAATATTCATAATAATATTATTTGTATTTATAATATTTATAATATTAATACTATTTATAATATTAATAATAATATTAGTATTATGAATAATAATAATAATAATAATAATAATAGTAATAATGTTATTAATTTGAATAATAATAATATGTGAATTATATTAAATATATAAATAATATTATTAATATTTATATTATTAATAATATTAATATTAATAATCATACTAATAAGTATAAAAATCATCTGACTAAAAAATTTGTTTGATGTAATAGTTAAACACTGAATTATAATTATTCATGTATCAATAAAAGGGTGAAAAAACTCATTAAATATACACTTGATTTTGAATAATGCATCTTAATTTTTTTATTATAACAAAAGTATATACTAATAATATTATTATTCTATTATCATTTAATTATAAATTATCATATAATATAAAATTATGAAAAATCAAATTATTTCAAGTAAGATTATTAAATTAAAAAAAATATTGAGTATATCAAGTGTAAAAATATTTGCAAAAATTTATAACAATTTGATATGTTATTAAAATAATTAAATTTAGCATATTGGTTTTTTCAAGATATGAGTAGATATTTAATATGGATTACTAAAACTTGAATATATATGTATAAATAAATAATTATGGAATAGAGTAATTTTATTGAGAGATATTTCTAAAACACTTCACCCCGTCATTTTTTAATTATAATACTCATTAAAATCCAGCTTAATTTTAACTATAATACATTATGTAGAAATTTCACTTGTAGAATATCAAAATTAGACTTTATTATCCTCAAGCGATTGATGATGTTATTTAATTTGTTTATACTATATATTAAGTACTATACAGGGATTTAATAATAATAATATTTTGTGCTAATAATAATTAATATGAATTAATATTAATAAAATATAAAATAAAATACTATATTAACATAGTTTTATCATTTAAAAAAACTTAAAAGGTCAATATTAATTAAAATACATCCTTACATTAAATAGTATTTTTTACAGGTTTCATTTTACAACTAATAACCCTTCTTATGCTTTAGGTTAGATTGAAAACTTAGGATTATACTAACTTTAGTGTCTGGTCATTAGTTAAGTGATAACCATATGTTTTTAAATAAATAGAAGAACGTTAAAACTACAATTTTTTACAAGGCTAAACAACATACACCGATTAAATCACCATAACTACTAATTTTTAAGCAATAATTATAAAATTAATTTTTTATCATAAATAATAGTCAATGCTTAAAAAGGTATATATATATATATATATATATATATATATATATATATATTATCAATACATGGTACAATAAAACATATATTTAGTGTCGATAAAAAAATATGCTAAGAAGCAAAAATTTATGCTAATTAATCAATAGAGCCAGATTTGTGTTGGACAAGTATGTGACTTTAAAATCATCAATGCTAAATCATTATGGTCCACTTTTAAAAAGTAATTTTAAGTAATACTCTAATTTATCGCTAGTTTTTTTAAATAAATTTTTAATTAAAGATGTTTTTTAAATAGTTTTTTAATGATAGTAATTTAAAAAAATATTTTATTATAAAATTTCTATCTTCAACAAAATAAAATATAAATGAAAAAATAGAAAAAAATTATAGTGGATGAAAGAGATGAGTTTCGATGAAGAATATGAATGTGAATGAAGTAAATGAGTATGAATGAAGGAGATGAGGAGAAGAGTATGAGTTAAGAATATGTGTGTGGATGGAGGAGATGATTATGGATGAATGAGATGAAAGCGAAAAGATTTATGAGTGTGAATGAAAGAGATGAATGTGAGGATATTTATATAAAAAATAAGAGAGAAAGATTATGAGTTAGAAGATTTTCCATCTTTAAATCTTGACATTTTTAGATTAAAAGTAATCTCCAATTCCTATTCGTTGTTATAAAACTGCACATATTCATGGTATATAAACTAGTGTTAACTAAATCGATGATAACCTTATTTACTTTTAATATTTATTTTAGATAGAATTCCAACACTTGTTTGATACTAAGATAAATAATTTTACTAATTAAAAAAATTTAAATAGTTAATATATATTATCATAAAGTTAGCTAAGTCAATTCTAATGACGTTGAATGTTAAGCAAATTTTATTAACATCGATTAAGTTGACGCTAGTTCGACACTAATATAAATATTCTTTTATTTAAAAAAATTAAAAATAATTTTATGTTTTTTAACTTTTTATTAAAGAATAACTTTTTATCTCTAACGTTAATTAAAGAGACTATATTAGTATCAATTAAGTCAAAGTTAATATGATAGACACAAATATTTATTTTATAAAAAAATTTAAAATAATTTTTTGATTTTTTATATTTTTTAAAAATTAATCTTTTGTTTCGTTTTAGAATATGTTTAACCTATTCTAACCTCATAATTAGACACTAAAATTTATAAGCAATTTGATGTTTTGTTTTAGAGTTAGACTAGAAAGCACACTTTACATAATTAAAGGAACTAATTGAACTTTTTAACCCTTAATTTAATATGACCAATGTACAATTCAGATAACCAAAAATATTGATTTTCCAATGTTTTATTAATTAACAGAAAAAATGATATTGAAGTAGAATGACGTCAACAGATAGCATGTATTCGAATGCAATCATTCTTGTTGTATATTAATTTTATTATATAAACAAAGTTTAATTAAGTTTTAAGTTACTTACAAATTTAAAAATTAAATTTTTTTTCCCATAGACAGATGAAAAAGCAAAGTTAGTAGAAAGATAGATAAGATGATTTGGCAATGAATTCCAAATACATATGGCAACAGAGACATTGGTAATAAACATTAATTAATTTTTAGATAAGTAGTAATCTTGTGTTTGTTTCTAGACATGAAGAGAGAGGACGGAGAGAGTGTTTTTCCTGTTTGTTTCAGGAATTTTGAGAATGGGAGAGTGAATGAAAGGGAGGAAAAGAGTGTTTTTTCAATCTTCACACAAATGAAGAGATTTGTGTTATCCTATGACATTATTGTATTTTACTCAAATATTTTGTGCATGCATTTTATTAAAATATACAATATAAAATTAAATATTACATAAATTTATTTAATAATTTAAAAAATATTTAATTATATTATTAATAAAAACAAATAATTATAAATAATAAAATAAAAAAATAAAATTATAATATCAACAACAGATATTTAATTATATAAAATAACAAATATATATAATAACAAATATTTATAATTTTTAATATATTTAATAAATTTATTTCAATTTAATACAAAAATATTTTCTTATATTTTTTAACTTTTTTATTGAAAAATAAAAGTAATTATGGATATTATATATTAAAAAATTTAATTAATTCAAACCTAAAAATATATATATCATAATTCATTGTTCAAATATTTTTTAATAACAAGGATAAATTTGTAAACTTACAATAAACTACCATCACAAATCCACTATATCATCCAAACAACTTCACATATCCTTACACATCCTCTCTAATCCTCACAAATTCATTCTCTCTTCTCTCCACAAATCTCCTCTTCAATCAAAACACAGCACATTGTATCATGTGGTATAAAGTTTATCTAATAAGAGATTTAATTTGTGATGTTTGTGAAATTTTTTCCAGAGTTTACTTCCTTTGTCAACAAACTTGCACTTAAATAGTAGTGATTCTTTTACTCCCTTACAATAAAGCATTCGTGGTCACTGATTGTATGTATAAAAAAAAAAATTCATGTTTCTCATTGGATTCACCTTTCTAAGTTAGTAGCACATATATATTTTAGATGATAGAAAGGTATGTGTTAAGAAAAAGTTTTACATGACAATTCTATAGTAAAATGTTACTACCTTTCAAAATTTCTTCACTTTTTATATGAATTTAATAAAATATTATTTGTTTTTCTACTTGCGAGTTGATCCGTCTCGTATAAGTCCGTCCCGCATTTGTCTTGTAAAATGTGAGTTGGGTTAGTCCGTCCTGCATAAAATATGCAGGCTGAATTTACTAGTCCATCTTGCATAAGGGTTGGCTCGCGGGCCAGTCTGTATAAAAAATATATTTTTAAAAGATCAATAAAAAATAAATTTTTAAATAAAATTTTTTATTTTTTATTTAGTTACATTGAATAAATGATCTCACAATATTACTCTCACGACACATGTGTAATAAGATGTGAGTAAAATTTCTGAAATGTAAAATATGAGACTATCCAAGGTCTATACGATTTGTACGAATCTTAGATAAATGCGAGCTGATCCGTCACGCTTTGTCATTTCTACTTTTAACAGTTTTAATATAAAGTATTTTGTTGTTGAATTGTCAACATATCAGGACTCTATGATAAGGCAAAATTTCTTCACCTCTTTATATGGTTTAATAAAAAGTTATTTGTTTTTTTATTTCTAACAGTTGTAATTTGAAATATTTTATTTTTTTATCAACAAAAAATAATAAATAAATATGAATCACTTAAAAAGTGATTCAATCACTTAATAATAAATAATTATTTTTACAGAAAAAAAAAAAGATAGAACCTCAAGCTTCAACCTATCCCAAACATCAAAAAAAAATTAGCAACCATTACTTATCATTCAAAGAAGTTCATCCTTAATAAAAGTAAAATTCAAGATACTGAAAGACTTAGCTTAGCAGTAGTTGGTTTGTGTTTGCACACGTCAACTCCTCCTCAAGGTTTTGTTATTTGATGTACGTGTATTGATGAGATACGAGGGATGGAGTTGGATGATGAATTGTAACTTTAGAAGGACGGAGAAATGAGGCAAGTTCTTTGGTAAAGTTGCTCTCTCTTTCTAGGACCATATATATGTATGGTAGTACTAGTTGGTGTCGCTTCTTTATTTCATTGTTGCCTTGTTTTACATCTATTGCAGGATTCTGCAGACGTGGTCCTCCATCATCATACTCAATCAACTAAGTATATTTAGAGTTTTAGCCACAACTTTTTCTCTTTTTTTTTTTATATCTTTTTATCAAATCAGACTCAAATAACTCCAACATTACAGTTTAATATCGACGTGTTATATAACAATGAATAACAAAAGAAATAATTTTTCATTTCATGTTTGATTTAAATGAAAACGAATTAAAAAAAATTAATAAATGCAATTCAATCTTATAAAGAGAGTAGAATTATTCAGTAAGATCTTAATATATATAACTAAGCCTCTGTACTAAGACGAAAAACAAACACCACGGTGCCAGAATGACAAGCAATTTAGCACTCTCAAAGTTTTTTTTACAGGAGCACTTTCAAAGTTGAAAAGATTATGTCATTGTTTCTGATATACGTACAAAAAGACATGTCTTTAATTCCCAAATCTCAACTTCTATATTCACCAAGCATTATACTTTAAACAAAATACATTGTGCATACGACTTTAATCAAACTCTACGCAAACTGTTAAAATTAATAGACAAAAATTAATTCCAACCAAAAATTAGTAATTAGAATCGAATAAATCCAACGGGGGATTTAAGAGGGGTAGTGATTATAAGATCAATTAATTAACAATTTATACGAATAAATATTTGTAAGTATTATTTTTTATTATCAGAACTATATCACAGTTTTTGAACTCGATTTTTCTGTAATATAAGATTATTGGACGTATCCGATATATTGTGCATTTTAAAAATCAAAGCTCAATTTATTCTTATTTATTCTTATGTAATAAACTATCTATTAATCTATATTAGTAGATAAATACAACTTTTCTCTACCTGAAATTGTTGCATAAATGTATAAAGAGAGAGAGAGATAGGGGTTGAATGATTAGTCGTATTCAACTTTTGTATACTTGAAATTGTTCCATAAATATATTTTGTGTCATATACAAAGGAGAAGAGCTAAAGATGTCAACCTGTTTTTGTTTCAATTCTTTCAATAACTGCAGTGGCCATGTCACTTTTAACTTTTGTTTGCTTAAAACTTACTCCTAATTCACCCATATTCAAAAAGAGAGAGAGGGTGACCTCTCTTGTTCTTATGAGGACCAAAGAGAGGTTCCATTCATTTGTCAGTGAGTTTTTCACAGAATTTATCTGAAATGGTAATTTAATGATTTCTTATCACTTTTTTTTCCCTTTCTTTTGTGCATAAAACAGAGCACTCTTTATTCATCAATCTTTGACTCTCTTTGCCATATACAACTTTCTCTCACTCTTGCATAATTCTAAGCCTTTCTTCCCCATCCAAGATATGTCACCATCCACACTTTCTTTCTCTGCATAATATTCATTTTCTCACTCTTGTCTCTCTTCATTATCATCATAACCCTTTTTTCAAGCCTATACTTCATGCTCTACTTGCGATACTCAACATCTAATCAATCTATCTAACTACCAACTTTTCTTTAGGGTTTAGGGCTTCTAAACTTTTTACTGTTAATTATTTCATTTTTCTTTAAGAAATACGAAAACAATATATCTTTTCTTTATAAATAACCATGTAAACCATTTAACACATTGAAAGTGATGCATTTCAAAAACAATAAAAAAAAATTACGTATAATTATTTAATGTGTTAAATCTTTAAAGAGCACATTAATTTGGTAAGGCATACATTGTTGTATGTATCTTGAGTTTACAAGTCTCGATCACATTCATTAGTATTGTCCGATTATCTTAGAATATTTAAGTAAGTTTTTTTTTCATCGTTTCTATTTAGATGTTTTGAGGACAGAAATATTCATAAATTATATATTTATGTAAAAGGGTTGTAGTACTCGTCAAGTACACATTCTCTTATTTTATTATTTTTCACTATTAAAAAAAAGGATATTACTTAAATTCTATCATTGATGGAAACAAAATTTTCCATAATTATGGATAGATTTGCACTTGAATTAAAAATATACTTTATTTCTTATGTTTATAAGTTTTATTTTTATGAGAAAATAAATAAATTAGTGTAAAACATTAATTCTATTACATATATAATTATCATATTTATAAGTTTTATTTTTATCATATTCTATTACATACATATATATTCATGATTATGAATAAACTTAATTCCATCTCAAAAATATATAATTAATGTAATGAAAAAAAGAGAAGATTTGATTGTTTTGTTTTGTTTTATTTGAAGAAACATTTTTGAAAGTGGAGGTTTTGATGAGTCCTTAGCAAGAAGCCCTTGAAAGCTCACATCACATCCCCTCCCTTAATCCCAACAACAACTCACTCATTCTTGGTTCATCATCTCATGCAAAGCCCTTTGGCAATAAGGTCACATTCATGAGAGGCTTTAAGAGAGGGGACCATAGTTAACACATGGGGTTTCAATGCAATTGCGCCACTTTCATGTCCTAATAAAGTAGAAAATTACCAGATGTGAACATGAGCAGTTGCCTATTTGCTTTGCCTCTTGATATGGCAACATCATCAGCGACGTTTCATGAATCTTAGAAAACGACACTACTTTACTTAAATTATATACTTTTTTCCACCATTCTTTTTATTTACTATCTAACTAACACCTCTTTATCTCTCTAATTTTCCTTTTATTACACTTTTTAGGTTATGCCCAAATTCCTAAAATTAATAAACCTTCAAATTCAATAATGGGATGGGTGTATCTCTTTGTTTTCCAGCTTCTCTATTGTTTCAATTTAATGAAATTAGAGACTGCTTTTGTTTACAATATTGGGCTCTAATTGGTAAAACAAGTTTTTCTAACACTATAGAATTCATATGACATAATTAAATTAGATACAAAATTTCTTTTACGTATTTTATGAGTAAAAAAGAATTTCTCAACCGAACCTAAATGTAAAGTATGTTGGACATGATGGTAATCCCCTCAACACTAAATTCAATGCCAAACTATTAAAAAAAAAAAAAATTCCCTCCATCCCTCTTTCAATTCAAAACGAAATAAAAAATAACACAATGTCCATAATAATAAAATAAAATCAAATATTAATATAAAAATAAAATAAGAAAAAAATTGAAAACAATTAAAGAGAAGAATTGCTTTACATATAAGTATAGATTTTACAAACATATCTACGCATGGGCTAAGATCCTTATCAATAAATTTGGTAGTATGTTTATTTTTTTACCAATACAAAATAAAATTAAATAGGAGTATTACCAAAAGTTTATACAAGGTTATACCTTGTACCTAAAAAGAGATAAACTAAATTATAATTTAGTGACTTTCTTATGCCATTTCTCATTCACAACACAATTATCTATTACACCCAAAGCCAAATTTTCTAGAAAAAATCTATACATTATTGTTTTGTGGATTTTGTTCATGTGGTGCGAATGATTACACTAAGCTTGAATTTGTCTGGAGTAATCCTTTGAAGGATTGTAGGATTGGAATGTAGGTTATTTGTTTAGAAAAGCAGGTATTTGGGTCAAGTTTAATACAAATAAAACCTTTAGAATAAAACATTATTAATATACATTTTTATCAATAAACTCAACTGATTTTATTACTATTTATCGATACATCTACATTTGTCGAAGTTTTGCTTAAACATATTTAGAACTTATAAACGAATTTCATCGATAATCATGATATTGTTGTTTTGATAAAACGTGTTCAGATATAATTAGTGAATTCAAATCTGCCAATAATAGTCAACATAGTAGTCTATCAATAATTTTATATAGACAATTCAAGATTTACTCACAAATTTAAGCATGTCGACAATTTATTGACATTAATGTATGTTGAATTACTCTAATAAATTTTTTATGAATATTTTTTGGAATTATTGAGACATGTATAATCTATACAATTTTTCTATATCAACTTCACAAACACGAAGGTTATCATGAGTAGATCAAGATTAGCCAATATCAAATTTTCAATCAAAGTATTTTTTTCTTTTTCCTTAAAGATTTGTTATTTCTTATGTTGTTTTTCCCCACAAGAGATTGTATCAGTACATAATTTAATCGAGAAAGATTAACACGGGTTTGTGGAGTTTTGTAATTATATATTTGATTTTTGAATCAAGTTATTTGGGAATGCATTAAAACTTACCCAACTTTTTTTTTTGTTGGTGTGAATTCTTTGCATGAACGAGTGATAATAACTAAATTTTGTAAGATACGAGGTATGATTGTTATACAAAGGATAGTTTAAGAATCAAACATTTTTTTTGTAAATATATTCTTTTTATTTATGCAATTCATTATTAATAAAAAAAAGTCCTTAATAGTTGTATCACCTAAGAAGTAGCCGAATCACTAGACAAATTTATTAGCATATCCACTATGATGAAAGGGTTAATCTTTATGATACAAAACTGCATATTTTGGAGTGCCTCCACTACATCTTCTTCTAACCATTTTTTTATCAGCATCTTCTTCTAACAATACTATGTTTTCAACTTCATATTCATTATATTATAATAATAACATTTTGCGAGGGCAATCATTTTTATCACTAATGGTTAGAATGAGAAAAAACTAGTCACATAATTAACATTGGATTCAAGTTATTAGTGGAGCAAAGTTTTAGAAAACTTTTATAGTTATATTAGTTTTGGAACACAGGAAGAATATGTAGTTTTGTTGAGTTTTATAAATTTGATTGGAGATTCTCTTTGACATTCTCTTTTTAATAAAGTTGAAAAATTAATAAAATGTTCAATATCTTTTTTATGTTTTATCAATCAAAAAGTATAATTTTTTTATTAAAGATAATTTTACAGATTAATTATAAAATTTTTAAAAAATTACTGAAATTGATAAGTCATGTCATCTTTAACACTTAACTTTAATATTATCTTTCAAATGATTCATTTATTAGTCTTTTAGTTAATAAAAATACACGATTTAAATATTAGTTAAGAATTAATTACATTGAAACTAAAAGTCGTATCAAGAACTTATTAATTTTAAAAAAGTTAAAATTTTATCCATTTTAATAATTCATTAATAAAATTCATCTATCTTTTACTAAAAAAATTCACAGAAGATTTGTGTGGAAAAGAAAAATACGTCCAAAATCCATAACTAATACTTTTGTGATAAATTTTTTGGGCAACTTCTTCTAGAAACAAGTATGTATGGTGAAAAATGTCACAATCAATGTGTATCTATTTATTTATACACATTATCGATTGCAATGTGTGAATGTGCCATGAGAAGGGTCTGGAACAAGAACATGAATTTAAAATAATTTAAGTTGGGAGTGTGTTTGAAATCACAGTCTCTTTAAATAGAAGGATACATGATTTGAGATCTTAATGGGTAGCAAGGTTTACCAGAAAGGAATAGCACCCAAGTATAAGCCAAGTGTCATAAATACATGACGTCATTATTAGGAATAATTACTGGAAGACATGTGACTTGTGATGACTTGTGAGCATGTATATGTCCAAATTTGGCACTCATCCACACTTTGTACCCTTCAGACAAGGGTCAGAGTCAGAACACAGAATAATCCACAACAAAATCAAAAACCTATCAACATTTCGCATATTTTTTTGTCTCTATTTTTGGCAATAAGCACTATCAAAATTCTTATGTATTAATGTTACACTGTTTTATTAGCTTTTGTTAGAATTTTAATTCAACAATAAAATTCACCTGTTCACAGTTTAAACAGACAGTGAAAATAATATATTTTTTTATAATTATTAATGTAAAATCACTTCCAAAAATTGTCATTTACTAACGCTAACAGAAAAAAATTCAAGGATTTAAGATAACCAAAATTTTACGGTTCATATATACATATTTTGTAGGTTTATATATGCTATATGACATATTAAGCTAACAAATAATTTTATTAAAATAAAATATTGTACATATTATATATATACACTACAACAATCATTAAATAAAAACTAATTTTAAAAAATAATAATAATTAATTACTATATTGACTAATTAATTTTTTTAATAAATAAATTAAAACAATTAAAGATGTCACAGTCTTTATAAAAAAATATACAAGATTTTCATAATTAATTTAGAGTAAGGAGATTTTTTTAAGGTGGTGTTTAAGATTATTATGGTTTGCTCTCTTTGTACCCATCTATAAAATGTACACCAAAAAACAACTTCACATTCTAGAAAAAGGTGTTGGAAAATTTCTCTTCTTCACTAGAGTGGGCAAGCTCTAAAAAAAAGAACAATATGTTAAATTAATATACATAGTTTGGTCATGATGTCCATAAATTACAACATAACAATCAATTTATGATGTCTCTCGATGATTAGAATCAATTGTTTATTGGTGTAGGGTTTTTTCATGTACAATGATGCTTGTGTTGGAGTATGAAGGGAGAAACTCAGCTTCTGATGGATGCCTAAAAAATTGCTTCATGCAATTATGAACTGTCTAAATTTTGTCTAGTTTTTATGTTGCAATGCAACTTCTTCACTATAGCATGGAGTTTGCGCTTTTGGTCATGTAGTCTTGGCTTTTTACTTCTGCTGGTCATCACTACATTTGTATTTATTTTGGTAGTATTGATATGGGAGTAAAATTTATATATCTTTAATATAAAGTGTGTGTTTTTGTTGTTGCTATTTGTGCACTTAATTGTTTATACTTGAGCTGACTAAAGAATGAGAAAGGTATAAGATTGTAGTTATGAATAACAATTATTTAGAACACTAAAGTTTTTTTTGTTAGCGATTTAAGTATAAGGTGATAGGCACACCCTTTTTATTAGATGTTTATTTTTTGGAGATTATGCAGAACTCATAATATGTCTATCATAACAGGATTGGAACTTCTCTAAAATATCCTACATCTATTTATTCATTATTTTGTTAATAAAAAAATATAAATATATATATGAAAAAGTATGATACATTAAACTAACAAATAAGACGGCATCTTAATAATGAAAAATAAGGTGAAAATGAAATATTTTTTTTGTAATTATAGGAGATAACATTAAAGAAAATAAGAATCAACCAAACCCTAGATGTATACGTCAGTGTAGTTCTCTTTCAGAGAATAAGCATGTTGGTCTGGGTCAGATTTTTGGTGTTTTCTTCGTCGTTGGCTATGTACATATATACATACCTTAATTCTCTATTTTCTGGCTAGCATCCACACTTAGGTTAATTGTTTCTTCTGTGTACGTATAATGGAAAAAAAAAAAAAACAGTAAGGGTCATTGTCCATTTGTTCCTTCTTATCTCTTTTTCTCATCACTGTCACATTGCTTTCCCATAACTAGAACTTCGAACCTCCCAATCTTCTTGTTTTACCTTTCATATTTATGTGTTATCTTTCTCACTCTCGTTTCAATACTGATATCAAGAGACAAAATATATTCAATAAATCTTTTTTTTTATCAATAAAGAATTAACTAAAATGAAGAATTTTTTTATGGTCCTTCCAATTATTGTCTGGAGGGTGATTTGTTAAATAACTCCAAGAGATCTTCCTTTATAAACCTATAATCAAGTGATTAAATCACTACAATAAAATCATCAAATTATAACTAATTTTGTAGAATAAAATAATTAATTATTATTGAACTAAATTAAAGATTATTTTAAAGACTAAAAAAATTATTAGTATCTAAAATAGTCTCTATTATTAATAAAAATTTATAAAGTAGTTTTTAAATTAGTATTTAACCATTAGTTACCAAGGTTTTACCTACTAATATTTTAAATTTTAAATTGGTCTCTAAAAGACTAATTGAGACCAATTTACCCTGTTAGCTAATTTAATATCAATTTAGAATTTATTTTATAAATTTTTACTAATAATAAAAATTACTTTAGATATAAATAATTTTTTAGTCTCTAAAATAATATCTAATTTAGTCAATATAGTAAATTATTATTATTTTTTCTTATTTAATGATTTTTCTTATAAGATACATTGTACATAATAATCACATAATTACTTAGATGATATATATATATATATATATATATATATATATATATATATATATATATATAAATAAATAAAAGAATATTCTAAATACTTTGTTTATATTACATTTTTTTTATACACATTAATTGTAATTGTGAGATTCATATTTAAAGAAAGAAACTTAGAGATTAGAACTGGACAAAATAAAAAGTATCCAAGTAAGAATCAATTCACTACAAAAAGAATTCATTAAATAGTAACTAAAATTAGAAATAAAAAATAATTAGTCACTATATTAATTAAATTAGATATTATTTTAGAGACTCTTAATATATAAAGTAGTTTCTATTATTAATATAATTTATAAACTAGTTTATAAATTAATATTTAATTACTTAACCCACAACTAACCTTAATACAAATATTGAAAGATCTCAAGATTGCTTCAATACCATAAGCTAGAAGAATAAATTCAGTGATTGCTTTTTGACATGGGAATTAGAATCTTCCCTTTACCAAGGATCAAAAAATCACTTAGAACTCACCTTAATGCAAATGGTGCTTAAATATGTATACAAAACCCAAGTATTCCCATCTCAAAAAAATAATTAAAGAACCAAAAAATTAAATGAAATCACAACAAGCACAATGAATAAGTTACGGGAAAAATGTAACACAACGGTGCACCTAAAGGGAATGCATGCGGAGAAGGTTGGTCGAAGAAGGACCTGCAACAGCGAAGACACTTCAATCATATGGAACTATGGAGGAGAAAAAGACATTGCGGTAGAGTTAGGGATTTGAGAAAATTGAGGAAGCTCGCACAAGTTAGAGAGTTAGACATTTACACATTAATTATGTGTTTAGGACATTATCTAGGAAGATTTCTGATAAAGAAAAATAAAAAAAAATTAATTTATTTATATATAAAAATCAGATTATGTATAAGTTAATTTATAAAAAAATCATTAAGATCTTTAAATTTTTATTTTAAATTTATGTATAAATAATATTAATTTATAAAAAGTTATTTTTCTATTATATGATTGTGGAAAACTTGTTAAATACTAAATAGAAGTGTGTTACAGGTAGAAAAATGTATTATAATGATTCCAACCTCATTAATTGAATAAAGCACATAAAAGCTTTTTCTGTTCCTGAGTGACATTCCTCCTTCTAAGAATATTTTTGTTGTCAACCACTGAAGATAAACAAGTTGAAATAACTAGAACTTTTTGCTGCATAAATACGGAAGCTACCTGTGTTCTGTTTGGTGTTGTTTTCTTCTTTGGGGGATTCTATTAGTATAACCGTTATTAAGGTTAATGAGTTATTAATTAGCCTTCAAAACAAACATAGCACTCCAAAATGGGTTATAGAGAAATTTGGAGACATAAGAATAAGTTATTGAAAAAATTTATAGACATAGAAATAAGTTCATCTTTAAAAGTAGAGTGATTGATCATTCTGAGATTTTTTCCTTAATTCAATTAAATGTTTGGTCTTGGTTAATATCTAAATGAGATTATGTTTTTTTTTTCTGATTGGTGTATTAATCCGTAGACTTATTTGTTTTTTATCAAGAACATTGTCTAGTTTTGAATAGGTGGTTTTGGGGTGTTTACTGTTGTTGTCTATATTGGTTTTGAGTTGACAAATTTTGGTGAGTTATGAGGTCTCATTTTTTATTATGATTTGTTATGTAAAAGTGTTGGATCACTCATAAAGTGATTCACATTTATTTATTTTTTTATTAATAAAAAAAATATATTAGAAAAGTGATGGAAGTTAAATTTGAATCCAGAAGTTTTACCCCGAAAAGAAAAACAACATTAAAAAGGTAGTTGTAAATCCCACACCTAACTAACTGAGTAATCTGTTTTCACCTTCACTTCAAGTGTCTTGGGCCTTTCACTCTTATATATTCTAGTTTTGTTTTTCAGAATCTATTCAGCCTCCTTTTAGCTTCAGTAACTTCCTTATTCACTCATAGCAACAGTTTAAGTGGCTTCATGCCCAATATAAGGCACTAATTATAACTTTTTTTTAGGTAGGTGTCCATAAATAATGTTGTTGTGATTAAAAGTATGATGAAAATCTTTAAATTAGTATCAGATCTTAAAGTAAATTTTTCTTAAAATAGTTTTGGTGCTGTTGAGGTGGATGATAAAAAAATTGTGAAAGTGGCAAAGTTGTCAAATTATAGGGTTCTTTTTTGGGAATTCCTATAGGAACTAATCCTAAAAAAAGGCAACATGAAACCCGATCATCATGAAATTAAAGAAAAAAATAGCCTTTAAAAAGCATGAGTAATTATCTTTTGTAAGTGGAGTGTATTTATAAAATTAATATTTGGAATATTTTATACACATTTTTTAGTTCTTTTATTATGTTGATTTACTTATGTAGAAATTAATATTTTATAAATGTTTTATAAACATTCTATCTTTTTAGCGTTTTTTTATCAGCAAAATAAATAAATAAATTTGGAAGATTTCACGAATGTTCCAACACATATGTAATTAAGATTAAATAAGAAAATTTTATAAATTATTTATACATAAAATAGTTTTAAATTATAACAAAACTTCACTCATTTTTTATTTGTATTGTTTTCTATAAAGTATTTATTATCCAAAGATAATCATAAGATGTTACAAACTGGTTGACTTTTTTCTTTTAAAAGTAATATTAACTTAAATATGAGGTTATTTGTGGTGAAAGTAAATAAATATTTAGACTTTGGAAATTGAGAAGAAAATAAAATAAAAAGTAATTAATGGATATTTTATACCATAGAAGAAAACAGAAAGCAAGAATGTGGATGACAGAAAAATGATGCGAGTGGCAGAGAAAACATGAGAACCCACCATTTTTGGAGTTGAAGGATAAAAGCTATAGCTAGATAGCACCATCAAGCACAAAAACAAGGTAATAAACATGTATGCATGGACCTAACATAGTGATGATGATGCATCGTGGGTTTTTTCTACAAGCAAGACCCTTAACTGTCAAATACATGGATATATAGTTCTTTGAATTCCTCAACTTAAAAGCTTGATGGGTATGATATCATTGTTTTCTGAAACTAGAGGGATTGGACCACAGTGGTGGCATCTTTTCAGATGTTCAATTAGCATTGTGGGGGCCATTTATATTACGTGATATCTATGCTTTCTTTTGTTTTTATTAATCATCATAACCATTATTTTTATCATTTTCTTATATCAACAAATCTTCATTTTCTGCACAAAATTTGAACCCTAAACTCTAATGAAACACACACAAGATGTTCTTTGGGGAAATAGTAAAATATGCAGATCACAAGGATTTTCACCAATTTAGGAGCTTCATGTGAATATTGGGTAAGAAAACAGCTAAATTTTCCCACATGTTTCGAACACAAGTTCATCAGGATTATCACATCACATTCAAGATAATATTCCTTTCGAATCTTAATCTTAAAAAGGTGTTTTTGGTGATTATGAAATGATGTGTATAAACTATCTTTAAAATCGATTTTTAAGTGATAGAAGAGTTAAGTGATCAAAATAAACTACTCACTTGAAATTTTTATGTTAAATTTTCTCATGATGTAACAGCATCTTAATAAAAAGATTTACCAACAACAAAATAAATAAACTCATACAAATTTAATCACAGAAAATTATAATCAAACTGAGGAACAACAAAACATTGACTCCAGTTCTAAACCAGAGCATTTCCTTCTCAGTGACCGAACTGAGAACCATATACATCCAAAAAAACAGAAAGATCCCAAAGGAGAAATCTCTCTAATCCCCTCTAGAAAATGGAAGAATTAAAAAATTCACACCCCTAGCATAAACCCTCTAGATGATCTCAGATCATTGAATTTAGTATTTCTGTCACAAACTGTTCTTTAAATATTAACAAGTATATTAAAAAAAGAGCTTACTAACACATCATACTCTTAATTAATGTAAAACTTTTGAATACATGGAAATATAGTAAAACTTATTTTGATCCTATCAGATTATGACAAAGAAGAAGTAAAAATTGACTGGTGTGGGAAATGTTGGTTTGTAGAGTAAAAAAAAAAAGTGGGCACTTTTGAAATGTTTGGTTGACCACCCTTTGTTAATCTTCCACATATGTTTCCATCATCTTATCATTTTCTAGAGATTTTAATGGATTCGCTGCAATGGATAACGAGTGGTTGATCATCTGCAGAGTCCATCAATATAGATTCGTGGTTCCCGAGACATAATTCTACACATATGATTACAATGTGAAAAGAAGTGGGTTGGAGAAGCAACAAATCATTAATTATATCTTTGTCTTCCATTAATGACATGATTTGATATTCAAAAGCAACATACTGTTAAGTGAATCATTAGTTTTAACTCAAACAAAATGCCACCAAATCTAATAATACAATTTTTTTTTACAGACTTGAGAGCAAGTGGTAGTAGTAGCAGTGGTAACTTTGATTTACCTGTCGCTATTAAGGACAGAGAATCATGTGAGGGAGAGGAAGAGACACGAAAGGATGGAAATTCATTCACATTTGTATGTTGTTTTGAGTTTGACATTAAAAGCAGTACAGTATAGTATCTGAATTTGGTAGTTGTAAGTTAACGACGTTCACATGAATAATGTTCCCTTCATTTACTTCAATCACTGAACATTGGTCCACATTCATAAATCAAGATGTTGACACTTGACACTGCTCTGTATTCCATAAAGTGCTTCTAAACTCAAAGCTTTAGTGGATTTAGGCCTTGTTACCTAATACTTCAACCTCTATGGTAATCATTATTTTCTATTTTTAGCTTTTCTCACCAATTAGTACTTTTCATTGCATTAGCACTCTAATTCACTCATTATTCTGAAATAGCATAGTCTTTATTTATTGATAGTTGATGAGAAAATCATACTATATCTTTCACTTCCCAACTATAACAAAATCCATCACTAGGAATTGATGGATCCCTTTAGCATTATCATCAAAGAATTTTTTTTTTAAGTGGTGTGTATAAGAAAATATATACTGAACATTTTGGTGGTTTTTATACTTCTATAAATCATGAGAAGCTATTAAGAACAGCAAATACCTTTGTCTGAGAATGATTTTCATGAATCACACATGTTATTTTATTGGAGTAAGGAACAAATCTAAAAAGATATTTATTAATTTACTAAAAAGTGTTTTTCTTGGGTTTTACCTACATCTGTAAATAGAAATTTTGCAGATAAAAAAAATCTGTAAATAGAAATGTGAAAACCCTAGCTGGCTAGCTGATTCAACCATGCATTCGGGCACAGTGGATGCAGCTGTTCTAACTAATTTGACACTGTATTTGAACTTTAATGTGCACCAAAAACAAAAAAAGAAAACTCATGTCAACTGTGTAATGACAACAAGTGTCAACTTCTTTGCAGGTTTAACCTAGCCATTTTCCCTTCTGAGCAAGAATCCAGTGGATCAGAGCTGCATGTGTTGTCCAAACCAAATGCTGCACGTTGGTGTTATCAATTTCTATACTCTAATGAACACTAGCCCACCTGAAAATTTCTTTCTCCCTGCAGAAGTATACAGTAGTGTATCAATGTACGTATTTGTATACATGTTATTATATAATATGAGTGGAATAAAAGGTAGAGAGATGTAGTTGGTAGGGCAAATATAGTAGTACGGGGTGAATTGAAATTAAACCAGCGCTCTTTCACTGGTCTCTTGTTCTGGCATTCTCAAGAACTGTGGTCCTCCACCAAAACAAGCACTCTCTAACTTGTTGTGCTTTTATCTTCTTTTCCATTGCTTTCCTCCACACACTAACCTACTTGACCTTTTCTTGAATGCTTAATGATGTGGGGTAGGTAAGCTTTGATGTGAAATGGGTGAAACAAAAGCTTCCATATATCATCGCACAAGGCTAACATGCACCACACACGCATAGTCCAAAACTGTAAAGCTAAGTTGAGGACAAACCAGGAAAGCAATCATAACTAGTTATGGAAGACTAAACATATATTCTGTCTTCACATATGTGTTGTAACCCTTTCTTTTCAATTTTTTCTCTTTTTCATTTCGGGACAAACACTTGTATGAAATATATGTGCCCATTGTTTGCTTCAGAAAGGTGGGGGTACCTATGACCAGGTGGCAACTTGCAATCCTTCATTTTCATTGTCTTCTCATTCTCATCTATTTCTACATCCCTAATCCTGTGAATCACGTTGTATTATTACTATTTATTTTTTTTATTATCAATAAATAAATAAAATAAAATAAAATACTTCAGGAGTATTCCAACCCTTACACATACACTTCAAAAATATTACAATCCTTGTATAAAAATAGTCAAAACCAACTTGCTCAACACAAATATTACAACTTCTATATAAAAATAGTCAAGACCAACTTGCTCAACACTTGACCTATATACAATCTTCTGGCTCAACAAATTATCCAACCAATCCTCAATAATGAAAATGAATGGTAGGTCACATAAAAAAAAAAACATCAACTATACTATCAGGGACCTTATAACTAAACTTTAAACAACTATTATATTGTTATTATTATTAATATTTTAAATAATAGTAATTATAATAATACAACATCATCATCATCATGCATTATAAGAAAATCATTAAATATAAATTAATTTTAGAGACAAAAAATAATTAGTCATGTTATATTGACTAAATTAAAGACTATTTTAGAGACTAAAATCATTTTTTGTTACTAAATTAGTTTATAATACTGTTAAATAGTTTCTAAATTCATATCTAATTAGTTATCAAAGTTTTTGCTACCAATTTTAAAATCTAAATAATTGATAATTAAAATCTCGGTAGTTAATTAGATACCAATCTAAAAATTATATAACAATAATAGAAACTAATTTAGAAACCAAAAATTATTTTAGTCTCTAAAATGGTCTCTAATTTAATCAATATAATAACTAATTATTTTTTGTCTCTAAAATTGGTTTTTATTTAATGATTTTCTTGTAGTGATGTAAGTTTTACTTTATATTTAAATCAAGAATTTTTTTTTAGGATAATTTTTTATACAAAAAGTTTAAAATGTTTTGTGATAAAAAAAATGTGTTGATTTAAAATAAATTGAAATTTTACGAATTTATGAAAATAATTTGAATATTTAAAATTAGATATAATTTTGAATTTTATTTAAAAAGTAGTAATTTTGAAATTCTTCATTTTTTCTTCTCACTTAAGTTTTTGCCTCTTTTCTTATACTACTTTAACTCAACTTCAATTAAAATATAGTCAAGAACGGTAGCAACTTTTTTAATTAAAGTTTATATTAGTCATTTTTTAACCATGTCGGATTGAAGAAGTTATTTTTTCTATTGATAATAATCGGAATACTTTATTCTAATAAAAAAAATAAAGTTTAATAAATTTGAATTGTTTTATCTAAAGTTAAAATATTTGAAGAGTAAATAAACCGAAATGAAAGTAATTTAAATTTAATGTATTTAAAATGAAAACATGTATTTGAATTTCCTATAAATTGTAAAATTATCTATACAAAGCTTAAGGCCTTACTTGTGATTATCCAAATATAGGTTTTAATTAAGATTGTCCAAACTTGGGGTTGCATAATTGGTTGGAATTTTCTGGTTTCTAACATTTCAATTAACCAATTGTGTACTAAAACAGTCACTATAAATTAATTCATATTACTCCAAGTCGAATGAACGATGAGTGTAAGTTTTCCTTTTAGAAGGACTTTTTTGGAGAAATTCAGAAATGGGTGACAGAAGAACTAGGTATCAAATGTTTCAGAATAGTTAATTACAACTTGATTAAACCAATTAGAGAATATTATATATGATGAAGTTCCTATCATGGGTGAGTTTGAGGAAAAGCAAGTATATAGTGAGTTCTTGAACTGTATCTATATCTTTTCAAGTGATTCTAGATCTAAGAAGATGGTTGAAAATGTTAGATATAATCATTCACAGATCTCCACCTAAACTTTGGGAAACTTAATTATTGACATGTAACAAAAAGTTCAAATGGTGGTCCTGAGTTTGTTTTTGTCTCCTCTATTCTTAATTCTGACAACAGGTTAAATCTCAGAATGAGGTAAATAAGGTTGTATATATATAGCCCGTTTTCAAACTCAAAAAGCTCTTGCGTAAAGATGTGTTCAAATATAAGATCATTGCAAACCTGTAAGTATCATTTCCATATTTTAAGATATAATTTGTTCTTGGCATGATGAAAAGGGATAAAGTTACCACATGGTTCATCATGGGCCATAGGATAATTTGCAATAAATTAAAGAGGTGTTTATGGTATATTTCAAGTTCAGAAGTTACAGATGTTAGAGTATATACATGTGCACATGTATATACGATGTTATTGATGTGAAATATCTAATAATTTTGTTAAATATTATAGTTTAGGCTTGAAGAAAGGACTTGTGAACATTCTATGAAGCAAATTTTATTTTGTGCTTAGTAACTAAACAAAGGTTTGTTAAACACCTCTTTTTATTTTATTTTATCCCATATTACTTAAAATATCAAAAATACTCTTTTTATTTTATTGATGTTTTTTTTTTATGATTTGAAAAAAACAAATCCATAAGGTATTTGTAGAATGTGTTTCTTAAAAAAAAATATTTCATATTATAAAATTTGGAAACTATTTCCATACCTAGAAATATCTTTCAATCCAGATGTGTAAATTAAAAAAAAAATACATTTCAAATTATATAATTTCGAATGTATTTTCAAATCTGGAAATATATCTGGAT
The DNA here is from genome assembly GCA_013389735.1 of Phaseolus lunatus. Classification (NCBI taxonomy): domain Eukaryota; kingdom Viridiplantae; phylum Streptophyta; class Magnoliopsida; order Fabales; family Fabaceae; genus Phaseolus; species Phaseolus lunatus. Next base: position 46,067,222 of record CM023863.1, on the reverse strand, counting down.
TTTATAATTCAAAATATTTTTTTAAGAAAAAAAAATCAAGTTATAGAATCTCAAAAGTATTTTTGAATACAAAAGTACTTTCTGAATCTTTAATCTATATATGAAAATACCTTCCAAATTTTGCAATTTGTGATGTGTAAATAAAAAAAACATATATATATATATATTTTGAACTATATAATCCAAAATGTATTTTTGGATCTAGAAATACCTTTCAAATTTTACAATCCAAAATGTATTTTTTAAGAATAAAATGGTCTTTTAGCCTGACCTATGAGGTGCGAGGAGCAGCTATGGAGGTGCAGGAAGAAACAGGCCTAAACAAACAGCCTAATGTATAGCTGGGCTACACAACCATAAGGCCCTTTTATATGCATATTTGTTTTTTAATTCACACGTCCCTAATTTTTCTAAGTATTTTTAACTCACACGTCCCATATTTGTTTTTCTGTCACGGGTTTCAGTTGGTTCAATGAGAATAGTTCCTATATTATTGTTAAATCGGTTTCAAAATGATCCTATGTTGAGGTTACCAATCCTACAAGTTTATTTTATGCTATTGTGTGTGTTGAATTGCATCAAAAATAGCATCACATAACGTTGTGGCTTTAGGGGTTGGGGAACAATAAATGTTGTTATATATATATATGAAATAAAATTGGTTTTTTTATTGATTTATTAGTAATAAAAAAATTATTTATAGTTTTTCTATTTCGGTAAAAATTAGTTTTTTTTTTTCAAAAATCTAGAGGTTACATTTTGGATACACAACTATCACTTTCCTCCTCTCATAGAATATAAGTACCAAAATATCTTAAGAAAATTTTATATCCTTCTTCCATACATAAAAACAATGAACCCACATAAAGTCTTCCATAATTTAATTTGATCAAAAGTTATATATTTTATATGTTATTCTTTTATTTATTTAATTTAGATATAAAGTACATAATTTATTTTTGTTGTATTATGAGCACTATTATTATGTTTTATTATCACGAGAATGAAAACTGAAAGCGAATGCTACAATCATGGTTGGAGATTTTCCTCTAATATTTTAAGAAGATCATATACAAATATATCATAAAAAATTTTAATTTTATAATGAAAAAAAAATCTCATGTTTTTAATTTTAGAATGTGTATAACAAAACAGATTTTTTGGAAGTTTAACTCCATAATATATGAACAGACTTCAGAAGTTCAATCACAAAACGTGAAATGAAATTGATGAAACTTAATTCTAAAAAATAGACTTGTCTAGTTTTTTTTTATAAAAAATTACAAAAGAAAATGGTTTTACAGAATTTAAATTCCTAAAAATAAACTAACGAGAAATAAATCATCATTTTTATTAGGGAAGAAAATGTGAAGAATGCGAATAGGTAAAAGAAGATATGTATAATACCTCGATTTGACCATAAAAATGGTAACAAGTCCATGTTAATAAGTCAATGTTTTAATTTTAGGGGAAAATCATCATTTTTATGGTGTAATAAATAGAAATTTGTAACATTTCCATGCTAATAAATCAATGTTGATTTACTATTGGGTTGTTGAAGAAATTGCCAACGTGAACATTTCAAGCCCCAATTATGTCCATTGTTTGTCATTGTTATTGACACCCCTAATTTTTACTTTTTTCTTTTTTTTCTGCAAAAAAAAAAATAGGCCTTTTTTCCCTCACCATATCATTTGGGACATGCACTCAACACAAAATTTAAAACTCAACATTATCTTTCACTTCATTTTTCTTACGAATGCAGAAATCTGAAAATGATTGTTATATATTCCAAATTTCAATATTCAAAAGGTAATTTCCGTACTTTATTTAAGTTTTTGGATAGTCATATTTAGAAGTGAGTTATGAATTCTGAATTTTCATATCTTAAAGGTTATTTTCGTACTTTATTAAGCTTCTTAACCATATCCAGAATGATGTGCTGTAAATATTTATTTATGAATTTTGGCATCTAGAAGGTCATTTATGCTGTATAGGTAAGTTTTCATATGATGAAATCCAAAAATGACATATTAATTTTAGATTTATATATCCGAACTTTTATGATTTGACTTACAAGATTTGGAAGATAACAAATTTTAAATCATTAAAAATAAAATGGACAATTCACGCCACTGTATTGGGTGTGAATTTGAATTAATATGCTGCAAGGAGAATCAGCCAAAAAAAAGAATACCCACCGGTGGATCAAGCAATGGTGGTGCAACTATATTATTTGCTTGTGGGCTATTTCCTTCTCACCTCATAATTCCAATCTGCAACCCTATGGGATGAAGAAGTGACCAATATGTCCTTAATAACAAGTATATTTTAAACCTTTCATTTTATCTTCTTCTCCACTTCTTTTTTTTGGTCACAAAGAGTGAGTCTGCAGTCGTTGCTCCTTCATTGGTTGTTTTAGACCCATTAACGGAATCTTCTGTCCTTGGAAATTGTATAATTTGAAAGTTATTTTTAAATTTTAAATTGTGTTTTAGATTGGAATTTATTTAAAATGTCTAAACTAAATACAAAGTAAAATGAAAAATAATCGAGTATATAATAGGTGTTACGTTCTTACTATTGTTTATTATATAGCTCTTGGGACATTTAAGGGGCAAACAATGGTTCTATTAAAATTTAATATGAAAAAAAAGTCATATGTGGAGCATCATAAGCTTGTTGAAACTCCGAAAATGAAAATGATTAAGATACCAAAAATCCAAAAGCATCTGAAATTCTCAACAACCGTTTAAAACTACACACATTATATGTTATTATAACCAGGTTGTGAATCAAAATTTTGCACTACAAAACATAATTTTTTAAACCATTAGAAAAATTATCATCAGCCACATCATCTAAATTTCTAGTGACATCAACTATGATCAATAAAATAAGTTATTTCTAAATTACGAGACTAAAGAACAATTTTAAATTCGGGAGAAAAAATCATCCAAGTTTGAGAACTAAAAAAACATATTAAAAAAATCTCTTTGTTTGACCGCTATTTTTTTATTGGAATAGATTAATCATAGCCACTAAATTAATCAAGTCAAAGAGTTAATTTAGTCTTTAAAAGTATATCACATTGTGACTACTTGAAACTAATTAAAATTTAAATATTGGAATTTCATGTAAGTTTCTGTGATTACATGTTCATTTTAGTTTAAAATACAATAGAGGGACTTAATTATGAGACGAAATTTTAGGAGTTAAGTTAGTTAATTAATTAATTAATTTTTAGTAAACATATGTTTAGACCCACACATTCTATGAAGCATTAGAAAAGAAAAGAAAAGAAAAGCCCCACCATTTTTATCTACACAGAACCAAGACACAACAAAGCCCCACCACTCTCATATTTTGGTTTCCACTTTCTACAGTGCCGCAAGTTCGCCACCACACCTTTTCTGGGCTACTAAACACTCGTTTCCTATCTGTCAGAAAAAAAAAGAACCATTTGTTATAATCCATCTCTGACGTTGACTTCTTACCGCCCAACCTTAACCCAGTGTCAATGCCCTTTTCGCTTCATCACTTCCAAGCCAAGACTAATGTAGCTTAACCCATTCTTAAATAAAACTCACCGTTTCTCTCTCTATTTTTTCTCTCCTTGTGTTGAAGAAATTGATGCGCGATTTTTCCTTCTGCACTCTCTGAATTCCCTCACACCACTTTCCCTATTTATTCCCCTCTCCGATCTGTCTCCGATTTTCCGTCTCCTTGCAATGCGCTTCTGATATTCTCTCTCTTTCCAGAATTCCGCGAAATCGTTTCTTTGGATTTTCGGCTGCTTCTTCATCTTCGGACTGTAACTGACAACAGATTGAAGTAATTCAATAATTCACCTAATTTTTCTTTATCATTTCCGCGTTTTCTGTTTTCCTTACGAATTAGAATGAAATCAACGTTTTCGTCGAGTTAACTTGTTGTTTTTGCGCTGTTTGTGAATTGTGGATTGGAGTTATGGCGATGGCTTCGAAACGAAGCGCGAAGTCCAAGGGATTACGATTGAGCGGTTCCAGAGCTGCGAATTCGCCGACGTCTTCAACGACGTCGTCTTCCAAGCAGTTTCTAGAAACTTCCGTGGATGGTCTGAGCTCGCCGGCGTCTTCTTCCGCTCTGAGCAAGACGCCGTATTCGTTTTCCGAAGGCGTGCCTTTGGACGCGAAGGAGAATGTGACCGTTACGGTGCGGTTTCGTCCTCTGAAGTAAGTGTTTGCGTTTCGGAGCTGAGCATCGTCGTTTTGAGTTTTTTTGGGTTTTAGTTTGATTAAGGTTTGTTTGTGGAATGGTAGTCCCAGGGAAATTCGTCAGGGAGAGGAGATAGCGTGGTACGCTGATGGAGAAACCGTGGTGCGGAGCGAGTATAACCCGTCCCTAGCGTATGCTTACGGTAAATATATGCAAATTTGATGTTTATGAATAGGTTTTTTGTAGTTTTCTTTTTTTTGATTGGTTTGGAATGTGAAATTAAAATGTATGTGTTAGTAATTTGCGAGTTTTGTGCTTTTGAGGTTAAAACTATTGTACATCATTTGGCATTCAACTTCTCTTCGATTTATTTTTGAGAATAGAAGCTTGCGAAGGTGATAGTAGGAATGAATGATGAGGTTATTGCTGACACGCTGATTTAATTGATGAAACCAAAGCCAGAAGTATTAGTATCTTTTTTGGGATAAGAGGAATAAACTTTTATTAGAAGAAAGAAAGGAATATTAATATTAAGAGAGAGAAGGCTGAGAATCATCGTAAGGCAAATCTAATAGGAAAGCCAGACACTAAACAAAAACAAAACAACTAATTATACAAAATAGCTCTCCAATTCCTTTCGAAATCTATGATGGGAACTCCTGGGAAGAATCTGTGTATTGAACACCAAAGAAAGGCCAAGCAGATAAAAGATATGTTACATTAACATTCTAAGCCTTGGTTATTAACTACAGGTGCCGAAGTACTGTGAGCATGTACTACTTAGACCTCTGAAATTAATGATTAGGAAACGATACAAGTTTTCAGGACACATCACATGCCCAATTGTCAGCATATGCTCCTAAGCAAGCCTCCAAATTTAGCATGCTTTTAGGCAATGCCACTTGAGGATTTTCTTCCTTAGAGGGATCCTTATATAAGAAAATGAGTCCAACTGAGGACTTAGCAGTGGGACCCACCTAACCATTGTAGTCATAGAATTGAGAAACTGATTCCCTACTTTAATTCTAACTAACCCACTTTAGGTTCTGTTAATTTCAAGTAAAAATAGTTGACATAATTTGAAGGTTAATGATATAATAAACCTATCATGATCCTCTGAGAAAAGATTCTAAATATCATGTTATTGTACAATTTTTGAAAATAAAATAATTTATTGCATGGATTTTTTCTTGGGAAATTATCTTTCTTTCCCTCTCTTTATTTCATGTCAATGCTGTGTATTTAAGTTTTTCCTGTTACTTGTAGATCGTGTCTTTGGTCCCACAACTACAACTAGGCAGGTCTATGATGTTGCTGCTCAACATATTATTAGTGGTGCTATGGAGGGCATCAATGGTAATTGACAGATTGAATTATTGCTTCTATTTGTTTGGCTAGATTAAAGTATAAAATATGGTTTTGCTATGATCAAATTATCCTTGTTATGCCAGATTAGTTTGCGAATTTAAGCTGTAAAATAACACTAAACAGTATTATGTCAACTAATTTAGAGTCTATAATTTGATTTGTTTAGTTTGATATTTGCAAACAGCTATTTGTTTGATACTAATGCTCATTAAAAACCAGTTTGATATTTTGACTTTGGAACTGTCAATGGTATTGACACTTGACGGACTGTTGACAAAATTTACCAAGAATTGCCATCCATAAAAATTTGATCAATATATGTAGAAGCCATATATTTTTCTGGCTTCAACTGTTCACTTACCTTATGATTGTTGATAAAATAAGATTGCAAACTGCTCAGATGCTTGCTTAGGGAGGTAGGCCAGATCATGATGTAACCTCTAGAGGTTTGAGATTCAAGATCTTAGCAACTGGTTTCACATAATGTTGTCGTTGCATACAATAACCAGTTGGCTTGGACCTTCACATGATCAATGCAGAAAGAAAGTGAGGTAACTTGATCATTTGGAGCATGGAGCATTTCCTTATGGGTGATACGCATGCAATTTCCTTTATATGGCAACCTATTTATTAGTGGCACTTTCTTCTTTAAGTTGGTCATTTCAATTAAAAGTCATCATCCGTAGTGACTTATGTCTCCAAGGAACTAGAATTTTTCAATTGCATATTGGCATATATGAGTAACTTACAATTGAACCATTCTTCGATTTTTGTTGCAGGTACAATATTTGCATATGGTGTAACAAGTAGTGGGAAGACTCATACAATGCATGTAAGATCACACTTAAATTTTTTTCTCCCCTCATCTTGTTGATCTTTTATTGGTAGAGATCACATGTATTTTGCATTGGAGAAATCCTAATTGAGTCAGGTCAAACACTATATGGCTTGAGCACAACTGTTCCAGTGGAGGATACCTGTGGTCTCTTCCAAAAAAAAAGAGAGAAGGAAATGTATAATAAATTTACCTATATGTGTATATTTATATGGCCTTTCCATGGCAAGGTATTTGTGATCATCAAACCATACCTAGAAGCTATTAGGTTAATAAACATTAAGGATGTTATATCTAAAATTTTCTTTCACTCAAGAGTTCTTAAGGATAAAGTGTGGACAATGCACATGCCCCTCTTTTTCACGCTGAAGAATATGGCCAACAAGTATAATAGACTAAGGGCCGTGATTGATTGAACATAAGGTCCTTCTAGGAGAGAAAATTATAAATCAACTTCTCCATAAGCTAATTTATGGAATCTCTCTCATATAGGTTCTCTAAATTCTCGATTTTAATTTAAGCACAAGCTAATTTTAGCTTATGAAGAAGTTAATTTCATTTTTTTCTTCATGTATTTTTCTCCCAGAAGGACTTGTGGGAAAATTCGTCCAAACAGACCCTAAAACATGATCTAAAGGCTTTGATTCCATGTCATAAATCAGTTATCTCGAAAGCTTAAGTTGTTCAGTGAACACACAAGAGTTTTTATTTGTATTAGGAACAATTAACCAAAAAATTATTAAATAATCAATATCAGTACATCATTGAGTATGCCATGTGCTATGTAAATATGAATAGGAAAAGAATGTTAGTTAATCAGCTACTGCTAGTTTGGATTTTTACAGTCATTGGGTAGCTTCCTATAAATAAAGCATTACTATTGTAATGTAGACGGATTGGAATAGTGATTATAGAAGTGCACTGGTTAGTTCCTGATCTCTTTGTTTCTCTTGCCTCTTGTCTCTCAGTCCTCTCTGTTGTTCTTCTTCCTTTTATCCTCTTTCTTTCTCTCTCCCACCTAAATCCTATATCACTACGACTATAGAACAGACTTCATTTACAATGGTGATTGGCTGTGGTAAGCACGCATCATCATCACTACTGCTATTTACTAATAATCTCATCAGTCTCTAGTGTAGTACAACTAGTATATGCCCATGACAATTAGACTGGTAACATCATAGTACTCTAAAAAGTTAAAAGCACAAGTTTTTCTATTCCTTCTTAGCCTCTTAATAATATACCACGGTACAATTTTGGATATAATTTAATTATTATCTTTTGAAGTAAGAATACATAATTTGATTGATCTTATTAGCTATTGTGTTACATGGTGATCGTACTTACTTAGTAAGATAGGAATTGGGGATACTGTGTATAACATTATGGATCCATTTGATTTACACAAAAACAAGGGACAAGTCAACATAAAAGTACTTGATTAACCTTTGAATTTAAAGAGTTGTGGGACTAAACAAAAGAAGTGGGAGATGACAGAACAAAAACTTATTTTTTGTTATTCTGTAAAAAAGGGGCAATGCTTGAAGTACAAGATCCTCAAAAGACAAAATTACACATGTTCTCCCTCACTCTGACTCCACTATTATATATGATAATGGATCAAACAGCTCTGTATTACTACTTAAAAGTCTTTTACTGGTAGACCAATAGAACTATGCTCTTACTTTCCACAACTAAAAAGGTGGATAAAAGTGTGGCAATAATACTGCAATTCATCAACTTTTACATTTGTATTATGTAAATATATATATATATATATATATATATATATATTATACTTTGTTAAAATATATAATACTATATTACTTTATAATAAATAATTAAAATATATAATAATATACTATTTTATGATATAGAACAATGTCCATTGTTCATCAAATGATGCACAAGATAGAAATTTGTTCCAAAACTTAAATGTCTGTGCTGTACTGTAGTATGCATTAAATGCACCCAGTATGCTTATAAAGCTCGTATTTCCAGGGTGATCAAAGATCTCCAGGAATTATACCTCTTGCTGTGAAGGATGCTTTTAGCATTATCCAAGAGGTATGTTGAATGCCAGTTTTCTGTTGCTTCTGTTTATTGTACTTCTTACCCTATACATTATAAATCGGATGATCCTTTCACCAGACTCCAAACAGAGAGTTTCTTCTTCGAGTTTCATATCTGGAGATCTACAATGAGGTAGGCTGCTTCCTGTTCTCTAGCTTCTTGCTTATCTTCATGTTGATATTGTCTTCCTCAAACTTAATTATTTTATTTGAGCTGTGCATAAAATGAAATTTAATGAAATGTTACTGCGACCCCTAAAGCTGTGGCTTTATTTCAGGTGGTTAATGACTTATTAAATCCAACTGGACAGAACTTAAGAATCAGAGAGGATGCTCAGGTGCTGATTTTATTTTTTTCTTACCTAATTTTATCATATTCTGTCTTTATTCTTGATAACTAATTGAGATTAAAGTTTAGATTAAGTTATTTTGATTTTCTTTGACTGTGTTGCTATTGATCTCTACTCCAATTTTTTTATTCTTGAGTATATTAACCATAGTTGAGTCAGGGTCAATTCATGTGAATCAGTGACTTGAAATTATGACATTCACATCAATTTATTATGTAGGTGGATGCTATAAAGCATCATGGGCATTAGGCAGGTAGATTAAGTGATTAACTGCACACTGAATATCAATGGTTTGTTACGTTGTCATATCAGTCCCTTTTTCTATAACTTCAGTGATTAGACACTGAAATTCTTTTCTTGATTGTTTGTTACTAAAGAATTTCAATAAACTTACGTGATGGAATTGGACTTGAAACTCTGGTAAGCATCTTTAAACATCATTACCTAGAGTATGGGAGGAGAAGGAGCAGATTTTTAACTTATTATTATATGTCATGTCATGTCTTAACATTTTCAGCTTTGTAGCTTTTATCTTTCCTTTTAGTGCTGTTATGAATGAGACTTTATGCTTACTTTATTAAACACATGGTAAAACACATTCACTTCACAACCCAATAAATTATTAGTTTAATTATATATATTTTTAATTTAAAATATTAGTATATTATTATAATTGGTTGTCAAATGTATGTTGTTTTCTTTTTGAGTGTCAAAGAAACATTTCCCTAAACACATTGATGAATCTCACTTGATATAATATATTTTGAATTTGTTATTATCTTTTATTGTTGTGTTTAGATTTTTTTTTCTATGTTTTATTTTTTCAATTTACCTTCTATGCTTCCATATTTGTCCGCAGTGTTTTCTGTGATATCGTATGACAAATTTTTGTTTTTCTTCCATGGACTGCCATAAAGGTTGTATATTCATGGAAGATAAAGTTCTAGGGACTAAAATAATAATGAGACATAATTGTTGAGGCAAAAGTTCTCCATATCTTCTATCTATTTGGAAGAAATGAAGTACTAGAAAATAATATATGTTGTGTTTGAACGATTGGACATTGACTAGAGATGTAACTAAATTATAGTTTATAAGTTACATTACAAACTAATTTTGTGAAGTTGAGTTAGATTTAAAATTCATTTTCTAAGATGGTAGCAAAGTATACCTTAGCGAAGTTTGTCAGACTTATTGTGCCATCTGCCATCAAGCCTTTATCAGACCACCTACAAGTGTTTAGTTCCACACTCGAGATTTGTAGTCCTTGACGTGATGAGGTGTGTTGAAGATCCCACATCGATTAGAAATATGATCACATCATAGTATATAAGTGGGTAAAAGTTAGGATACACAGAGAAGAGAAATTAGTTAGAATTAGAATAATCATGAGTTAGTTACTTGAGGTGCTAGTTAGATATAAATAAGAAAGAAGGAGAGGGGGAGGGGAGTGTGCGACTTTTGTAGATTGAGCTTTAGCTCTATGAAGGGGAAGCCCTTGAAGGAGAGAGTGCTCTCCTATTTTTTGGTTATTTTCATTCTATTCAATAAAAACCTTTCTTTTCTTCTCTTTATAATTCTTGGTTCCTAACAAAACTTCACTTTACAAATCAATTTTATGAGGTTGAGTTAGACTTAAAGTTTACTTTCTAAGATCCTAACCTACTTTCTTCACTCGTCATCCATATTAGGATGGAGTCTCATGTGAAGCATGCTCTTGGTGTTAAAGTTATGGATCGTACTAGATCCAGAGGACATCTGACTCAGGTTAGAATGAAGTTTTTGGATGATTAGAACTACCATATCATGAGTAAAGTGAAAGGACATATGAGAGAAGGAAACATTATTACCTACTCTAAGAGGGAAGTAAAAAGATTGCATTAGATGTTGTTAGAGTCTATCTTAGTAAGGTTTGTTAGGTTTACTGTGCCACTTTCTATTAGGTTGCTATTAGACCACCTACAAATATCTAGTCTCATGTTTTAGATGTCCAATCCTCAGCATAAGTGGTGTGCTAGAGATTTCACATCAACTTAAAATATTATCAAATTATAGTATATAAGTTGGTGCAAATCCTACCTTACAAGTCAATTTTGTGAGGTTCAGTAGGCTTAAAATGCTTATTAATAGTCATGCAAAATACAAAATAGGAGTATTTTGAGAGAGAACTTGTGACATTTACATGTTATGGTATTTCACAGAGAAAATAGTATGTCCATGTTGCACTTACATATGTGTGTGTATAGACATCTTGATTTACCTATGTCCTACATACTTCTGAATAATAAATTCGTCATGAACAATCTATACCAAATGTTTAAGCTATTAGGTGAAGATGAATGAATACATTAATGATTTTATATTAATATTTCTAACGCCAGCTTTATGCAAGAGTCCTTTGGGGTTAATGTATGGATAATGCATGGGTCCACCTTGTGTTGAAATCAAACCTTTTTATTAGAAGAATTAGGATGTCAAGGATTGAACTCTAGACCACTTGGTTAAGGAGGATTCAATATCATAACTTGTCATGAACCATCTATCCCAAAATCTTAAGCTGTTAAGTGAAGATGCAAACTGATTTTATGTTTATATTTCTAACATTTCCCCTACATTAGATTCCATCTTAACCAATTTATATTAAGTAAAGGTGTCCAATAGGTGTACACTGCATCCTAGTACTTAAGACAAACTATATGGGATTTTCCAACACTCACTCCTCCCCATCCCAAAAGCCCGTTGGACCTAGTGATACATGATGGAGATTCCCTACAAATCACATTAACAGTGGAAATGGGAGCACCAACCAATCCTTCTTTATATCAATTGTAGTCCTAACTAAATAGGAACCAAAACATCATGAGATATGGAAATATGGTAAGATCCTAATAGATAACGAGGATAAGTTTTAAAAAACAATCTTAAGATCTTTTAAGAAGCAACCAAAATATTATTGGATACTTCATATATTTTAAGAAAAGCACCCCCATTCTTTAAATTCTCACTAGAAAGATTCTGTTCTCTCTTTCTCTACATTTTCCCCTCTACGTTTAACATGTTGATTAATATGTAGGGAACCTTCGTTGAGGGAGTAAAGGAAGAGGTTGTACTCTCCCCTGCTCATGCACTGTCCCTTATAGCAGCCGGAGAAGGTAAATATGCCAGCTATTTTTGCTTCTTCTGAATTGGTCCAGTTTGTTGGTTTGCATACTATATAAAAGTCATATTTCTTTTTCTGCTCGTTTCTTTAGTAGATAGTTTTTTGGAGTTTATGTAATTTTTAAATTATCACTGTTAAAACCATGGGAGAGAAGACATTTTCAATGCTTTGTCATGGACAACTATATGGGTAAAGGCAAGAGGGACTTACACAGGCTGTACCAAATTTTAATGTGGCAAGAAGTGTAGGGGGCATTGAAGTAAAGTTCGAGGCTGAGTGATGATTTATGGGAAGAGGGGGAAAATGAGCGGTAGGAAATCAATTGGGGTAGTTTTGGGTGTTTTTTGCAAATGGGCAAAGAAGTTTCTCGTCTACATCTTTATTCCTGGCTCTCTATCTACTGCATTTTCGCTTTGCAACCAGAACACTTTTCTCTGCAATTTTCCCTATTAATATTCCATGGTAAATTCAGTTCCTATCACCTTGTTTGGAAGTTTTCTTTTGGGAAATTTATTATGCATTTAAAATACTAAGCATATTGATGGACAATTTTTAATATGATATTCTCACTAACACAAAGTAGCTGCATACGACATATATGAGGCATATGGGTGGGTGGTTTGTAAATCCTAAACAAAGCTAATTATCCTGTCCTGTTAATGATCTTGAGAATTGGATTGCGGTATAACACTACTTGGTGTGCCACTGCTGAGTTATGTTATTTAATTTGATAACAGAGCACAGACATGTTGGGTCCACAAACTTCAACCTACTCAGCAGCAGGAGCCACACAATCTTTTCCCTGGTGGGTTTGCAAGACCTTAAAGGATCAATAATATTTTTTATTTAGTTGCTATCATAGTTCTTTTACTATGTCCCATCCTAGCTATATAATTGACATTTATACTTGTTCCATGTGTGTTCACATCTTGAGTCACACTTTCATGCAGTTATATTTAATAAGCATGTAATGCAGCCGTGTAATTAGTATTTTGTTCCTGTACACATCACTTGATTGAGTTACATTGGAGCAACTCTTGATTATCATCTTTAATCCAAATTCCGAAGCTTTTTTAGAATGCTCCTTATTCTTGACATTTTCTTTTCCTTCATATGAATGATTCGAAGGACTTTTTTTTGTGTGCCAAGAGTTGTTTTTATGAAGACATAATTTTACTCTTTTAACTTTTGGCCATCTTGTGACAGACTGTAGAGAGTAGTCCATGTGGTGAAAATAGTGAACGAGAAGCAGTAACACTGTCTCAACTGGTAATTATTGAATTGTGTTTCAGAATTTTTTTTCCAATTCCTTCTCATTGCAAATGTGTTATATTCCAATATTTAACTTGGGCAATGATTTTATTATTCATGCTTTACAATTTGCTATTGTAACTTACTTTTTTCTTTTTAAAAATACTTTACTTATATATGCAGAACCTCATCGATCTGGCAGGTTCTGAGAGCTCAAGAGCTGAAACAACTGGCATGAGAAGGAGAGAAGGATCTTACATTAATAAAAGTCTTCTAACTCTTGGAACTGTGAGATCTCAAACTCTGTTTGCTGATCCTATCAGATTCTTTCTGTTTTATTTGAGATATCCATGTCTTTTCACCAAATTTGCAGTGTTCTGTGTCTGTTTGATTTCTTTTTTGTTGTTGTCTAGTTATTCATTTGTCATTGTCAAGTCATACTGGACTAGCCTAGAATGTACTGAAATGGGCTAGAAGAGACCAGAATTATTTAAGTTAAATCAGCCAATCTGTTTAAATGTTTAATCCACCAAAACTTGAAAATTTAAAAGATAACATGTCAAGAATCAACTGCCCCACAAGTCTTGGGTGAAAACACATGAATGGTTTTTTATTACATCTCTCTAACACATGCCCCTTAAATGAGCTTGTTGGACTTGAAATATTGATAATGCATAGGCTCACCTAACTTATGCTGAAATTCAAGTTTTCATTAGAAGAATGGGGAAGGCTAGAATTGAAGTCTAGATCACCTGGTCATTATATCTTGAACTAACTCTCTCAAGTTTAGGCTATTAGGTCATCATCATGTTTGCAGTTCTTGTTTGCTAAGGGAGTTCGCTTCTGAAAATAGTCATGAAGTTTTTTCTCAAAGTTCATAGGTGTGTATGAAACCTAAAATGCATGGGAATCTTAGATGACAAAGATGATTGCAACCGTGAGAGCATCATTTGATCCTGTTTTTCCAATCAACATTCTCAAAATTCAAGATTCTATCAGATTGATTGCAAATATGGAGAGGAAATCTGGAGCAACAATGTTACAAATTCTATATGCCTTACTCACAGGTTCAACCTGTCCGTGCCAGCGAAGAAAGTTCTTCTCATGGTGTTTTTTTGAAATGGAGTGAAGTAGGTCACCTAGAGAAGAGGAGGTGGAGGAGAAGAAGGATCCATCAAGGATTGATGGCTTGAGAATGTATTAGGTTTAAGATTTTGAGAGAAAAATTCGGAGATAATTCTTAATTTCATTGAATGACAAAGTTATAAAGTTCTGTTACAAGAATTGTATTTATACCAACTTAACTGAACTGAAACTAACTGACTTGACCAGCAAGCTAATGGTCTGTTTGGTTTAAGGGGAGGGGATGTAAATAAGGATGATGGAATTAATGGGTTTTCTGGGTAGGATAGGGATACAAAGGAGAGAATGAATAAGTGAGTGGCCCCCAACCAGTACTTTTGCACTCTCTTACCAACTTATTTATGTTGCTCTTTCTATTTTTCTCACTTTTACTCTATTTCCATTCACCCTATTTCTTTACCTTTTTTGCTTGGGTTCTTATCAGTTGATGCATCATACATCCTCCTTTCTTTCTTTTACCATTGATCCCATTACCTTCACACACTTCCTTTTTCTATATTCTAGGATTTGGACTTCCTCTTTGCTTTGATATGTGTTAGAGATATGATTTGATTACATTAAATAAGGATGTGATAGGGAAACATCTTACCAACTATTTCGCATCATTAGATATTGATTTTGTTCCTTATTATTGTATCACTTCTCCATTATAAATAAGAATACTCATGTATGTATCCAATACACGAAATTGTTTTCATTCCTTAGTTTCTCTCTTTTCAACATGGTACTGAGAGCAGTATCATCCTCTGTGACTTGTTTTGTTGCTCATCCTTTCAACAATATGTTTACTCAGTACATGTTTGTCATCCAATGATTACCTGTACGTATATACTGTTTACCTGAATGCGTGCAGTTCTTTATAGCTTTGTGAAGTGTTATTATTTTTGTTACACAGGTTATTTCAAAATTGACTGAATGCAGAGCTAGTCATATACCTTATAGGGACTCCAAATTGACTAGACTACTTCAGTCTTCTCTCAGTGGTCATGGGCGTATATCTGTAAGGCTTTACTTTTGTATAGATATTCAGAAATGTTTACATTCATTTGTTTACTAAAATAAATTTTACTATGCTGATCTTTGTGGCCCAAAACTTGAAACATGGCTATTCTGACATTTTGCTGTCATTTAAAATACAGCTCATTTGCACAGTAACACCTTCATCAAGTAATGCTGAAGAGACACATAATACACTGAAGTTTGCCCACAGGGCAAAGCACATTGAAATAAAAGCAGCTCAAAACACGGTATATTGAAGTTTTATTTCTATACAACCTGCACAGTACAAAATACAAATGCTGCTCCTAATCAGGGTATTATTAGCATGCTCCCTTTGTACAGTGCAAAGTACAATGTATACTCTATTCAATCAGCCTACTACACATGCGACACTCCACTTGTAAACCTGTTGTAACTTCTCCTCATAGTGGTCAATCTTTGATTTAAAGCCAACCTTAAAATGAAGTTATTCTTGAGAGTAGGGAAATAATTTCATCTGTCAAGTAGAATATTAAAATTTACCTAGGGTATCCCCAGTAGTGGATGCTTGAAAATTACCTATATTAACCTACCATGCTGTCCGCACATGTCCAGAGAACCTTATCCCTTCTAGACCTATCTAGCTGCATCCCAGAATGCTTAATTGAAATTGGTCGCAAGTAATTTGAACATGAATAATTTATGTGGGAAGGTATTTTTGAAGATTTTCTATGTTAGTAGTTCGAAGGAGTATCTAGTTGGAATGGGATGCTTTAAATTCAGTTAGTAAACCATTTCATGTAGTTTGGAAGCAACATTTTCTTGACTTTTCACTTTGTTGTCCTGCATCTGGCATTTCTTGAGGAATTATAGCCTGTAAATATTTTAAAATGATTAGAAGTCTTTTATTTGATGTTTTTCTTTTAATGAAATCCTTCTATCTGGGAATCACATCCAGTAATCTCGTAGCATCTCTGCTCCCTTAACTAATTTACATGTTAAATTGAACCTACAGATAATTGATGAAAAGTCACTTATCAAGAAATACCAGCATGAGATTCAGCACTTAAAGGAAGAATTGGAACAAATGAAGCGGGGTATTGTCTCAATTCAGCCAAAAGAAACTGGTGAAGTTGACTTTGTGCTCCTAAAACAAAAGGTAGATGTTTTTTTTGGTATCTTTTTTTGGCTTAAAGATGGTTTTCAGAATGTGATTTTTCTGTAAATATTTTCTAGATATTATATTAATCATAAAAGCAATATAGGTAATTATTTTTCAATTGTTTCTGCTCTAAATAATATTATGCGTGGAATTGGAAATGAATGTAATTTTAATTATGGAAATTATTTTGAACTAAATTTCCTCTGTATTGAGTTCATTGTTATTCTATGAAATTCAACATTCTGAATTTAAATAGTCATCAATTCTTGTGTGATGTGTAAAGCTAGAAGATGGTCAAGTCAAGTTGCAATCAAGATTGGAAGAAGAAGAAGAAGCTAAAGCTGCTTTATTAGGAAGAATCCAACGCTTGACTAAGTTAATTTTGGTCTCCACTAAACCATCACACTCAACTAGATTTTCTAACCGTCCTGGTCCTCGTAGAAGACATTCTTTTGGGGAAGAAGAGGTATTTCTCTTTTTAGATTAGCTATATCTATGTTTTCTTCTCTAATACGAAGAATTTAAATTGTTGTTTTACATACTAACATAAGATGATGATACTCAGCTTACATCTTTACTCATGTATATTTTTCTAATTGTCAATTATGTTTACAGTTGGCATACCTTCCATACAAAAGAAGGGATTTAGTCTCAGACGACGAGAACACTGATCTGCATGCTAATTTAGAGGGGAATGTGGATACAGCTGATGATTCTTATAAGGAGGAGAAAAAGACAAAGAAACATGGGTTACTAAATTGGTTGAAGATGCGGGTAAGCTGCCTTTTGATTCCTCTATTAAGTTAACTCTTTAAATATGCTATATAATGACTAAATAAAAAAAATAATAAAGAATTATCTTAATCTGTGGTGAATTTTCTCATTCTCACTCTCGAGCTAAAGCTTACAAAGCTTTAAGCTTATGACTTATGAAAAATTAGCACACACTCTCAGAAGGAAAATAACAAACTATAAAGTGGGCTTCATAAAACATGGATGAAAAGATAAGTCAATATTAGAGTCTGATGGATGTGTATTGCTAGAAAGATATCGTAGCAGGGTGGTTGAATTGATATTTTTCCTCCTTATTTTTCTTGATGAGAGATTTATCTAAACATTGCCTAAATTAATAGAATGTAATATTGTATGACTCAGAATACTAACCCAATAGTCCTATTTGTACTAATATTGGAGAACAAATAACTTCCTAAAGATCCCTATGAACTAGGTAAAGTTCCTAACATTAGCTCCCTAAAATAAGGAAGAATTGTCTAAAAAATAACAGGGATTATCCTAATCTATTAAGTTCCGTTATATTCATCTAATATTTTGTAGTTATTCTATCACTTCTATCTCAGGCATATCAATCCAGTCTACAGTCTTTGGAAATTAAGAAACAAAATATTATTTAAACCTTATGTATAAAATAATTAATATATCAGGTTCATGGAGTGATGGCCTTTTATGCATTTCCTGGTGAAATTTGGTTTAAATTATTCTAATTAAAATGTTGTGTTGAATTCATTCCTATGAGAATTTAAAATGTGTATTTCTGTTTGAATTTACAACCATCACAATAATGTTAAAATCCTTTTACCAAGGAATCAAAGGTATATTTGGTACAACATGGATACAGAGAGACAACAATTTGTTCAAATTTAGGATGTGGTATGTCATCAATACATTAACTCCAAAAATTATAAAATATTTTAGGATGTGGTACGTCATTAGTTTATCATTTCTCATTCTAATTGAAATTTTTGAAGCACTTTTTTTCTTGATCACGAATTATTTTTAGGTTCATTTTGTAGGTAATACTTCACAACTGAGAATTTTATTCATCATTCCTGAAATTTGTTGACTGCATTTAATTATGCAAGAGTTTAAACCTTCTTTTAATCATGATTTATTTTGCTGTATTCTTATATGTTAAAGTCCCGTTTCTTCAATTTCCTGCATTTCACTATTTTTTTTTCTTTTATTCAGAAACGAGATACTGGGTTAAGTGCCTTTTCAGGCACCGGTGATAAATCATGTGGAACAAAATCTGTTAGCACACCTTCTACTCCTCTTGCAGAAAGTGGTAATCATACGGAGTCCAGACATTCCCATTCTCTACCTGCACAAAGCTCTCCATCGGCAGATTTTGTATCAGCAACAAGAGAGGATAAAGAAATTCGTGAGGATAGTTTACTGAGACAAGAGACACCTTTGGTATGTTCTTGACTGCTTTTATTGTTTCATTCTGCAGTTTGAGAAAAAGCGCCATTTCTTATGTCATTTGGATTTGATTCTTTTGGTGAAATAATTGATGAAAGATTTTGGTCATAATCTAAATAAATTAATGCTAACTCAAGCCTGTCATTTGAAAAATCTCTCATTCGCTTTGTTTTGCCAAAACCCAATTAAGCGATTTATAAGTCATTTCCATACTCTTAAAAATCACCTAATCATATCTCAATTTTGGTAGCAATGTGCACACACATATAGAGGCAGAATCACATGTTTTAAATATCCAAATTTTTACTCAGTTAAAATTTGTTATAAAATTTTCTTGTATAACTAGGAAAGAGAATTTTGAAGTAACTTATTATTTTTTATTCCTGAATTACGAGTATTGTCAAACATTGTTTATTTGGTTTGTAGCCAAATTCTAGTATTGTAATAACTTTTATCTATTGATATTTTTGCATATCTGGGCATGTGTTAGACTTAGCTAAAAGAGTAGTATATAGTCATGTGTTGAGTCCAGTTTGATGAATCTTTCTTAAAGTACTTTATTTTTGGGAACCTATCTCTTTTTATCTTAATCTTAATTGCTGAAATATGGATATGGAAGTTCTTGCTAGAGATGTGATGAGTTTTTGTATGCTATGGCCATATATATATATATTATTTTATTTTCCTTGCTAGATTCCAGTTTTTTCTTCGTATTTCTAGATAAGCGTTAAATCAATTGATGAGATTGATCTCTTGAGGGAGCAACAAAAGATTCTCTCGGAAGAAGTAGCTCTTCATTCAAGTACCCTGAAGAGATTATCTAAGGAAGCTGCACGAAATCCTCAAATGTATCAGATTCATGTAGGCTACTATTTCAAAATCAATGTTTGTGTTGATTAGTATGATAACTTTCACTATTACGCCAGTATATCAGAGAGTTGATCTTTTTGTGGTTAATTTATACTTAAGGTGGAGATGGAACGGTTAAAAGATGAAATTAAGGCTAAGAAGGAACAGATAAATTTTCTGCAAAAGCAAATTGCTGATTCTTTCATTGCCTCAGATAAGCTGGATGAATCAGGGGTATCGCTAGTATATTCATGTGACATCATTGTTGCTTTTCTTTCACTTGTTACTTCTCCAATTCAATGCTGGTTGTTTTGTGCTGCAGAATCTCACCGAGCTACTTACACAATTAAATGAAAAATCCTTTGAACTGGAGGTGACCATTATATAAATCTTGCCATATTTTAGTCTTAAATTCAAGTATTCAACACTCAATATGTCTTCTTGTGGAGCTTTTTGACGGTTAAAATTTAGATCAATTTTTGGTTTGTAAACAGAGTTAGTGTAGTTCAAATCAGAATAAATAGTAGATAGTAATTAAGTAATTTGTTATAAATTTTTAAAGCCTTGCTCTGATCATACAAGAAGACGATGCTCTTATTACATTATTAGCATATACAGTGTAACTTCCACAATGAACATACAGCCTTTGCTGTGGGTTGTCTCTGATTAGTCTTGTTTCACATAATTTTTCGCATATTCAGGTCAAAACAGCAGATAACCATATAATTCAAGAACAGCTTAATCAGAAGGTGAAAATGCCTAAATAATTTTGTATCAAATTTCTTGTAGTCTTGTTTTTGTGTTTTTAGCTAAGCAAAAAATTTGGCATTGTCAGATCCGTGAATGTGAAAGCCTTCAAGAAACAGTTGGCTCTCTGAAACAGCAGCTTGCAGATGCACTGGAGTTGAGAAACTCAAGGCCTATATTCAATCATTCTCAACATTTCTCTGTAACCAAAGACTACCATGATGAATCTTACCTTGAAAAAGAAACTGCCATGATGACCAATTCTGATGAAAAGATTCTTTTGCAACAGCAGGTATATTTTTTCTTCCTTGTGGGATCTACATTGAGTGGTAATCCCATTTGATTTCTTAGTTTCACATTCCACTATGGAAGTGATACTTAGGACTAGAATTTCACATTAATCCAAAACCATTTGCCATTCCATAAACATATTAAAACTAGCATAAATGTGTTTTTTGAATGGAAATATGGACCATTCAGTCATCACCTAATCTTGTTTAGGCTTTCTAAAACCTGCCACGCAAAATATGCATGTCTTAGTTACTATATATCATTTCAGTTTTCTTTCTTCTTTCCGTTTTTGCTAATGAAATTCATCCCACAGTTTTAGTCATCATTGAACCGCTATACTTACCAAACTACCTCCTTGTGTACGAGTTATCTGATACCAAACGAATTTTAACATCAAAGAGCAAACTAAACTCGTGACTTGATTTAAAATTTTCACTTCGAACTTCCTCACGGTCAAGGGGAAGAAAATACAATCAGGCAGATAGGATGTGTCTAAAATCTGAAAATCGCCCGTACTTGCCATCTGTTCTAGTGCTGCAGTGCTTTATATTATCATCATCAAATGACATTTACATTTAGTATTTGCCATATATTCAAGCTATTATTTCCACTTATCTGTACAATTAATTAGGCAAGCGAGATAGAAGAGCTGAAGCACAAGTTGGCGGAACTAACAGAATCAGAAGAACAATTAGAACTTCGGAATCAGAAACTCGCAGAAGAGAGTTCATATGCCAAAGGCCTAGCTTCTGCTGCTGCCGTTGAGCTTAAGGCGTTGTCAGAAGAAGTTGCCAAACTAATGAACCAGAATGAGAGATTATTGGCTGAGCAGGCTGTATTGAAGAACTCTCCTGCCCAACGTAGAAGTAGTGGAACTGGAACAGTCCGAAATGGAAGAAGAGAAAGTCATGTTAGAAGAAATGATCAGGGTGGATTAAACTCTGATATCAAGAGAGAACTTGCCTTGAGTAAAGAAAGGGAACTTTCATACGAAGCTGCTCTTTTAGACAGAGATCACAAAGAAGCCGAGCTTCAAAGGACGATTGAAGAATCAAAGCAAAGGGAAGCATACCTGGAAAATGAACTTGCCAACATGTGGGTTCTTGTAGCTAAGCTAAAAAAGTCACAGGGAGCTGAAACTGATGTTTGACTTTTGATTGTGATCTTGTATTAGTGAGTTTGAGTTACTATCCATTACGACAATTGGATTTCTCTGGAAAGAATTTGAGCGAGAGAGAGAGAGAGAGAGGTGCCCAATGAGTGGGATCAGGAAAGTTTGCTTCTTGGTATTGGTCCATGAAAAGGGTTTCCAACCCAGTTTGTGTATACGAATGATGATTGCTTCCTTCCTAGCTATCTTAATGATTTTCCCCCTTAAATGTCGTTGTTAAAACAAAGGCAATTGTTTTACTTTCACTTCCATTTCTTTTTGGCACATTGTAGCATGTGTTTTGATAAAGAATTTTAGAGGGTAATTTATTTTAATAAAAATGTTAAAATGTTTGATATGGCAAAATATATTTTTTAGTCGATGATGATCCTAGTTTTCTTTTTATCAACACAGATGAGCTAATTATGACACTTTTTTAGTCAACGTTAGTTATGATTTTTTTATTGATGGTAATGAGATTATTTTTTTAGTTTATGCAAATTTGAGTTTTCAATCAACATTGATAGAGAATATTGTGGAATTTACATTGTTAGAATTATTTTTTATGCAATTGAAAGTGTATTGTAATGAAGTCTAAGATTGGAGTAGTGTTGAGTTTCTTTTGTGCAATTGAAAGTTTTTTTTTTTGTAATAAAGAATTAATATATATAAAGAAGTATTTGAGGTGTTTCAGTCTATTTACATAAAATATATCCACAACGAATTGTAACCACACTCCTAACATTTATCCTCATATCACATTTATGTTCCAGACAAGATGCACCCTGATCTATCAAAAGCCAATATTTGTGTATGACATTTAAAGAAAGACAACCGTACAAGTACATCTTGATATGCTATGGAAATGATAAAATACATACAAAATGCTCCCTTTTTGCAGATTCAATTCTGTTACAAGACCTGCGATTGTGAATCCTGCAGCCATGCTAGATAACCAACGTTATGTGTTCACAAAACCCACTCAAAATACATTTTGCCCTTTGTTTTAATGTGTTCAATTTTATCATTATTATACACCTTTCCTTTGTCATTTGTGACTACTTATGACAAGCGACATAGGTGAAAAACATGTTGCAGTATTATTTGACAAATTAAAGTTCTTAGCAAAATTTGCTTACTCAAACATTGTAAACCTTATTTGCAAAACAGGTATGCCCATATTCACTCTCCTAAACAATACATATTTAAATAGTTCCCAGAAAAATGCTAAAGTCTGAATCTCACAAATAGATACTCCCAGTTGCCCTCCATCTATCCATACCCACACTCTCTTATCTCATCATTTTCCATTTCATCACCTTTAAACTAGATCTACATTTTCCCACTAAAAGAAATTATTAAATAATAATTAATTTTAGAAATAAAAATAAATAATTACTATATTGATTAAATTTGATATTATTTTATAAACTAAAAAACTATGGTCTCAAAGTAGTTTTTAAATTGTTATTTAGCATTAACTATCAAATTTTAACTAATATAACTACTATAAATTATAAATTAGTCCTGAATTCTTTCTTTTCTTCATGTGATTTCAAGTTATTATTACATGCCGAAGCCTTTGCCTATAATATAATTAATTTGATTCATTAAATGTAGTGAGGTACAAATTGAATATAATTGTTTGAATATTTTGAGTTGTTTGAGTATAATCCATGTCCATGAACCCCACCATTTTCAAATGGATTGATAAAATTTATTTTAAAAGACTACACACTACCTTCACCCCCTTTATTTAGCTTGGACCAAATATACATGCCCATAGGAAAGTAAATAACCAAAACAAACACAATTAAAGGCACATGTAAGAAGACTCACCTCCATATATTCTTCTGTCATTCATATACAAAATGTATGTGAAAATACATTTGTATACTTCTTGTACCACTTCTATAGAATAGTTTTTGGATTATTTAATCCATAAACTAATCATACATATGAAAAAAGACTTTCATATTATATAATCCAGAGACTAATTACAAATTTAAAAAAAAAATTCAAATTATGTAATCCAAAATATTACAGAAAGAAATTTTTAAAAATACAAAAATTTATGAAGGTAAGAGAAGAACATATGGAGGTGCAGAAGAAACAGTCATGTAAGAAAGTAGAACACCATAGTAATAGAAAGAAGAAAAGAAAAAGACAATTCAGTCCCAAGCCAGAATTGAAAACCCACACACAAATTGCCTTAGATCTTCAAATTGAAATCCAACTTCGGTTTCTTGAATAAGCCCTTCAAATCAGGTGGGCTAAGTAAAAGGGTAGTGACTTCAATTTTAATAGGCTCATTCTTCCTGCACCCCATCAAATATTTTTTGCCCCATCAATTTTGAAAAAAACTGTTTTACCCTTTTTTTTAAAATGACTTCCTATTATCTTCTTATTATACAAGTTTTTTTTCTCTCACACACGCATAAAGACGAAGAGCTTAAATTTATGCAACACAAATTAATGAAACTAGCTGCTAATTTATTTTAACAAGTTTTTTTTAATGCTTTACTTTCTACGAAAACATTCCATCATTGCATTAGGCATTTCTTTTTATCTCTTTTGTTGTATAAGGTAATTTGGATATATTACAGTTCAGGATTTCACATGTTACAAAGAATTAAATTATTAGTTTCAGATTTTATACCGATAAATCTAATTATTTGTCAAATGGTACTGGTGAATGCATATATGCCCAGCATATTTATTAAGTATATTGAATATTTCACCAAAGAAAGAAAAAGAAAATTGAATTTACAAGGGAAATATAGTTGAATTTATTATTGATTCACCCATTTAAAGAATAAAAATAAGACCATTTTGTATTTTGATAAATTTATGTTATAATTTATTTAACATCTATTTCAGAAAAGGTTTTGCTCTTTATAATTGTATAGATATGTTACTTTGATTTCAATAAAATTTTAAAGGCAAATTTGGATTTTTATTTTTTAAAATTAAATAATTTTGATAAGTTATTAATAAAAAATATTAATACTCATTTGGTGAAAAATATATAATAGGGTATCATACATGAGAACTATATCTTATTGTATTTTAGTATGATGTTTGTTATGTATTTTATGACAGTTTTAAGGTGCAAGAGAGTGAAGAAATTACTATATTTCTTTCCTTCCACACAAAATCTTAATATAATTAGTTTCTAGATCCTTTTTACTTTTTCCATGTAGAATTAATTCATACTTAAAATCCTTAGAAAACAAATAATTCTCACGTCTTCTCATTATTTATTTATTTATTATTTTTTTTATAAAAGCTTTCATGATAATGTCTTCTCATTTAAGAGTTACCTTTTTCATTTATTTATGAAATTATTATTATTATTATTATATATATATAGATATAGATAGATAGGGTGGAATCAATTTTATTTGAGTGTTAATTTTTTAACAAGACTAGTATTTTGCTTAGTATATAATTTGGTTAAATTACTTTTTATTATGACTATTTCATAGATTTTTTAAATATTTCTTTTATAAAAAAAAAATAAATCAAAGTATTTGAAGAATAATTTAACAAAAAAAAAAAATCTGATCCGTATATAAAGTACAATATATTGCTATGAATCTAGTATTATAAAAAAAAAGAACATCCAGTACAATATTGAACAACCACATTACCCCTGCTGCACTGTATTTTGGAACTTTGTTTGGTTTGGAAACCAACATAAATACTAAAAGATAGAATCATCATATTTTGTCATTATTTCATTTGTGATAGATTAATCTAAGATAGAAACTATTATTTTTTTTGTTACAACTACTTTCTATTAGATTCAAACAGAAGTATGTTGAAAACTCTAATGTAACCAGTTCTTACAAAATTTTATTCTGCAAACCACATGTATATTGAAAAGTTGTAACTCTTTTCAAAATCAGCTTATGAAAATAAATGTGTTCTACTTCTGTTATCGACAAAGAAAAGAACGCCCTATATAAACTCATGTACAATTTGACCAAAAGGTATAACATATCATCGTTCTTTATTTAACTGCATGGTTACAGATCCCTTTGTAGTTTTTAGGCATGGAGTATGTATCAAGAAAAGAATATGTATTATTTTTATGGCAAAAGAATGGATGAGAATTAGGTATCTCAACTCTTATACACAATGTAGTCTTCATGTTGTACAGTATCAGTCTCTTCCTACCTCAAAATAGTTTCCCTTCTAAGATAACTGTTTGAAAAATAGAATGATACCATATATCTAAATAACTTACAACAAGACATTACCATAGGAGAGTCGTTTTATATGTTCTTTGTCACCAAACACATCATGGTATTTAAATTCTATGCAAGGATTTAAATATTTTCTTATCTGCTGTTTGAGTCTGTCTCACAGATTAGCTTCCCGAAACCACTTCATGGATACATTGTGCTGAGGCATGTGATTGTGGTAATCTCCTTGGATTATAATTTAGAATTCCTTCGTCCCCAGTTGAAATAACTCATTCATTCCCTTTGCTTATGTAGGTGCAAGGTTCTTCTCTATCAAGTCTACACCATGAGTTCTCTAATGAGCCATACCTGCATAATTAAGTAATTTACCTATTGCCTACATATGAAGCATGAACATGGTTACCTTAAGTTTCATTACAGATATTAGTAACTCCCTACATCCAATAACAATTCAATCTTCCAACTATTTATAGTTTACAAATACCTAAAATCTCTACCATTTCAGTAGACTTGTGTAATGACAAATATAATTTGGAAAGGGTGTAGAATTCACAATTTTCAATATGTTAATGATATTACTCTAGATGGATAGGCTAAAGTTCAAAAAATATTGATTGTAAATGCTATTTTGAGATGTTTGAGCTAGTGTTAGTCTAGAGATGAACTTTCATAAAACCAACTTTAATGGAAATATCTAACATTTCTCTTTTCAAGTTTGGTGATGTCCCTTTAAAATATTTGGTTTGTCTATTGATGCACATCGAAAACGTTGGAAAACTAGAAAGCTGTTATCGATTCCATGAAGAAGATAATGGCTCTTGGAAGGATTTTTTTTAATCTTAATTAGGAGTTCATGTTGTCATCACTAATTTAATGTTACCTAGTATTTCTCATTGATTTTTTATCCTTTTTCAAGCTTCCCAAAATGTTGTGTACTTTATTGGTTTGCAAAAATCATTTATGGTAAGGGTATGATGATTCCATAAGTTGGCATGAATGAGTTGGGCTAGGTTTGGTAAGAGAAGAGATGATATATTCACAAAAAAAAACTAGAAGAACTCAATATATATTAGCCTTTTTATTTAATTACAAGTGGAGGTTTTGAGTAACAAGATCACTCTTTGATCATATAAGATTACTTTTTATTGAGTTAATGCAATAATCTTTTAGGGTTTACAACTTCATTGTCTCATTATTGGTGAAATTGGAAATATAAATGATAAAAAAAATAGGTAATTTCTCAAAAAGTAAATATTCCTTATCAAATTGGCACATAAATAGGGAGAAAAAGTTTAGAAGATCTCAAAGTTGATTCCATCTCATGAATATTTATGCAAAGACATATTCGGCAACTCAATAATTACACTACTTTAGAAATTTCACTTTAATATAGTTAGACTTTGTTTTTTGAACATAATTCTAGAACTAACCTTTTGTAGATATTATCCTTTCGGAAATCACTTATTGATCAAAGAACAAGTTTTCTAGGACTACAATGTTTACTCAACATATGAAAGAATACCATTTAAGTCATCACAAAAGTTTTACACTAACACTTGAGATGAAAAAATCCTAAACGTAAAAAAAACACATTTGTATGTGGATATATAGTAGAATTTAAGGAGAGAAGAGAACTTTATTGTTGACATGTCCACTTGTTGAAATCAATTTTTAACTCACCTCTTCCTCTATCAAATGAAGAGATTTACCAATAAATACAACTTCATGGTTGTTGAAAACATGAAAGAAAAGGTACATCAAAAGAGAGAAATTAGTTGTTCATCTTCTTCAACTTTTCTAATGTTTCATGATTCCTAAAACCTGCACCTAGTTTATCATCTAGCCATCCTTGAAACTAATTCAAGATGATATTTTAGGTCTTGAATCATAGGTCTCCCATTCTTAAGAGAGTTGGTGAGTTCTATGTATCTCTATGAGCTAATTAAGTAAAAAACATATGTATGGTTCTATTTTCTCCAAAACTTGAGAAGTCTACTATATCATATAGCACCAAGGGAGTCTCGATCAAGATCATTAATCGAATACCCCTTGCAAGATGTAGTTTTCATAGTTTTCATAGATCCAACAAAGACTTTTTAACACAAAATGATTAACGTAATTATAGTACGAACAAAATGTTACCTAAAATCCGAGGTTAACCCGATAACATGCCTTAATCTCGGTCTACTGTCAGAGGTTCATTATGATCCTATAAATGTGCACACCAACCAAGGTAAAAATGAACATTAAATAATATTTATTGCTCTCACATACTTTATATTAAAATTTAACTTAGATATCAAAGTACTTTTTGAAGGTACATCACCCACACGGATCGAAAATCGAAGATCTTACGGCATCATCAAGAGATCAGTAACATCTTAAGGAGATCAAGGGAGGACCCAGACTTTTCTGACCTTTTGTAAGAACATCTACAAAAGTTGAATACAATACTTAATGTGTCTTATGCACCTAAAGAGAAAATAGATCAAATACTTGTCTTTCATTGGTTATTTATAATAATCTTATTTATGTCTCACAACTTCATGTTGTCAAAGAATTGTATAAGTCAACAATATAAATTTGTATTCATCTCTCCCTACTACATGCAATAATTTTGCCATATTTATTGCATAAAACATAAATTTATGATAATTTAGAATTTGTAGTCTATGCCATTGAAAGCTTCTAATTTTTTTTACATATAAGTTTCAATCAACAATCTAAATCCTAAATCCTTTTTATGTTTGTTTAAAAGTCAAGTTTGTTTATCCCAAGTTGAGTAAAAAGACAGGAAGTGCTAACAACAAATTTTCTAGTACACTATATATACTCTATTATTAATTAAAATTTGCTTATAAACTATAAAATCACATAGAAAGAATCACTAAATATAAATTTAGATTTATAAAAAAAATGGGATTTTTAATACATTTTGATTAACAGAAGAGTGCATTATTAACATTTTCTTAAAGGATCACATTTTTTCACTCTCTTCCTTTCCTAGATAATAAAAAGGAAAACATTATAAAGAGTAAAAAGGTGAAGATGCAGAGAAGATAGGTGTGTTATTGATAAAAGAAATAGGTTATTGATAAATAAATAAAAGGTCGATTCTGTAACCATTTACAATGAGATGGACAAAATAAATTTTGCTGGGTTGATTAAAACGAAATATATGATTAATGTGTTTAGCAAAATTTATTCTTAAATGTTTTGATGGGTTGCAAAATTCAAATTTAAGAACAACTTATTGAAAATAAAATGTGGGAGGTTGTTTTTTTTAAAAAAGCAATGACGAGAAAGTTTTAAATATGAAACCAAACATCATACAGAAACACCATTAACCAAAGTCGAATCAACATTCATGATGTCCACTCAAAATTCCCATTACAGCTTCCATTATGAAGCAGCTTTGGTTCAAAGGTATTTGGGGAAGGGGGAATTGTGATCTCAAGCAAGGGCGAAAAAACCCCTTCAAGAAACCAGCACTCGCAATCTTTCTCTACATGAAAGAAAACACAAATTGGGTAACAATCGACTAATAAAACTATGGGCTAAAAGAAATTGCTGAAGGAAGCTTATGTTTAGTGAATTACAGAGTACTCAAACCTCCATTACCACATGAAGGTAGAGACTCAATTTCTTTTTAGAAAATTGAAAACCTCAAGGATTTACTTGCCGCAAACAAGTTGTACTCCTCCATGACAGTCGTCTCGTTTTCATTGTCAACTTGATCTACAGAACTCTTTGTCTTGAAATCTCCCACATTGTCGCCTTCATTAGAAGATGCAGTAGCCAATTTATGACAAGTTGAAAGGTCTGCTGGACCACCAAAATGAAACAGGGAGAAACCAGTATCTTGTGACTTGGCAGAATTATCATGTCCAACTTCCCCATTCATTGCTGCTTTTTGTGAATTAGCTCCGGCTAGAGAAACCCTTCCCACTGCAGATCTATTAAGATGCTCTTGCAGCATGGATGTTGGCTTAGACATTCGAATCGGTTCCTCAGTATTTAAGCCTTTAGCTCTGGCAACTGGCTGATAAACTGGAACGGAAACAGGGTTAAATAAGGGTGTTGGTTGCTGTAAGCCACCATATTGCAAGCAGAATCGCGGATCCTCGTTTAAGCTATATCCAAAAGGGCCACTATATAAGTAGGGGTTTGGGTACTGGAGAGGCACCAAGCCATTTGTGGAAGCAGCTGGCCATGAAACTGGATTGTGATGGTAATAGCCCATTGCTGAAGGAGTCTGAAACACTGGAAATTGTATATTTTGGTTTGGCACTGGAGGGAGCATGCTTTGAGATTGAGAACACACATTAAGAGGGGAAAAACAATTATCAAAATTATGAGCCATTCTAACCACAGGATTCCCCAATACATCACCTCTTGCTGCATCCAAGGATGGACCAAACGTTGACATGCTGGTCAAGCCCTCGTCATTTGCATCATGAATTTTCTCCATTCCAGCTTCATGAGAACCAGACAATACATTGTCAATGCAGGTTGAACTTTCTCTTACTTCAGATTGTTGGCTAGCATCTTCTGAATCAGATGTTGAGGATTCCGTATTTTCACGGTTTGAAGAGGTGGTATTGTTATCACCCTCACTTAGGCATGATGAACAGTTATCAGAACTAGAAGTGCTACCTTGATTGGGATCAGAAGAATTATTCAAGGAAGAGCCACCCATCATAGATGTTTCAGGTTCCTCAGAAGCAATTTCAGTGGAACTGCAAGATCCTCCAGCTTCAGCATCAAGATCATTCTGATAGCCTTCACCCTCTCCGCTTCTTTTCAAATTACAATCGACATAATCAATTTCAGCTGAACCATCAATTTCATCAATAGATGACCTTACCATATCGAACTGAAATACTTGACCTGTGGAACCCAATGTAACATCAGAGTCTGAATTACTACGAGCATACTTCTTGTGGGACTCCATAGGCTCCCAAACTTTCTTCGAGTGAGGCAAATCCCTACTAGAATAGTTCCCTGAGATGACCCTGCTTTTAGTTCTTCCATTACTCTCGGACATGAAGTCTACATGATTATACTTGCTACCACGGTAAAATTGCTTAGATGTATCTACTGTGGATTCTGACTTACTAGCAAGTTTTGTCTCCCAACTAACCCTATTCATTCTATTATTACAACTGCATGAATGGAAATCATATCTGTCATTCACCCAGCTGTTAGAACTATAAAACCTCTCATTACACTTATGACCAATATTTCGACCATTGGATTTTGCAGCACTTATTCTAGATTGCCTGTTCAATCCATTGATTCCTCTGGAATGCATCCCAAAATTATCTTCACAGTGTATTGGCTCTGATCTTCCAACCACCACACCATTTTCTGAAACAACTGCATTAGAGCGTCTGTCAGACCACTTTGTTGGCGGATCCAGTCGAAATTCTTTCCTATACCTAGGTCTCTGACAATAAAACTTTGATTGCTCAACGGTAGAAGTATCATTCCTGTCTTGTGCATTTGCAATTTCTCCATCATATTCATCATAAGAGTGGTGTTGCCCATTTGCAATGTCTCCCTCACAGACATCGTAACAGCCATCTTGTGTTCTCAAAGTACTACCCTCTCGAGTGAAGTCTTCATCTTGGACTTCAGGATAATCATCCCCTGTTACAATGATTGAATTACTGCCTCTAATAGAATTATTTTGCTCTACATCAGCAGCGGGAGACAATTCTTCCTTTGAGAGTTCAGGAGAGCCAGGAACATCAATTGATTCAGAAAACTTCCTTTCTGTATCCTTCTCCTTTCCTTTAAGTCTTTCCTTTCTCCTAAGTTTTTTCTCCCTTTCTTTTGTCCTTTTCCTCTCCTTCCGTTCTTCTTCTTCACGTTTTTCCTTTTCTTCTTCTTCAAGAAGTTTCATCTGTAAGAATATCATATGTTTATGATTTTGGAAGTAAAAATCTCAAAATGTAAGAGTTCAGTTTGTTAAAGCCTGTTCCTAATAAAAGCAGAATAATTAAGACCTGCTTTTCTAATGTAATGATTTCTTTGCATGCTACATGAACTCGTTCTTCCAGCAGTTTCATAGCAAGACAAACGAATATGCTGTGGGCATTTTGGCGTGCTGTTCCTTCTCTGAAAGCCTTTTCAACCTGAAAGGATAACCCCTTGGTTAGCAACTAAACAAGACAGACAGAAACACACACATAAACACACGTGTGACAACCAAGGTCACTGCAAATTGCAAAATAATCCAAACAACCAAAGAATACACTCACAGTTCTTAATAGCCTTCTCAGGTAGACTGCTAAATTTTAAGCATTCACATTACAGATTTTGAACCCAAGATCCCACAAAACACTAGCACATATCTTTCATTGTAATTAATTAATCTAAACATTTATCTCAAATTAAATGGCAAGTTCATTTTCTATCTTTAGAGTTGGGGTACCAAATTATCTCCAAGGGAAATTTAGCCAAACAATACTTATGCACAGGAAAGCAAAATCAATGGGACTTCAACGTTCACTATTCCACCATCTCCCCTTCTATTGGGAGTTATAGAAGAAAATCTCAGGAACACTAACTCAAGTAAAAACTCAAATTTTCCGTCATTATATATGTTTGTTAAGATAAAAATCTGACCATAAAATTAAAAAATAAAAGAAAATATTGTGTGTGGAAGGCACCAAAAAGATAATAGTCCAATAGTAAGTTAAACACACTTAACACCATCCTATTACTTTACCAGTACAAACATATCATTCATTTGTCATTTTGATATCTAATCCCCCCTCCTTCCTCACTGCACCAATCATACTATTATGTAACATACAACTAAAGACACCATATTATCCTTCAGTAATTAATGATGGAAAAAATTCAAACACAATATAAAGATATCACAAGCAGGACAAATCAAGACATACTATGAAGCTGTAACTACAATAAAACAAAACATGCCTGCTCTTTAAATATAACAGTAGCAGCATCTAGAAGAAATTCTCGAGCAAGTTCAGGACTCTTTGCATGCTTTTGGGGTCGGGAGCATTCTCCGTCAAGCTCATTTCCATCTTCATCAATCAGATCATCATCCTAGAAACAAATGTTGCATAATTAACAAATGAACTTTGACAAAATCCCTCATACATGATTTTAAAATAGTTTCCCTAGTGAAACTTGAATTACCTCTTCTTCTTCAGCCTCTTCAGCATGTTCAAAGAATCTTCTAATACTTTCCCCTTTTGTAATTGTAACATAGCCATCCCCAACAATAAGCCTGCAATGCACACACCTTTGACCCTTTAAGGCATGAGCTTTAACAGAATGTTCAGTACAGCGTCCATCTAGCTTCCAAGCTCGGAGGGTGATGAAGCATGCACTCAAACCACCAAGATCTAGGCCACTAACTTGTACACATCCATTCATTCCAACATTTTCAAATTCCAAAATGTCAGATTTTCCTTCAGTTGTCCCCACAGCCCACTCAAAGTGATGATACAATCCCACAGTATCAGCAAATGTCTGGCGCCAATCAGCTTGAATTGAGTCATCAGATACCTGACAATAACAGATGCATTGAGTTTACTCCTCAAATAGCTTGAAAGAAAACTAACATTTTCATAAGAATGTTGGTATAAACTCTCTCATTGAAATCCCAAACATAACAGAATTCACAACACTGAAATATGGAAGTCACACCTCGTACTGAAAAGCAGTATCAGCAACACAAAACCAGCTGGTGCAACGAGGTTCTCTTCGCATGCGCTTCAGTTCTTTTAGTTCCTTGAATTCTCGAATAACATTTCTTCTACAATCTCTGCAAAATCTCTTGCTATCGAACCTGGCAGATCGAGAGTAACCTTTTAGTCAAATCTAATACATAATTTGCTACACAGACAGAGCCCTAAAGCATGCGTCATAACTAGTTTAAAATAAACTCATTCCAATAAGGAAGCATTGCTAATATGTATTTTAATTAGTATGAGAGAACAGATGGGAAAGAGCTCACTCAAGAATAAAAAAGAATCCTTTCTCTAAGTCTAATAGCATGAAGAACCCCATGAGGTGACAAGTTTTAGATGACACACAAAAATTGCCCCTGGCCTACACGTCAACTTATACTAAAACTAGACGAATGTTACAAGCATATTTTGTCATTCAAGCTCCAATATATTCTAAAGAATCAATCCCCAATTAATCCCCCTCGATTTTAAGGTCAAGGTTTCCTCATCTAACCCACTAGAGTTTGCTTAATTCTTTTCTAGACTTGTAAGTCTTTAACAAAGTCACAATTCTTATCCAATCCCACATTTATACAGTCCAGAAAACCCCTAGTATCCAACTGAATACCTTCCGTAATATCCTAAATGAAGGCTTTCCTTTAAACAATCTAAATCATTATGCATTGACAGCTCTTGACATCAAGCTCACATTTCTAGCTTGCACTATAATCATTTGCTGTTTCATTTTACTATTGTCTAATCTGTCCTAATCAAGATTCAGGATGTGACCTTCAAATGCAGACAGGCTTAGACAACTAATGAAATACAGATCCAGCCACTGGCTGCCCCCTAGTTGGTGAGCTCTAGGACCAATTTGAACTAAGCTTTTAATCTAAACTAACTGAACTCCATGTCTAGGATAGTGCTCCACCATTCAACTTTTTAACATCTAGCAGATAGCTAATCCATTACAAATCAATTGCATACCAATGGTAAGAATATCAAAAGGACATAATCCTTTTTTCTCTTTTCTTCCCTGAATTTTCACGGGAACACAATATTTGATCGTGGTGAAGATTCCATATTCAGGATATTTACGCCCTTTATGATTCATATATCATATTCTCATCACTTATATATCACTTTCAACTGTATCACTGCTTCTAATACAAGAATTTATATTATTAATCCACTGAAAACAAGCTATCACGTATCTAAGTCTAACACAGAATGGGGAGTTAACAAAATAGATAAACACCTGTACATGAGTCTCTCAATAAAATCCTCTTCCTTCATCCTTAGAAGAGATTGCCTTGTCTCATCTCCTAGTGCTGACCAAAAATCCACTAGAGTATCACATGAAAGTCTGGCAGTGTGCAGGGCACAGGTTTCCCTTGTCCCATGCCCCCTACCATAACTCACAATTCCTTGGCTTATCCAGCCACGGCCACCCCCACCACAGGCATCTGGATAAAGAAGTTCTCTTTCCCGCTCCCTAGCCCGTGCTCCATCAAATACCTAATGAGCAAATGTTAAGCTACCAAACAGGGAAAAGGACTGCATGATAACACAATACAAAGTAACACTTACAATTTGCAGTCCTTTCAGAGACTTTGAATACAAGTAGCAGTCCATGAGTGTTAGTGAACCCTCACGCGTTGTGGTCAAACCACCCCAAGGATGGACAGTTGGATCTTGGATTTCATCCTGGACTACATTAGAGATGGAAGATCCACCGTTATTTTGATTTTTCAAACCTCCAGTTCTGCTACAAGGAAAATGAACGACTGCTCCCTCTTGCTGCAAAGATTTCCCATACGTAACAATCTGCAGAAATCCTTCAAGAAGTAACCCATTGCACCTGGAGCAGTACATATTTTTTCGTGCATGCTCAAAAAGGGTTTGCTTGTCTATCCTCAAGAGCTCCAGCCGAGATTGTGGTGACAACTCACACCAAAACTACGTCACAAGAAAGCAAAAAAACACATTCAGCTCATTACAAATTGCAATTTGATTAAAATAAATTAAAGAAAAAATAAAACTAATAGCATGCACAACACATCCTCAGGCCAAACTCTCTCTTTAATTAAGGTCATATTTGAATAAATTTATCCATGAGAATATCTGTAAAGAAAAAACAAGAAAGTAAAATTAATTGAGTTCCTCTCATAGGTACAAATGAACTTGTGTAAGAAACTCAATTCTTTCTACCTTCTCCTATCAATAATTTTTTTTTAAAAATATCAAAACAAGAATATCCAGTTCTAGTGGACACTCATTGCTTCCCCCCTTTGTTCCCACAATTTCATGATTGCGTACACTCAATGATACGTCATTTCATCAGTTAAAAAAGCATCAGGAATCTCAACCACGAGCAAGCCAATGCATGTTTACAAAGTGGCAGATATTAGAATATTACTCAACTCAAAATATCAAACACAAGTAACATAACATCAATTTTAATTTTTTTATATACCTCCACCAGGCACAGACACTCTCACACACAGTGATGTGAATAAAGAATCAAACCGAAATTCCATTCGTCAAACACCAACAACCGAATCAGAAAAAACAAAACAATTGCATCCAACAGTTATAACATATCCCAACCCCAAAAAATAAATTCAATCACCGAATTGTTTCGCCCGCAAGATCCAATACAAGCAATTCACCATTAACAAAACACCACAGTCACAACTCCCAACCAATACCAAAACAGTGATCCAGCACCAATTAACAAAACAAACAAAAACCTCGGAACCAATTAAAACAAACATTAACAACAAAATAAAAAAAAAATAAAAATTGGATCCAGTACCTTGAGGAGTTGATTGTAGCCAACATCGTCTCGATTCTTCGACCAGAATCCATTCGCACAGAATTGGTGATTCCCGTTCGGTAACGCAGGCATTTTCCCGTTCAGACTCTACAAGATTCATCCACTAACAACGCTCTCATTCCCTTAGGATCCGACCTGCTTGATTGAATTTCGTTTATCCGAAACGGATTAACAATTCACAGATCGAGGGAGAAAGAATTGGAAGAGATTTAGAGAGAGAGGGGGTTATGGTTGATGATGATTGTGACCACGATGATGATGATGATGGTGATGAGATTTGGTGTTATGCGAGACCTGTGTTTGTGCTGTGTCATGTGTGTATACGGGTGTGTGTGAGAGAGAAATATATATATACACCCACACATATATACATATATATATATATATATATATAATATAAATTGTAGAGAAGGAGAGAAGAAACACACTTGGAGGAGGATAGAGAATTGCAAAACGGTAATGGTAATGAAATGAATGAAAGTGTGGTGTGGTACCAATAGCACTATGCTTCACACCTTTAAAACTTACCCAAACCTCTTTTCTTTGCTTTCTTCATTCACTTCTCATGTAAATACCACCAAATCTACATTAATACTAATTATAATATATAATACGTTTATAATTTTTATTGTTTTCTATTCTATGATATTGTTGTTGTTCTGTCAAAATAAATTTATTTTCTCTAGCATTAAATTGGATATTATTGTTATTTCCAAGGAAGCCACAAGGTTAACCTAATGACAGGATTTTTGGTAGGTTGGACAATCTTTTTAGGTTAAAAAAATATGTTGCTTACTTATAATGCACAAAATATTTGAGTTCTCACAAGTACTACAATAAATCTAATCTAAAAAAAATCATTATGTTAAATATATAAAAGAAAAACAGTTATATTTATCTAACAATTATTTGTATTTTTTATATTGCTTGTAAAATACCTTGTGCAAAAAATTCTAAAATAAAAAAAAAATGAAGGAGGTAACAAGTAAGTTTAAATGAGTTATATTTTGAAGCAATACAAAATATCAATCCCAATTTTTTTTTTTCATTTTGAAGTCAATCTTTTTTCTATCTTATTACTCTCTACAAATCCATCATTTCGCAAATATTTTAAATGGATTTCATTGAGTGATGTTGCAATGTGGTTTCTATATGCTAAAAATGAAAGAGATGAATTCATGTTGATTTGGTAAATAACCTTATTTATAAAGGTGATGACAATGAGGAATAGGTAATGGTGAAGGGTGACCTAGTAAAAGAGAGCAATCTTTATTTGCTAACACTCGAGGGAGATAGACCTTACATTTATATGTCTCTAACATGTAAAATCAATGTTGTCAAATAACAATGATTGTAAAATCAATGTTGTCAAATAACAATGATTGTGATATTTTGTCTCTCTAAAATCATGATTGTATTATTAAGAGT
This sequence comes from Phaseolus lunatus, assembly GCA_013389735.1. Taxonomy (NCBI): domain Eukaryota; kingdom Viridiplantae; phylum Streptophyta; class Magnoliopsida; order Fabales; family Fabaceae; genus Phaseolus; species Phaseolus lunatus. Next base: position 46,029,259 of record CM023863.1, on the reverse strand, counting down.
ATAAAATATTGTCTATTAGGATGTATTGAGTAGTATTAAGATTAGATGATAGCATTTCGTCTACTCAGTGAATGTATTTCCATCATTATTGTGAAACACATCTAATGATTATATTATATGTGTCTTGTGAACTCCTACATGAGGTTTATTTTAATTATTTTAACATTATTTTTTTGTATCAATTCTTTCTCATGTTAAACTATTTGGAGTACATTGTATAATATGTACTTTTTGTCTATAGAGTCTTCTATAACTCAATTTCTTTGTTTCTTTTGTTTTTGTGTTTTTTTCTATATTGTTTGAATCCAATAATTAACATCGTCTTTAAGAATGAAAAAAGAAAGTCAAGAAGATAAAGATTCTAGACATAGACACCAAGTTTGACATTTAGAAGTTATCTACTAGAATGACTTCAAATCATGGAGGATCAATATAGAATTTATCTTAATATAACAAGGATGTACTTATACGATTAAGGGGGAGGCAAACATGTCATCATATTTGTCTCAAAAGGAGAAAATTGACATGATCAACAAAGTCAGAAGTGTCATAATTATGTGTCTAGAGAAAAAGCATTCAAGGAAGTCACAAAGGGGAAGACTATTGTGTCAATATGGAGGAAACTTGAGTCATTGTATATGACAAAAATATTTGACACATAAACTTTGTTTGAAGCAACAGTTGTATTCGTTCAGGATGAAAAAATCTAGAAATTGTGGAGTAACTAGCAGCTTTTAACAATATTTTATATGATATTTAAAACATTGAAATGAAACTAGAATATAAAGATAAGGTTTTATTGCTTCTTAATGTTTTTCCCAATATATTTAATCATTTTAAGAACACTTTATTTTTCAAGGAGGAACAAATCATAACTTTTAGAATAGGTTTAAACCCCAATTTAAAGTAAGGAGCTTTAGAAGCTTTAAAACTAAGGGTTTGTGAATCAATTTAAGATGCAGAGATGATTTGGATCATGAACTTAGGTTGCGGTTACCATATATGTTCAATGAAATAGTTCTTTTAAGACCTTATAATAAAAAAGCAATGAAAAATATGAGGTCGGTCAGATTGAAAATGTTTGACAGCTGATAGATGTTATTGCAATATGTCAAGTATGCTAATATGTTTGATCTAAGAGTTTGATAACTATGATTGAACTTGGTATTGGAAAAAATTTAAAGGGAGCGTCTACAATTATTGAGGGTGGTGAAAAGGAACAATCCCCATATTTCAGTGGTTCAACAATGATTACGCATGCATTTGTGGCTTGTCTGGTGATACAAGATAAGACGAAGTTGTGGCACTTGAGACTAGGACATGTAAGTGAAAGAGGTTTGGTGAAATTGTATAATTAGAACCTCCTAAAAGGTTATAATATAGAGGAACAGGAGTTTTGTGATCAATGCATATTGGAAAATTCTCATAGATTGAAGTTTGAGGTGATATGAATGTATATAGTATACCATTTGAATATGCTCATTAAATTTTTTAAGATCTAACATAAGCTTAAACTCACAATGAAAAGTCTTATTTTCTCAATATCATAAATGGTTACTCAAGGAGATTATAAATTTATATTTTGAAAAGTAAGACATAAACTATTTAAGGAATGGGACACCATGATCGGGAATCAACAGGTAGTCAAACTAAAAGTGCTTAGAACTCACAATCAATTTAACATGTACAAGAAAAAAAGGAATAAAGATGCATAAAACAGTTGCTAGTGTACCTCAACAAAATGGTCTTGTTGAAAGGATGAATAAAACTATTTTGAAGGGTAAAATGTATATTATTAGGAGTTGGATTGTCTAAGTTCTTTTAGGGTAAAGATGAAAATATTAGTGTATATTTGATAAATGGGTATCCATCATTTGCTCTAAAATTTAAGACTCTCATGAAGGTGTGATGTGGAAATCCAACAAATTATGCTAATTTGAAAGTGTTTGGTGCACTGACATTTGCACATGTGGAGGTTGAAACCTAGGGAAGCTAGATGTTTCATAAGTAAAGATGTCGCATTTAATGAAACTTTGATGACTATGATGTGTAAAAGTCTAGAGAAAACCAAAGAGAAAGTTGATATAGACAGTTAGCTTTGGATTGGAACATCTAAAGAGGTTGAACGATGAAGATCAACCATCAACTTCTCACTTGAAAGGTTAAGACGTGCAAAATTGAACTCTAACTATCAACTTACGTATGATAGAGAGAGGATGGTGATCAAACCAACACAAAGCTTTTCAGTATACTAATCTCATTTGTTATCCCTTTAGTGCAACTGAAGAGATAAAAGGGTTTGAACCTATAAACTTTAAAGAGGAAGTATAGAAGATTAGTTGTGATAGTTTGTTATGGAAGATGAGCTTGAATATTTGAAGAGAAAACGCTTGTGAATCTATCTATAAATCAAAAAATGGTCAGATGCAAGTGAGTATTCAAGAAAAAGGCAGGAATACCAAGTGTGGAGTAAAAAAGATTCAAGGTGAGACTAGTGGTAAAAGAATTTAAGCAAATGTAGGGAATAAACTATAAAAATTATTCTCATACATAGTAAAACATTTCTCAATAAGGATGTTGATGTCAATTCTAAATATTATAATCTGGTGTTAAAACAATTGGACATTTAAAATAACTTATTTGCATAGAAAATTATAGGAGATCATATGTATATAATAACCTAAGAAATTTCTTGAAGATAAGAAAATTTCTCTCTTGCAAAAATCACCATATGACTTGAAACTTGTTCACAACAATTATACTAGAGCTTTGATGATTTCTTAAGAAAGACGAGATTTTATATGTATAGTTATGATAATTGAATCTCTATTTAGAGAAGAAAAAGAAAGAAAAATACTATTTTTATTCTTATAAATAATATTTTAAAAGTTATTTAGCGTAAATATAACATAAAATGACTAAAAAAAATAAAAAAGTAAACTCAAAATTTGAAATAAAATATATTGGTATTACGAGATCAATGTTTGGGATATGGAGTCTTCATAGATATCCAATTGAACTAGGTTAATATTAAATTAAACTAAATTACTATAAATAAATGAGTAAACTCTTAAAAAGAAAAAATTGAATTTCACTATTTCTATTTTATTATTTAAATTTAAATTATATTTATAATAAGACTTGTTAACTTTAACCAAACTTCAATTTATTACATTAAAAGCAATACACTCTAATATAGTAGCTTAATAATGCTACACTGCACATTACATCACCCAACCACAAATGGCAATTGTGGGAATAAGTTAAGGGTGAGTTTTTTCAAATACCAAAAAACAATAATAAATATATACTTTTTATTTTTTTTCTTTTTTTAATAATATTTTTTTTATGTGATCACAGATGATTGTTGTTACTTAAAGTGTCAGTCTAACTAAAATGTTAAATTACATTACATAATAATACATATGAAAGTTTTTATAGAAAAAATATTGTATTTCATAAGAAAATCATGCATGTGTATTTATGAAATCTTTGTTGAAATCTAAATTGAGATATTACTTGAATCTTATAAACTTTTCAATAATATATTAATGAGTTCTTTCATGATTTAGATTCAAAATAATTATTATGATATTTTGGCTTTAAAATCATCATCTTATTAAAAATTTTATGCAGATTATTACTAGGTTGTTGTATTTAGTAATGTTAATTATAGTTATTACTTCAACATAGTTACCACTACTTACTTTTTATTGTGTTTCCATGAAGAAGAAAAAATGGGTATTAGATTTGATTTGATTATCGTAAGGCTTGAATTTTGTCATATATTCTTTGATTTTCTTAAACCTCAGCAGTTTTTTTCTCTCTATAGATTTCCTTTGGAAAAGTAAATAATTTAAACCTAAGATTCTTCTCTTTGAATTATTATAATAAGTTAAATGTTTTACCCTTATATTTTGGTTGCATGTTAATTGAACATTTAGTTTATAAGTTAAATATTTTATGTGGTTAAACATATAAAGATATCACTTTTTATAGCATAGATACTTATAATCTGAGTTAAATATTTTACCTATCTAAACTAGTTAAACATATTAATGATATATAATCTGAACTGAAGTAGAATTTTTTTTTATCGATTCCCTATCCTCTGTAAATAAATTATAAAAAAAACTGATGTAAAGAAATTATATAAAAAAACTAAAATAATTCGTCTATTGCACTAAATATACGAATAAGTTAACTTTAATGGTTGGTTTTCTTAAGAAAATAATGTAATATTGTCATATATATATATATATATATATTTATTTATTTATTTGATTACTCAATAAAATAATGTTACAATTCCAAACTTTTTTTTATAATATTTGACAACATTGTTGATGAGAAATTTTTCATATAAGATATGAAATTTTAGTGGAAATAAATTTTAAATTATAGAAGACAAAAAAGTTTATAAATTAATTATAAATGTTTATTTTTTTCATTATATTGTGTAATAACTTAAAAATAATTAGTTCATATTTATGTGTACAATATACTTGTTTTTACCATAATGAAACATGATTCTTTCAAGGTGGAAAGTGTGATATTTTGAGACAGTTGAGCTTAAATTTCTTATGAATGATCATCGAGTTGCTGTTGAAGATTTGTTTATAGAAGATTCTTTAATGTTTAAGTCAGTAACTATAAAAATTGAAGGATATATGAGTATTGAGTAAGTACTCTCTGTGGAGGCAATTTTTTTTGGCCTACGCTGAAATATCCAAAAGATAATTCAAATAAGAGATATGGTTGGTTAACGAATACTTCTTATTTAAATATATAGATATTGATATAAATATTCGAGTTGTTCAAATTATAGATAGTATTTTATATGTTATCTCTGAATATCTTGGATGTGGGTAGTACATAAGTCCTCAAGCTCAAAATACATAAATGAGATGTAGGCGGACCAATTTAATGAATGAATGAGTTTTAGTGTTTGTTGAGTTTCAACTTAAGTAATTAGTTTCAAGGTTGTATTTTTAGAATAATCTTTTAAAGGTCGAAGCTTTGCGACCTTATCATGGAGTTGAGTTTATTCACATACACATTTATGAGAGGTTTTCCCCTTTAATGATGCATTATTTCTCTTTACAAGACAATTATATCATTTAGGCAGCTAACGTTTTACCTTATCATGTCATATTGCTCTAGGACATGACGTTTTGAGTGTCCCATCATCTTTGTGTTGAATATGAAACGTGCTTTGGTAGTTTTATATTCATACACCACTTCTACTTACATTGTTCCAACCTCTTCCAAAGACAAAATCTTGTTTTTCATAGATCTCGAGGCTTGTTTTAGTATACTTGATAGTCTCACATCTTTTAGGAGTCGAGATCAAGAATAATTTAATTACATTTTTTTTTAACCATCAGAGATGTCTTCTAAGAACAAAATTATGACAGAATTTCAAATTTCAAAACGGATAATATCTTGAATAGAGTGATTAAACTTAAGATCAAAATAATACTAATTTTAAAATAATTAATCCATATTTATTTATAAATGTGCCAAATTAATGTAGTAGCACACACAAGATAAACAAAACTAAAAAAATATTTTACTTTCCCATTGTTTTAGTTGGTTATATATTATAGGTATATATATTGAATTTAGTAGTATATAGTAATATATATCCACAAATATGTTAGTAGTTCATGTATTATTTATATATAAATAACTATGTACTTATCCTGTTAGTATGAATAGATTAAACGTGGAAAATATAATTCACCTTATTTAGTAAGGTTTTTAATTACAAAACTTACCTTGTGAGGTTCTATTTAAAGAACTCAAATTCATTCCTATATGAAATAGGTGATTATTTCCATTTGAAAAATGTATACTTTCTAAATATATAAAATAATAATTATTTTATTTTTTAATGATTTATTTTTAGGTTTAAAATAAATTATTAATATGATAAATAATTAAATTTAATACATAAACTTTATCAAAATTTTAATTTATAAAGAAAAAATAATACTTGAAATTTGGTGTTAGGATTATATCACTTATCTATAAACTTTTATCCATCTTTAACTTTTTTTAAAAGTTATAAATTGTTTGAAAACTCTATAGAAAACAATGTTCTCTAATCTTGCAAAACTACTGCTTGTAACAAAAAAACTAGTAAGTTTTTTTTTTTTTTTTCAAAACAATTATTAGAGTAGGTATAATGAATATTTATGGAGAGATGTGACATTATAATTCAAAGATCTTTAATTGAATTTTAATTCCAACAGGTCCACAAAATTTGCATTTATTTTACAATTGAATTTCTACACATTACATATACTCTTACCTCCTTCTATTTATTACCTCCATATATTTTTATAATTTTAGTTTTTTCTTGTCCAAATTAACGCGTTTACATGCATTGGCTATTAATTTTATTCATTAAATTAGTGTTTAGCAATAAATAAATTTTTAAATGAACATGTGGAAGTCTTAAATTTAAATCTTTTACATTAATGATATACATTGAGAAAGAAGAATTCACATGAAGTTGTCAGAATTTTTTTTAAAAACGTCTTCTTTCTTCATTATATATTAATATTACAGCATTTTTTTATAGTTCTGTTTCTCTCTCTTCAAAATAAATGCAATAATTTATTTAAAAAATTGTAACAGTTTAAGAAAATTAAATAACACTAGTATTTATCAAGCAGTTTTATATGTAAAAAGATTTTTTATTTATTATGAAGTTTAATCAAACTAATTTAATTTAAATATATACGTTATTGTAAAAGATAAAATAACATTAATTAATTAATTAATTATTTTTGTGTATTTTTGTTTTCTTGTTATTATACTAACATCTAATTCTAATGATAAAAAATAATTAATTACTGTATTAATTAAATTGAATACTATTTTTTAAATTAAAAATTATTAGTATTTAGAATAATTTTTATTATTAATAAAAATTGATAAATAATTTAAATTAATATTTAATATTAGTTATTAAGATTTTAGTTATTAATTATTTTAGATTATAAATTAGTTTTTTATGTAAATAATTAGATTATAAATTAATTATTTATAATAAATAATTTAGAATTTAAAATAATTAATACTTAAAACTTTGCTAGTTAATATTATATATTAATTTAAAAATAAATTTATAATTTTTTATTAATAAAAAAATCTACTTTAAATATAATAATTTTTTAATTTATAAATTAATATCTAATTTAATTAATATAATAGTTAATTATTTTTTATTTTATAATTAATTTTATTCAATAATTTTGATTTTCTTACACTGTTCTGGCAACAAATTGATTTCTTTACTACAAAACAATGTGATTCAAATTTTTTTTTTTCCTAAAAACTCGTTACGGAAAGGAATAATATTGCAATTTTATCTCAACACAAATATATCATATGTTTTTTTATAAAAGATTAATACATATTAATGAAAATAATTGTTGTGAGAATGATTTTCTCTATTGTCAAATATCAACCATTAGTTTTAATATTATATATTTTCAACTCAACATGGTATGTTCTCTTTTATTTTAATTTTTTAAAATACTAATAAATATTAATATTTAATTTTTTTTTATCAGATATTAATATTTAACTTTTTTTAATGTACGTAATCTTTTCTAAATATCTACAACTAAATTTTTAATTATTATTTTACTGACATTTTCAACTAAATACAGATTTATTATATCTTTTTTTTATTTAAAAAACCATTAAAAATACAGATATATTATATCTTTTAATTTATTTTAATGTAAAAGGAAATGCACAAGTTATATACTTACTGACATAAATAACTTTTTTTTATGATTTTTAATAGATTCAGATATGAACATCGAATATTAAATCATGATATGGAATAAAAAATCTATAAATTTTTTTCCTTTTAAAATCCTATAAATATAATATAACAAGTGAGTATGAATATGCACTGCTAATGTAAAATATTATACTTTATTGGAGTTGATATAGATTTTAAAATAATTGGCAAAATAAAAGGAAAAAAATAATATAAATGGTGATTTGTGGTTAATATAAAAAAATTATTTACATTTTTACTTAGCTTATATATTAATATTTTATGTTTTTCAAATTTTTATAATAAATATGGGTGTATTTTAAATCAATGCATTACAATTAAATAACCAATAAATATTTAATTATTTATTAAACAATAAATTTAAAAATCATAAATTATCATTTATTGCTTATAAATAATTTTATGTCATCATTTAATTATAAGTAAAAACACTTCAACTCTCATTTATTTTATATCATCCTTTATTTTCATACTTAAATTATAATAATAACTTTTACAGAACTATAAAAGCTACTATTTATAATTTAATTATGATAACAAATGTTTGAGATTCATATTCTAGATAAGGTACTACCATATAATTAAATGATAATATAAATTAAAATATATTTAATAATCAAGTAACACTTAACTAGTTATATAAATGTGTGTTAAAAAAATATATACATAATAATATATCATGAGATTACATCAATAACTTCAATCAATGCAATTTCATCAATAATTTTATATAACATTGATAATAATACCGAAATGAGTATACAAAATCATATTAAGAAATGCTTAGGATCTTGTTTGGAGAGCGTGAACATTCTTTCTCAGATAGGACAATCATGCATGTAAAATGCATCTAAAGATGTTACATTTGAACGTCACTTTATAAAGTTATAATCTTGGTCTTGTAGATTGCATCTAGCTCACCTTAAGACTAATTTACATGATAAGTTACATCTTAATTTCTTCTATTCATGATAGGTAGCATGTAGCATATCTTCAGATTTTATAAAGTTATAATCTTGGTCTTGTTAACTTGCCTATAAAATTCACCTAAAACTTTCATTAGATTCCGTCTAGTACTTTTGTCAGAAATTTTTCTAGTACTACATCACTATGATCAGGGAAACCACAGAAAATGAATCCGCTAATGAAGGTTACAGATTTGGTCAAGAGGAAGAAACCTATAATATTGTAGCTGCTCATGGTTATTTTGGCCGATTGATCTTCCAATATGCAAGTTTCAACAATTCTCGTTCTTTACATTTCTTCCTAGCTGCTTGGCCTGTAGTAGGTATTTGGTTTACCGCTTTAGGTATCAGCACTATGGCTTTCAACTTAAATGGTTTTAATTTCAACTAATCCGTAGTTGATAGTCAAGGTCATGTAATAAATACCTAGGCTGATATTATTAACCGAGCAAAGAAAATTATTAAATAGAAACCAATTTTAGAAACCAAAAATAATTAGTTGTTATATTTACAAAATTAGATACTATTTTAGAGACTAAAAAAATTATTGATATCTAAATTAATTTCTATTGTCAATAAATGATTTCTAAATTGCTATATAATTAGAAACCAAGGTTTTAGATACCAACTTTAAAATCTAAATAATTGGTAGTTAAAACTTAGATAGCTAATTAGATACCAATTTAGAAATTATTTATCAATAATAGAAACTAATTTATAAACCAATAACTTTTTTTGTCTTTAAAATAGTATCTAATTTAGTCAATATAGAAACTAATAATTTTTTATCTCTAAAATTGATTTCTAATTAATGATTTTTTAGTAGTGCACCTAAATTTTTATCTATTGTTTCACATTAAAAAAATTTTGTTAGATAATCAAAATTTTGTATTATTTGTTATCATCAAAATCAATGGTAGTTTTAGGTAAGATACTCAAATATAAACTTACATCAATCATGAGTTAATCGCTTATGTGTTAACGGATTCTAGGAGAAAAAATTTCTTACATACTTAAATACAAAGAATTTATAATTTTTTACAAAAAAAAAAATATGTTTCTTAATTTCTTATTCACACTTTTTTTCCTTCCTCTAGATTTCTTTCCTTTGTTGGCCTTTTTTTTCTCTTTTTCCTTAGTCATATTTATTATAAGGACGTCTTCATGTGTATTTCCTCCTTCCAATATCTTACCACGTATCTTTAAAAAGTTTGTTCTTCAGTCATTCTCACATTTCTACTCATATCAAATAAGGCCAAATAAGGCTATGTTGTAATTTTTTATTGTGTTTGACATAATAGAAAGAGTATATTTGTGAAATTAATATCCTATTTGCTCTCAAGGTTATATACCTCACTTTAACTACTATTAAAGTTTAAATAAAGTTGCAACTCAAATACCAAAACCAATATACAATATAGACTTCAATTTTTAAGGATTAAGTGAAAAGAAATCAAAATAATTTTCCATTATTTTTTAAACTAAATAATAAGAGAAAATATGTTACCCTTAAATAGTAAAATTTTCCTTTTTTCTATATTCATCAAATGAATAGACCCACACATAGTATGTTATAATTATCACGAATGAAAGAACATAAAATGAATTCTTGATATCTTTTCTAAGGATATTCATTTGTTAATCTTTGTACCTTTGATTTTTTTTTTCAAAGGAAAAAAGTGTAGTCTCTTTCATGCATTATGATCATAATACTATGTTTCCAATTGTACAAGAGATCAAGAAGACAAAACCAACATTGGTTTAGCCTTAGCATAACCTCTAGAGCAGTGAAAGTGGATTATGATTTACATCATCGTGTATCAAGTAGCAGAAAAACTTGATTAGTCTCCAAGACTTAATTAGGTGTGGCTATATTGTTAGTGTTAGGGTTTTGTTCAGGACCCGCTGGTTTAGAATTGAGAAGTGGTTGGAGAGCTTTGACAACAATTGTCATGTTTGGCCTGAAATCAGCTTCATATTGCACACAAAGTGCTGCAACTGCTGCTAACTACACGATCATATAAAACATTTGTTAGAAACTTCATACTATATTGAATATTGAGAACATTGATTATTTAGTTAGAAACATGTATTAAAGACCAAATATAGAGAAAGAAAAAAAACCTAACCTTAGCAATTGCCTTGGGTGGGTATTCATTATTTAGTTTAGGATCCACACATTGTTTCACTTTGTCCTCACTCAATCTTGGAGTTGCCTGTAATTGTTGGGAATGGATCATAAGAACATGTAATAATAAAAGTAAAACTAGAGGTATATTCATCAAATATGTTGGTGAATAAGACTTACCCAAGTTACAAGACTTTGTTGCCCTTTAGGCATTGTATGGTCAACAGGCTTTCTTCCTGTTAAAAGCTCCAAAAGAACAACCCCAAAACTATAAACATCACTTTTTTGGGTTATTTGTCCTGTCATTGCATACCTGAAATGAAAATAATTTATAACATTAAACATGCATGACTCACATGATTAGATCTTCTATAAAACTAAAGACTTAAGAAGAGTAGAAGCATACTCTGGAGCATGATAACCAAATGTTCCTAAGACTCTTGTTGAGTGGAGTCGAGCTGCAGTGTCAGAAGATTGGTTTGACAAGTTGAAATCTGCAATCTTTGATTCATAATCATTGAAGAGTAAGACATTGCTAGATCTAACATCGCGATGAACTATAGCAGGCTGACACTTTTCATGAAGAAACTCAAGTCCTTTTGCTGCACCAAATGCAATTTTTACTCTTTGGCTCCAATTTAAAACTGGACCAGGTTCAGCACCTTGCACTCCTTTTCTTCCTACAACACCAAAATTTTAGTGTTTAATTAAAGTAGAGAAATTTTTCCTCAATACTAATATACAAAACTCATTTATTAGTATTGTTTGGCCTACCATGTAATATGTCGTGCAAAGAACCCAAACTCGCACGTTGATAAACCAAAATTCTGTTATTTTCCTCTAAACAATATCCCAGCAACTCCACAAAATGGTCATTTTTCAATCTTGAAACAATTGATAACTGCATGATCAATAATGACATGCATGATGTAAACTATGAAAATTTACTACCCAAAACAATGGCTCAATGAATTTCAAAATCTTGAATCAGAAAAGACCTACTTGTGCTGCAAAATCAGAGTCAGGTTCTGGAGAAGAACTAGTATCCAACTTCTTGATTGCAACATCCATATCATCACTCATCTTTGCATAATAAACCCTTCCATAAGAACCTTCTCCTATCAAAGCATTTGTACCAAAGTTGTCTGTTAACTGATTTAACTTCTCCAATGAAATAGCAGGTATCTCAATTGGTAATTCTTTCTTTGGAGCACCACTTTTGACAATATTTCCCCTTGGTTCTCCTCTATCTCCTCCTATATTCAAAAAGAATAATAACTTACTATAATGCAAATTAGGATATTATTTCATCAAGATGAATAGTAACTAAACAATTAGGTTACCAAATTATAACATTATAGTTTATTTCAATACAAAATGTGCAAAACAACAAATGAATATGTCATCCATTTACATCATACATAAATAATGGGAATGAAAATCTAGAGAGAAAGTTTTAAGAACAAGATTATCCATAACTAGCTTCTGTTGTTTCGCTTTAGCTTATTTTGCGATTGTGGGTTTTAGCAGGACTAGTTTTAATGGATTGGAAGGTGTTGAATTATAAAGATGTCTCAAATTTTTTTATATATAGGTTAAATCACTCCAGAAATGATTCTTATGTATATATTATTTTTTGTTGATTAAAAAAAATAATTAACTTATGTTTAAATGTATTTTATAATCCACATTAAATCAACTACACTTTTAAGTTAAAAATATAATCCAAATTGAAGAACAACATTAAAAGTAATAAGTAATTACACATAAGTTTTGTCCACTGCAAATATCATAAAACATATTATACCACAAATAACAATATGACTGCTAATGAAAATCTCAAACAAGTTTCAAGAACAATTACATTTTTATACTTTGGGTTGTAAAATGTTTGTTATCCAAAAATAAATATTTTTTGTTTGTTTTGAAAGGTAAAACAATAAGAAGAAAGACATTGATGTATATGGTGAATAGAATAAAGGGTGTACTAAGTGTGTTACCTCCACCACCATATGCGTTACCCTTTTCAAGTGATGTATTGTATTGGTTTGCAGGTGGAAGGCCAAAATCCTCTTCGGCACCTCCGCAACACGACATAGCTTAAAATAGTCTAGCAAAAACAAATTGTTATCAATAAGTCATTGAAATTAAATAATGTCTAATAAATTATATGAAGTTATTCTAATGCCCAGATTTTCATTTTCCAAATACTTTATTAACACTAGTGTTAAAGTGTTAAAGAAGGAAGTTTGTCTTTGAAATTCAAATCCAAGCCATATCATAAACTAATATGACAAAATGGCATGGCCCCTCTTATTTAAGATTGGAGAAGAATAAAAAAAAATTAGTTTCATAAGGATCGAATGAAAAAGAAAAAATTGTTGTTTAACGATTTCAAATATAACCATTTTAATATGTTCATTTATGTTTTCTTTTTATATTTTGAGAACTAAATTCAGGGTTCATGTTCTGATCATAACATTGAGATATAATAGTGCAAATGAAAATACAAAGATCACCAATTATCAAGAAGATGAGAGAAAATAAAAGATAAAAATGAAGAAATTATGTTGTTATAGATCGAGTTTGTCGTTGTGACATTACACAAACAACCATGCATAAAAACATAAAAACATAAACGAAACTAAAATTTACAAAAGAAAACAAGATAAAGAAAATATGCATCAAAGGTATTACCTCTGACTTGTTCTTGAACAAGCCAGAATTATCAAGGAGACAATCTATCTTAATGATGAAACCTAAAGGATTATAAAGAAAAAAATATGTACAATAATTGATAAGGTTGGTGAAAAGAAGAAGAAGAAGAAAACATAATTTGTTGTTTTTCTTCTAACTCCTTCCAAATCAAATGAAGATCTACTCTGAACAAAAAGGACATGTTGGTATGTCTTCCGAAATAAACGGCTCTTAACCCAAAAAACCATAACTTAAACTAAGTGTTATCTTAACATTAACCTTCCGAAGTTTGTGTATATACCACCACGATACACATAGTTTGTTTGTTACTATTTTAATGCACAACTCTATGATTTGTTCTCTGTCACACCACACATTACAGGGTGATATTTTCATTTTCATGCAACATCACAATACTACATATTCTTACATGGATTTAAAACTATAATTTCTATTCACTCATTTTATCAATGTTTTCTTTCTTTCTTTTTGGATCAAGTCAAAGATGATGTTAAAAACAAGAAAAGAAAAAAATATTTATAAATATCTTTTTTTTATTTAGTAGATCTTTATTTATTTTAATAATATATATAATTTATTTTATGAATTTTTGGTGAATGTATACGGTAATATATTTTCTAAAATTGAAATAAAAGATTTTAAACTTGTTAAAATAAAAGGTTCAAAAAAATATTTATAATTGTTGAAGAAATAAGCATATTATAAGCTATATATTATAATTCAATTATCATAAATAAATTTATTGACAAAATGAATACATTTATTTTAAATATAATTGGCTATTGGTTCGACCTCAAATATGTTGAGATAACATCGTTAGGAAAACGAGATTCATCTTTAGAAACCTCAAATTCATCCATTGAAAGTGTTCTTAAAGTCAATTACCGCATTTAATATATTGTTTGCTTTGGAGCTTGAAACTCCATTAAGATTTGAAGACCTCAAATCATTGAGATAATATTTTTAGGACCAATTATCGCATTTAATATATTGTTTGCTTCGGAACTTCATCACGTTTGTTTTTAAAAGACGTTTCAAAACAAGTACCGTAAAAAGGTGTATTTAAAAAGAGAACAATCATTTTCAAAAACTTTATAAAAAAGTTTAGAAAAATAAATTTTAGGAATAAACTATTGAATAGTTACAAAATTATTATTTATATACTTAATAATCATTTAAATTATTTCGTTTTGTATTATCAAATATTGAAAAATACAAAGAAAATAATACTCAAGTGAATACTATCAGATTATGGTGTAACAAGTGTTTTGTTTAATGGGTTCAGTCTCAAGGCCCATAAAGTTAAAGTTAATGTTGATATGGGTTCATTCTCAAGGCCCATAAAGCTGAAGTTAATGTGGGAGCATCTTCAAAGAGATAATTTCTTCCTCCACCTCTCTGTAGTTTCTTTTTACACTTTCATAATATTTTCAATTTCAAAATTATCCTTGTGCAAAAGGTGCAAGATTTTATTTATTTTTATTTTAAATTATATAATTCGTAGAACTTCCAATTCTATATTCTAAAGTTCAAAATGTATTTTCTGAGTTCAAAAATACCTTTTAAATTCTAAAATTTAGAATAATACAAATTTGTATTCCTCATTCTAGAGTTTATAATGTATGAATCCGGAAAAAAAAATCTCCATAAAAATATGAAAAAAAGGATAAAATTGTCATCTTATGTATTCTGTGCAAGAAAAAAACATGAGGTACAAGAATAAATTATCTTCATCCTCACATATCCATACAGAAAAAAAAAAAAGGATGTCACAATATTATAGAACTCATCTTAGTCATTACGAAAACAATACTGGAAATTAAATAACCCAAAAAAAGCTTTCTAATATTTTGTTGCAATATAAATTAATAGTTGTTATAATTTTAATATGAAATATATATATATATATATATATATATATATATATATATATATATATATATATATATATATATGCACAAGAAAGGAGGTTACCTATCTGTATAACAACTTTTGGAAATATTTGTTAACACTAGAATTAAAATAAAAAACTTAATTTGAATTCAACAACAAAATAACTTATAAATTTAAGACTTTCTTTTCTTTTTTTTCTTTCTTGGATTTTTTCTTCTCTCCTCAAGTTTTTCCTCTTCTATCATCTCTCCAATTTCTAGAAGTCATTTCTCTTCCTTTTATTCATTAAATTACACTAATGAAACGATGATTAAGTGAAGATCAATTATAATCGATCATAATATTTTTTTTAAATAAGTCTCCTTTGACTTTGTAAATCTCTCTATCTTTATCTTGCATTATATAACTTTCATGTGAAGGTTATGATGTATCATAGGATTAGTAAGATGAGAAAGTTTATACCTTAATTAGAAGTTAAAATTCTAATTTGTGTATGGTGGTTTGGATATTTTCCTAGGTTTAGTACCTTTGGACTTGTAGCTGTTATTTATAATTTGTTTGTGTTAGTAGATAATGTACCTTAAATACAATGTTGGGTTTTGAATAATCAAGTTGAAAATTAATAACTAGATGAAGATTTGATGTTAAAATATATATATATATATATATATATATATATATATATATATATATATATATATATATATATTATATTATATAATATATTTAACACTTGGTAAAAGTAAACTTAAAAAGAGTTTAAGACTTATTTGGAAGTATTAAATTTAAGAGTGATTTGAATGAGAACATTTTAAAGTTTATTAAGTTGTTATTAAGGGTTGAATAGTTCAAAATTGTTTTATTTTATGTTTTTAATAAAAAAAATTTACAATGTGTTTGTTTCGAGTGTTTGATATAGATGGAAATACGGATGACGTTGTTGTTTGTATTAAGTGAAAGGCGTGAAAATGCGAGTAAGGAAAGGTGTGAATGTTGTCTTTTCTTCTTACTCACTAAAGTGTGAAGAAACCATGGAAAAGTGATGCTGATAACTGTGAATTGACCATTATGCTCTTTTACTTTGGTGGTTTTGTAGTTTTGTTGGTCCTTTGTGGTGCATCATTGAGGTAAGGAGTGATGGAACACATGATCTAGTGAGCATGCTAGCACAAAAAACTCGTTTGAAGCAAGAATAATCGATTATATGTTCAAGATAATCGCTTATGGTAGTTTTCTAGTTGATAATAAAATTATCTAATGCCTTTGAATAATTTCATAATAAAATTTTTGAACTGAACATCGATAATATGTTTGTCATAATCGATTATGGTGGTGTTTTTGGTTCATAATCGATTATCCGGTGTCATAATCAATTATGAATCCATGTTGATATTAAATGACGACCTCAATAATGATTTTTGTACAACTTTATTGAACGAATATATTGTATTTTTAAAGGGTAATCAATTATCTTTGTGTCATGATCAACTATAGGTGTATTTTCTATAGTATAATATATTATCATTGGTTGATAACCGATTGCGGCTCCAGGTTGATATTAAATGGTGACCTATGTTTACATATGTGGTGATCCCATTAAGAATTTTTATACAACTTTTTTTGATGAGCACATTAAACCTGAAAATAAAGCGGGACTGTGAACATCAATATCAACACACATTTTAACAAGGTTCATGAAAGAATCAACGAATTACTCTTGAATTATATGCATTTCACTGTTATTACTTTTTAAAACATTATTTTAATATCATTTTTTTTATTCATACTATAAATTATACCGTAATTTATTTAATATCCAATAATTTTGCATGTTCTAACAATATTATATAATTCGTATTCTGCATGTTTTGAGAACATTTTAATTATATAAACAACTAAAATTCACAAATAAACAAATCATATATATATTTTGATTATTTTTAAACACAAAACTAAATTTGTAATTTTATTTATCAATTAATAAAAATTAAAATTTCAATCACATTCATTTCATCACCATTCAATCACTTTCACCTTAAATCTACTTTCCTAAATTTATTCCCAAATTCAAGCAAAAACTTTATCAAAAATTAGTTGATGAGTGTAGAGATTACAAGTGTAGGCAATAAATAGGAGAAATTTACTTAAGTTATATTGAATGATATATAAGATTTGGTTGTGTAAAGGCGAAAGTTGTGGGCCTTTGGCGGCTTACCTGGCCTGTAACTGCAAAAAACTAGTGTCTCCGCTGCGTTCTAGATCCTTCTTGGGTCTTACCAAACTCAGGTTTTCCATATCTTCATTTCTTCATTTTTCCCACTTGGCTGGAATACAACACGTTCAACACCATCGCATTCTAGATCCTTCCAACTCCCGAACCCTCTAGACCCAAACCCAACACTACCGTTATTATTAAAACCACCGTTCTCTTCCCTTCAGCACAACACCACTCCGTTATTTGCGCATTCAATCCCGTTTCGATGGCCAAGTTCGGCGAGGGTGATAAACGTTGGATCGTCACGGAGCGTGCTGACGGCACCAACGTTCACAACTGGCACTGGGCTGAGACCAACTGTCTCGAATGGTCCAGAACCTTCTTCCGAAAGCTCTTCGCCAACGTCGCCGTCGCTGACGGTGACGTCTCCATCACCGTCAAGAAGGTGGAGAAACTCGATGGCGAGGCCTACGTTAATGTGCGCAAGGGGAAGGTGATTCCCGGGTACGAGATCGGCGTGACGCTCACGTGGGAGGGCGAGGAGCGTGGCTCCGACGGTGAGGTCCTGCAGAAGGTCAACGGCTCCGTCGAGATCCCGTACATCTCCGACGAGAACGCCGACGAGGATCCCGAGGTTAGGATTACGGTGAAGGATAGCGGGGAGGTTGGGAAGAGGCTGAAACAGGTGGTGGTGGAGAAGGCGAAACCGGTAATTTTGGAGAAAGTTAGGGTTTGGGTGGAGAGCATGGCGCAGGGTGGGCCCGTGAAGGATGATCTTGAAGCGAAGAAAGTGGTGCATCAGAAGAACAACGGTAGTAATAGTAATGATAATGTTAATATTAATGGTAATAATGAGAATGATTCGAAGAAGAATCAGAAGAGTGAAGGGAAGAAGGGGTTTAAAACGATTAGTTTGACGGAGAGGTTTAATTGTAGAGCGCAGGATTTGTTTGAGATTTTGTTGGATGAGAATAGGTGGAGGGGTTTCACGCAGAGCAGTGCGAAGATTAGCAAGGAGGTTGGGGGTGAGTTTAGTATTTTCGATGGGTCTGTTACTGGCAGAAATTTGGAGTTGCAGGAAGGGAAGTTGATCGTACAGAGGTGGAGGTTTGGGAGCTGGCTTGATGGGATTCAATCCACGGTAAGATTTATGAAAGAAGTGAATTTATTTGAGTTTAGGCTTGTGCTTCTTCTTTTCTGGATTGGTTTTAGAGTGTGTAATTGTCATGGAATCAGAATTTTATAGTAAGAATGGTATAAGAACATATTCTAAAGCTAAGTTTGATAGTTAAAGCCTACGGGAGATTGGCTTAGGGAAGGGATTAGACATTCATATCACGTGGAATCAAGGTTCTAATTCCTCCTAGGGGTATTAACAATTAGTATAAAAATGTCTCTTAATTAGAAATTAGAATGTATGTAGGAAATCCTAAATATGTTATTGTAGAGAGTTTAATTTTGATCCACTCCTTGTGTAGACTTTTATACTGTTTTTGTACTCGCAGCCAGTTGATTTTTGATTGGTCTGAAATCAGTGTAGATATGCTATTTAAAGTAACTATATTAAAAGTCCAATTAAATTCTATTTTGATGAACTTTCTCATGAAACTGAACAAGATCTTTCAAAAGTCTCAATGAATTTTACAAGAACACTTACCAAAATAGTTCTCTTTAATTTAAGGAAAAGAAGAAAATGATGGGTGGACGCTGAAATGCTATTAGACAAACACAAACAAATAGGGATGGAGTTGAGAGGTTTGTAGGTATCATGATAGATGATGTGACAGGGTGAAAAGAGACCAATGAAGAAAAATGATGTGTTTTAGTGAAGTGTTTGTAATAGAGGGACGTTTAGATATCATTACTCTTTAGTTATGATTGAGCTTGTGATGCTAGATTTTAAGTTTAACTAAGCGCTTTGTTAATAGGCTCTGTCATATTTGAAGATGAGATTTAATGTAATGAAAAAAAATATTTTTATAAGTTTTATTAAGAAGTTTATGGAGGTAAACTAGAAACAATTTTTACGAAGTATCAAATATGTTATTATTATAATTGTTTTAACTTACTAAAAGTTGTGTATTTAAACATGGTGAAGTGTTGTGACTGGTGTTTTGTATTCTTTTGAATTTGAAGGGAGTGTTTATTTCTGAGTTGTGTTGTGAATTCTGTAGGTCAGGATTGTGTTTGAGGAGCCTGAAGGTGGAATAACAGTTGTTAAGCTCACGCATAGTGATGTGCCTGAAGAAGACAGGTGAGTTAGTGTTTGGTTGTTTTGGTCCTTTTGCTTTTGGTTTGTTATTTGTTTTGTTACTGAAGTAATGTGGTTGCTTGTAAATGCAGATATGGGAATGCAACTGTGGTGGAAAACACAGAGAGGGGATGGCGGGATCTCATTTTCCAAAGGATACGGGCTGTGTTTGGTTTTGGAATTTGAGGTTTTCTGTATACTATTTGTGTTGTAGAATATTTCTTTTTCCTTTCAAGGGATTTTTGTTTTCTTTTTACTTTTGTATCTTTTATTTAAAAATGAGATCTGTCACCATTCATCAATGTTGTTAATTTTATTGGCATCTTTTGTCATTGGTTTAACTTTTGTTGTACAATGAAACAGTCACAATTTCAACTAGAGCTAAATTGCTCCCATTTCACAAAACTATTACTTAGAGTATACAAATTTCCAGTTGCATGTGTTAATTCCTACTTAATTCCAGCTGTGTTGTGGTTTTAGTTCAAGTTGAAATTGGATATTCAAATGGGTATTGGAGTAGCTACTATGAATTTTAGATTGCAGCCATGCATGCACGTTATATTTGGGAGCGTTCTTGCATAATCATGACACATAACTATAAGTTATTAGGATCCTATGCCAGTTCTAGAATTTGAGTTGGTTTGTCATAATTATTTAACATATTTGAGTGAGTTAGCTAGTTAGATTAGAACTTGTCTTTTTTGTGTTGCCTATTTGTCACTTACATGTAGCTTGAGTTGGCTTGTCAGAATATGTTAACTTATCTTTTGTTTATTGCATATTTGTTACTTATGTGTATATTGTTCATAATTTTCCCGTAAATATCGATCCCTATGAATTTATGAATTGGGTAAGAGATGATTAATTTCTTAAGCATTCTTTCTATTTTTCACTTTAAGTTCGTAATAGACGGGTAGACGTTGTTTTGTTTGTCATTGTTAGGGTTAGGGAGTCCACTGCTGCTGTCTTGTTGGCCACCTTCACTTATTCTTTGATAAGTATCTAGTCATATTCGTCTTGTCAGTAGAACCCTATGCCCACCGTTATCGTCCGTTGTTGTTTGCAGTTGTTCGTTGTCCTAGTTCTCTCAAGTAAGCACCATATTTGGATTGTTTCTCTGAGCAATGGAGAACACAACCAGTCTTGGCGTTCGGGTCCTCTTGAACACCTGAAGCCTTTCCTTCTTTACCCTTCTCTTTCTAAAATGGCAATTGGACTTGTCTACTCCTTTTCTTAGCCCTCCACAATTACTTCAAAAATGTTCATTTCCAAACTTATCTATCTTGGTTTAAATTTCTTGAGCTTTGTTTTTTAGGCCAAGGTTTCCATGATAGTTTGGAAGAAGATCGCAGGAAAATAGCATCTGACAAGGATGAACTTCAACTGTGTAACAATATGTGGAATTCAAGTATATTAGGATCACTTGGACCATTCAGAACTTGTAATTCCTTTTTGAAGGAAACTAATTGTATTCTTTAAAAGAGATTAAAAAAATGGATAAATTCTATATGGATACGATCATTTATGCCATGAACCCAAATTTGGAACATGTGTCCTGATTGATCTAGAAATTTCAATAACGATTGTTTCGTGTTTCCATTCTTACTATCAAAAATGTTAAATGATTTTGTTGAATCATTTGTCCCAATGTCTCAACCCGCAAAAGGAGACGCTATATGGAAATAAAGGTGGATGAAGCGTATAAGGAAAGTCTTATATACCATCTACCCATATACTATAACTCTTAGTTGGCCCATGGCTCTCTGAAGAAGTATTTGTTTTATCTGTCGTTTTTATCTTATTCACAATTTTCTAAATTATCATTGGTTCTTTTCATTGTATACTTTTATTTCATTTGTGTCCTTTATTCAAATCCCTTAAAATGTATGTGAAACATTTGGTTTTTCTGAACGATGACAAACCTTGATTAATGAAACGTAGCATAGGCTCTTCAACAGAACTCAACAGTTGGAAAGAAGATAATAGGATCTATCAAAGTTGGGTTATATTATCGTCTTAAAATAAATTTGGTTGCAAACACTCTTCATTATTGTAACACATTTTCTATTACCGTCCAAAATTACAACTATTCTTTGTCATGATCACTACTCAACATTGAATGTCAAGAATGTCTTGTTCCATAGTAACCTAGAGGAAAAATTTTACATGTAATAATCTTCATGGTTTGTTTTTTAAAGGGGGTGCGAGAAGTTTGTAAATTGCATCAAAACTTCAACAATTTCCATGTGTTTGGTTTAACAAATTCTGTTACTTTATACAAATTCTGTTATTTTATTATCATATCATTATGAAGAATTCATGTAATTAATTGTATATCTTAGATGATATATATATATATATATATATATATATATATATATATGTATATTACATGAAATGACATCACTAATTCTAGAAGTATTTATGTCACTATTGTAAGTTAAAAAATATGTAGAAGATTTGTTGGGAAAGTAATTTATATAAATACTGTTGTATTAAGGAAAGAAATGCTTTACTTTAATGATTGTGTATTATGATGATGATTGAGCAAAAAGTTTTACTAATTTTTAATAAGTTGCTATTATGTTTTTATTAGAGGTAATATACTTTTTGAAAAAGCAAGTAACAAATTGGGGAAGGGGAAAGGTGTTTGTGAGTTTTTGTTTTTATACATTATTCATCTTTATCTAATATCTAATATGTGACTTTTAACTCTATATTTAATTTTTTTTTTTTTTTTCAATTGTGAGTCTTTTTTACTTGACATTGCAAATCCTCTCTTGAAATATAAGTATGCTACTACCTTAAGTCCCTTACTTGTATAATATTTCTTATAAATAACTTCAATTGTTGGATTTTTGAGTGGAGATGCTAGGGAAAATTAATATATATAATCCAGGAGGAGATTTTGTTTAGATGAGTCATAAGTCAATCATATAAGAATTATCACACAAGTTTTAATCCAAAATCTTAAATTTACAAAAAGTGTAGTTCCTCTTTAAACATTCAATTTATTTTCTTTGGCACAATGTTACCCATGACTTTTTACACTTCTTATTATTTTTGTTTTTAGTTTATCATGTATAAATGTTGACGGTAAACATTTTGAGATTAATAAAATGTATTGGTTTTTCACTCAGTATCTTCATGGGAGTGCTAAATTTCAAACAAGATGAAAATTCTTGTTTATCGTATAAAATTTAATATTTGTTGTTTTCCCTACAAAAAGACTTAGATAAATTAACTTATATTACCACAGCAGAACTTACCTTTTAAAATTAATTTTTTGATGAAAAATTATTTCTTTTCACTCTCTCGTCTCTTCGTAATCATAAATAATTTTGTTCAATACCTAATTCTTCCAAACAATAGCCACAAACCTTAAAATTCTACAAATTGACATTGCTAAAATAGTGAAAACGAGTAACACTAATTTGTATACAACTCGCTGGAATATGGAACATGACAAAATGTGGTTACTAAATGATATTGAACAGAAAAGAGATGAAAAAGGAAGGTTGAAGAATATTTAAAAAATACATTTCTAATTATTTATTTTATTCCTTACTTATATGGACATTCATCATTTATATTTTTAGATTTTTTTATTGACTTACTAAATCTAAGCATACGGATTCAGATACTAGGTTTACTATTTCGCAGGGGAAAAAAAAGATAAAAGTATATTTAAAGGGAAATCCTGTTTTTGAAAGGTGAAAAGAAACTAAAACAAAAAGCTTACGTCGCCTGAGAGATTCGAACTCTCGCGGGGAAACCCCATGTACTTAGCAGGCACACGCCTTAACCACTCGGCCAAAGCGACTTGATTGATAATAAGCTTGTTATATATAATTAGTCTTTTCATACCACAAAGGATCCTAGTCTGGCAAAAATACATTTTTCTTTTCTGAAAACATCTACAATTTTATATTTTCAACTGCCCCATGATTTTATACTTATTTTCATTGAATTAATCATATCCTACAAAAATAATTTTGGGAAATAAATTATTTATATACATATCTATATATATGTTATAATTTTGAATGATGTTCATTTCAATTAGGGATAAGCATGAGATTTGGACTGGATTGGGTTTATAAGATACTTATTATCTTGATTTTATTTAAGTTTTTATAGAAATCATTTGAAAATTGAATAATAAGATCTACAAATATAATAATAAAATTAAACAGAGAAAAAAAAATCATAATAAAATAAATAAAACGAAGTTGATGAATAATTTTAAAATTCACAGTGATAAAATTATGTAATATAAAAAATTTATTTTTATATAAAATTGTGTAGGTTTTCAAGTAGGACTGCATGTGCTAATGTCTGACTCTAGAACTAGTTAGGCTTTCAATTTTAAAATACTGACCAAGTCGGTAATCTCAATCAGTCTAATTTTTCTCTTTTAGTTTGATTTTGAGTTTATCATTGTTAAATATATTCAAATTTGTATCAACTCCTAATGGTTATAATATATATATGTATGTATGTGGGTAAATATAATAAGAAAAATATAATAAAAGAGAGATGGGTTCTTTAGAAAAATATAATGAAATAGAAAACAAAAGGTTTAATGTTATATTTAATTATAGAAAAAAGGTAGAAAATGATAATAAGAAAAATGATGTAATAATCTGAAACACGAGTTTCTACTCTCCCAATTTGCTATACCTAGATGAAAAAAATCTATATCTATATAAATTAATCATACTTGTAGTCACTTGAGATATTATAATTATTGAAATCAAATAAAAAAATTCCTCTACATGATTTGTATATACTTGAGCTCTTGTTTGATCATATTATGTGATTCGTGAATAAATAATGTTTAACAATTAAGACACTTTTCAAAATCCCACCAAGCCACATTTTTTGACTCGGTTCACAAATGTAACCATTTCCTCAACATTACTTACTAAGTGGCTAAGTATTAGTGGTCTAAACTTCATCACTTCAGTTCATTCTCCACAAACCATTCTTAAACTACATTTCTCACCACCACACCAATCTTTTCAGTCAAACCCATTAGGGAAATTTGTATGCTTTAGTTCTATAACAAACTAGGGTGACCATTATACTTTTTCATAGCAAACATTATAGAGTCTATTTTTTCATAAATTAACATTTACATAGAGCTTGGATAGAGTTCCATTTTTGTTTTTAGGTTAGTTTCAAAAATAAGAATTTTTATGCCCATCATGTATGTAAATTTTACTATATATGTTTCTGCATTAAGTACGACCATAATAGTTATCAAACAAACTAAAAATTATAATAAAGTGGAAGTGAACTTATACAAACTATAATTTAATACAAGATATTTTGAACATAAACTAATAATAATTGTTGGTTTAAAAAATAATCAAAACACACACGTTACTTATTTTTATAAAAGTATAAAAAAAATTATAAATACCTAAAGAATTGTTTATGAATTTAAAATTCAAATTGGGAATATTATGATTTTATCCGTATTTTTTTTTATTTAATTTCATGGTGTTTGTTCAATTGAATTAATTAATTGATGTAGTTGATTGTTTAAGTTTAGATTTGAGTCTTTAGAAAACTATGATAAGAGAAATTGAATCAATCTTAAATTTGTGAATTCACCTTTTATTTATTTATTTATTTTGTTCATATCTATTTGCATTTTCTAATTTTGTTCCATCCTAAAAATCCTCAAATTAACTTATAAGAGAAAAACAGTAAAGATTAAATACAATAAATATAAATATGTATTCTTTAAGTACATTCTATAAACACAATAAAGACTTGGAAGATATAAGTATTTATTAGTTGAGTTGTAATATATAATACTAAATACTATATATCTTATCATCTTTCTAAAGATTACAACTTTGTATTTGTGATTAATTAAATGAAACAACTATTTCTGATACTTCAAAAATAAAACTATTTTATATTTCATTGTTTTGAAACACTTAATTAAAATTAATTATATATAATGTTATATTTGTTGAAATTTAATTTAACAATATTTAGTTAATGATGGATGACATCTGCACCAAAATACAACGCATTCCGATCCACATCTATTATCCTATCAGAATGCCACGTGGAAGCTATCAACGGTGTAAATTAAAAAAAAAAGTTGAAACAAATTTGTTATTGGTTACAATCAATATAAACCATGTCTTCACATAAGTTCTTGCGGTCACGTTTGTTTGTTAAGAAAAAGGTGATTATTATTATTATTATTATTATTATTATTATTATTATTGAAAGGCTCAAAGTTCAAAGAACCAAGTGTCAACTTAACAAAAATGGTGTCAAATATGATATTCTCTTTTACAGAACAGAAGTCCATGCTTAAGTTATATACTCAATTTTACTAATTCAAATTATCATTAATTTATTTAACTAATGCATAATCACCCAACTAATCCGGCTAAGTTTGAGGGATTCAGATAACTTATCATTTTATCTCTGTTACCATATTTTTTATTATTCCCTATTAGAACTTAATTAAAATATATAATATTTTTACTAAAAATAAATTGGAGAGTCTAATTCGATAAGAATATAATTGATATTCGATTGGGATAAGAGGTCTACTTAAAAAAGTAAGTAAAAACATAAAAATGATAAATTTTTAACAAAAGTATGAGATAAGATTATATTTTTTGAAATAAGATATTTATAAAAATATTAAAATTTATAGATCAAATCACACATAATTAACATAATCCATGCATTTAAACAATTTTGTGAAAATGATCGAAGAATAGGATAAATGAAGAATGGCAGCACTCGTTTTCAGATTCTACACACATCACTTTCTCTCAACCTTTCAGAGTTTATTATAAATGCACATCATCTTATCTTTTTTTTTCACCATTTTAATGATATGAAATATTTATCTAGTGATAACTATTTTTTTTTACCTAATTTAATCATATTTTGTATAAACGCTCAATAAGTAATCTTGATCTGATTTTAAATTTAATTTCTATAAATTAATTTTATCTTAAGAAATTTTATTTGAATTTTCTTTTCTTTATAAAGTTGTTATCGTGATCATGTTATTCCATACTGCAACGTGTCATGGACCACAATAATCTTAATGTACACGGCCATTTACAATAATGCCCCTACCTTTATTTTCTAAAATTAAAAAAAGTTTCGTAAAATATAATAACCGACAGCGGTAGCGTTTGAACGCCGTACAGTTTCACTGTTGACTCTTCTTACAACGGAGATAGTCATGACTGTCACCGTTGATTTGAATAGCCGTTATTCACGGAAAATGATAGTGAAGAATAAAATAAAAATATTACATGTTTTAAATTGGTTTAAATATATTTTAGTCTTGACATAAAAAAATTATTTATTTTCATATTATTATTATTATTATGTCATTTTAATTTAATTCTTATGTATTTGAAAGAAAAGTGAAATAATCGTTCTACATTATACTTCCTTATGACACAATGTCAGTAAATAATGTTTTTAATTTTTTTTAATATTGACAAAAGTACATATATTATTTATCTATTCTATGATGAATGTTAGAAACTAAATCAATTACTTTAGATTTTGGAAGAATAAAAGTAAGAAGAATATTTTATGAGAATTAAAACTAAAATTCTTATATTTTATTTTTATTTCAGATTTTATAAGATGAAAAATAAAAAATGATAAAAAATATTAAAATCCACTCATTTTGTATAAACTAAAACATATATATTCTCTTTTAGAAATAAACATATTTATTTAAAAATAAGTAGATACATGTAAACAATTTTACACTATAATTTAATCATAAAAATCATATTATTTTTCACAATAATCATCTTAAAGTTATAAAAACAATAAATTTTAATTAATTATAATTTATAAGTATTGCACTCCCTTATTATTGGTTTCTGAAATATAATTACGTTTAATTTTAATGGAAATTTATATTCTATATTAAGCAAAACTAATTATATACATATTTTTTTAAATTATCATAAAAAATAAAAAACACATTATAAATGTGTCCACATGAAATTGAACTATAATCTAAAAACTTTGTTCTTCTCAGCTTATTGTAATTAAATTCTAAATTTTATTTGATTTTGGTTTATACAAGTGTATTGGATGTGACTTTTCTTTTTATAAAAGAAAAAACTTATCTTCTTTTTATTGCTCACTTATAATAGTAGAGATCTATACATGAAAAATCTTCATAGATGATAATTAAAATTATTATATTCACTTTGTCTAATATTTTTAAAAGCTATAAAAAAATTCAAAACAATATTTAAAATTGGAAACCAAATTACAACATAGCTTCTAAAATTGCTAACTCTTTGTTGATGATAACCAAATTGGTGGGCATCTATTTACAGGCACTGCACCTAAACCAAACATCTTTTCTCTCTGTTGTGTGTTTGGAGTCACCACCGGCCAAACAGTTACAACACCACTTGTAAGTTGAAACATCCCTGTTTCCAACATTGTATAAGTCTTCAACAACAGCACATGTTCTTTCTCTGTCTCTCTCTTTCAATAATCTTCTTCTTCCAAAATAGGGACTCATGGCTGATGCCACCAAGTACATTCCCATTGGGGGCACCCTTAACTCAGACCTCAGGACCCTTTTCTCCATTTCCAAAACCAGAAAAACTCTCACTTTTGCCTATGCTTTTACTTTTGCCTTTGTTGTTTTCACAGTTTTCCTTGCCTTTTGCCCCTCTCCAAACACCTCCTCTCCTTTCTTCACCAACATATTCTCCTCCACTGCCTCCTCCACTTCCTCCACTAATGCCTACAAGTCCCAACTCTCTTCCATTTTCTCTTTCTTCTTCCACAACACCACTTCATCATCATCATCACCATCATCATTCAATTCCACAACTGCTACCGCCCATAACACCACCACCTCTAGATCTACCAACAACACTTTTCCATCTCCTCCAAAAAGTAAAAGGCCTTTTAAAACCACCCCTTCTGAAAACCAAACTCAAACAGCCCCTTCTGAAAACCAAACTCAAACCACCCAAACTATAAGCAAGATATCCAGCAATCACACAGCAAAACCGCATGATGATGTTGTGAATAAAGAGCCATCAAGTGTTTCCAATCATACCCGACTTTCTGGAACTTCTTATGAGGATAAAGCTTTAAAGAAGACAAATCATTCTTCAAATGGTGTTGCTTCTGCGCCCAAGGTTTCAGGGGGAAGTCCCCATGGGAATCTGAGTTCTTTGGGGAAAGGAGGGGACACAGGGAAGGGAGTTGTGCATAGTAATTACACGGCTTCCCTGGTGAAGAAACAGAAGAATGGGAACAAGGAAGAGGATTCGAGGGTGGAAGATGAAACGATTGAGGCTTTGGTCAAGTGTGATTTTTTTGATGGGGAATGGATTAAGGATGATTCTTATCCTCTCTATGAACCAGGTTCTTGCAATCTGATCGATGAACAGTTCAGTTGCATACAAAATGGAAGACCTGATAAAGACTATCAGAAATATAAGTGGAAGCCAAAGGGATGCAGCCTCCCAAGGTAAGAGAACATGGTGAACTTCTGTTGTTTTAGAACCTGTTGATGCTCAATGTTTTGACAAAACTTGTGTTTATCTCCATTAACGCTTTTGTTGTTTTGATTTTGCATTATGAATACTCGGTGTTTTAGATCACTCGGGATTTAGAATTAAAACTTAAATTATTCGACATGAACTTCGAAAACACCTTGGACTTGCACTTAACTTTTATGATTTAGTTTTGGATAAAACATAGATATAGTTTTTTAAATGTTTCTGATATTATCTAATCAAAATTGGAAGTTTCATTTCAATAAAACATATGCTGATCTTTAGTTGAAATCTTTATTATGTAATTACAAAGCAAAATTCTAATTCTGGTCAGAGAACAACCCCAGAAATCATCAAGGAATTGCATTTAAGTTTGGTCCTTTAATTTCTTAGGTTTTCCATTTGACAGTGTTCGAAGTTGCTTTGGGAATGTTTCTTTGGTATTTTGGATCCTAGTTTGTTGATTTGGTATGCAATCTGTGCTTGTAATTGCTAATAGGTTGGACGGACAACGAATGCTGGAAATGTTGAGAGGCAAGAGGCTTATTTTTGTGGGTGATTCCATCAATAGGAATATGTGGGAATCTCTCATCTGCATCCTGAGAAACTCTGTGAAAGACAAAAGCAAAGTCTATGAAGCTAAAGGAAGAGTCCATTTCAGAGGGGAAGCCTCTTATTCATTCATATTCAAAGTAAATACCAAGTCCTTCTATGTTTTCAATTTTTCTTTTAATGGTGTTTACTTAATTATTATACTAATTGCTTGCTAGGATTATAACTTCTCCGCGGAGCTTTTTGTGTCCCCATTCTTAGTTCAAGAATGGGAAGTTCAAGTGAAGAATGGAACCAAGAAGGAAACACTTCGTTTGGATTTGGTTGGTAAATCTTCAGTCCAATATAAAAATGCAGATATAATCATCTTCAACACTGGTCATTGGTGGACTCATGATAAAACTTCCAAAGGGTAAATGCATTACAAATTCTCTTAGATTTGACTGCAGTTCTGGCTTTTCATTCTTAGTCTAGCAAGTCAAGACCTTGTTAACTAACTTGTTCAAGAAAAATTCTAGGAAGGACTATTACCAAGAGGGAAGCCATGTCTATAATGAATTGAATGTTCTGGAGGCATTTCGAAGGGCAATAACCACTTGGAGTAGATGGATTGATGCCAACGTAGATTCATCCAAGTCTATGATATTCTTCAGAGGCTATTCTGCTTCACATTTCAGGTACAGTGTAGTGTGTTTGGATTCACATTGGACGATCCAACATCATGATGAATACTAGTTAACATGATTTTAGTTAAATGTTCATGTATGTTTGATCTCTCCGAAATATTGAATCTGGGTCAAAAATTGATTTTGAGATGTAATTTTAGATAGTTTTAACACTGGATAAGTAGGTTTTAGTATAAAAATATCCAACCATGAATTGCTTTACTTTAAAATCAATTTTGCAAATTGTAACCCAAACACACAAATGGTGGTTAATTGTGCTAATCTTCATCTTTACTTTGACATTAAGTTTCAATATCATTCCTTTAAGCACATTATTGTAATAAAGAACAAGAAGATTGACACAAAAACATTTTTGTTTCTTATTCTACAGTGGGGGGCAATGGAATTCTGGTGGACAATGTGACAGTGAAACTGTGCCAATAAAAAATGAGAAGTACTTGAAGGAATACCCTCCTAAGATGAGGGTTTTGGAAAAGGTTTTGAGGAATATGAAAACCCAAGTTACCTACCTAAATGTCACTAAAATGACAGATTTAAGGAAGGATGGTCATCCCTCTATTTATAGGAAGCAAAACCTATCAGTAGAGGAGAGAAAATCACCATTGAGGTTCCAAGACTGCAGTCACTGGTGCCTCCCTGGTGTTCCTGATACATGGAATGAGATCCTTTATGCTGAGCTTCTTTTGAAACAGTATCAGAATCAGCATCTGAAGAAGAAACCATAGGTAAACTACACTACAAGTCACTCATATTGAGTGAGTTTAGCTAAAAACAGAACCAGATGCAATATATATACTATTTTTACCCTTTCCACAAAAGGATATGGAAAGGAACAAACCATATAGAACAAGTTTTTCTAGTTTTGTAAAGGTTAAGGTTCACAAGTGTACTTGTTGTGAAAAGAAAAAAAGACACACGTTCCTTGAAAGTTTAAACTAAATGAACATGTTCATATGAACTATAGAAGTTAGTTAGGAGATGGGAAAAGATAGAAGAATATGATGGGTGGTAAAATTTGTGATTGTAAACCACCCTCTAAATTTTGTTTCTAAAGAGAGGTTCAGTTCTGTTGTAATTTTCACTTTATGTGACGCATTGTTCAGATGAATTAGTTTGTCATTATATTTTTATTATTTATAGGATTTGAAAAACATGTACCTACATTTCAAGTTTAGTAAGAAAAATAATTAATTTAAATTTTTTGGAATGATGTGCTTGTTTGGTTCTTTCTGTGAGGTTTCCCACTCTCTTCAGAGTATTTTTTTATGGGTTCAGTGATAATTGTTTTTATGTTGAAAACGATAAGTTGATTTTTGTCAGGATTTGGTTTTAGCCACAAATCATGATTCTTTGATTCTTTGTTCATAAAGAATTCAAATGGGTGTGAACTTTGTTGTGTTTAGCCACGTGAAGCCTTTGACTATTACAAATCATGTTTTCACCATTGTCTCTGTCGGTTCATACACATTTATTTATTTATATATATGTCTTCTATAAAATGATAAAAATATATTTTTTCAGTTTTTAAATAGAAATGGGATACAGTGTCAAATATATTCCGTATTTAGATTTCTCGAATATTTTGTTTTTCAGAATATATTTTTGGAATTTTATTTTTTAGAACGAAAGAAAATTATTTCAGATTTTTTTCTGAAATATAATTTTCAATTTTAAATTTCCAATTCTGGAATAAAGATCAAATTTTTAAAATATCAAAAAGGAATTGATTCAGGTTCAAAATAATTGGGTGGAAAAGGAATTGCCAAAAATGTAAACTCAATCTTTTAGCCTTTTTAATCCTTTGTCTTTTATGACAGATAGATGAATATATATTGCTTGGATTTTATTAATTCTAAATAATTTTATTACACCATTTCACCTTTGTAGTTTCCTTAATTTCTTAACATGTTTTTAATACAAAAAAAAAAAAATCCTTTTGTAATTTCGAATATAAGAAGAACGGGTCTTCGCTATACATTTTTTGACCTTTGTAGTTTTCAACACATAAAACATAAATGATAGAGTATAGTTTTAGTAGTTTGTAATTAAGGTTAGCAAAATACTGAACAAATTGAAATCTTAAAAAAGTGATTGAGTAAAATAGTAAAATAATATAATATTTTAAATAAATTGAACTAAATCTATCATATTGTAAATAAAATAGTTATTTTTCAGCTTTTATATATTATAAACATGTTCTCAGTAATTTGCGGTGCCAAATGCCTTCTACGTTTCATAAACAGCTGACACGGATAAAACATGGAAAACATTTTAATGTAAAATAATTTAAAAAAAAGTATAAGGAGATTATTAATATGTAAAATAAATTGAGGTGGATTTCTACTTCTAAAGAGGATTGGGAATTATGACGATTTAAAAGATTATGTTTTATTATTTGGAGCAATTATACTAGAATTTTCTCTATTTAACAAAACATTATATTTGTAACAGTTGTTGTGATAGTCACATTAATATTTATAATAGCAATAATTGTTAAATAATTTATTTGATTAAAAATTTTATGAGTTTCTCTACAATGAAAATTAAAAAATGAAATAACATTTTTTATAAATTTAAAAAACTTAACGCAAGTTAAAAATTCAATCTTAGAAAAAATCATATGAAAGAACTATGCGTAAATTAAAAAAAAAAGTTTAATTAATAGTGGTTGCTAATAATATTGAGGCAGTTTCTTCCTGCACCCCCATAACGTAATGTAAAGACAAAAATATTATTTTTTAAAAATTCCAAAATGCACATAAGACCCCTACTACTCTTTCTTTTTCCGGATAATGCAATTCAGTAGTTTTATGAAATGGGAAATATGTATTTATATTTTTTGCATTTTGGATTAGGAAATCTGTAAATCTTCCAAATTGGGGAATCCGTAAATCTTCTAAATTGGTGAATCCGGTAATCTTCCAGATTGGTGAATCCGGTAATCTTCTGGATCCATCAATCCGTAACAAAAATTAGACTTTCGGATTCAGCAATCTGGAAATCAACAATTTCCCTTTGAAACACCCCTTTATTTGGAAAAGAATATGATTCACTTCTAGATTGATGAATCCGTAGCACACTCCCAGATCTCGATATCCAGTAACTTAAAAAGCTCTAGTTTTTTCAAATAAAAGGTAAATGACAGTTTTGAGATTTACAAAATTGTAGGGGTGCAGGAAGAAAAACATAGGGGTGCAGGAAGAAGAAGCCTAATATTGATAAATGAACAATTACCAAAGAGAAGATTGAAGTAACCAACTAAAAAATGGGCTGGACTTAGCTTAGCATTAAAGTAGCCACTTATAGATGGGCCTGGACTGCTTTGTTTTTTTTTGCGCCCAATATTAGG
This sequence comes from Phaseolus lunatus, assembly GCA_013389735.1. Classification (NCBI taxonomy): domain Eukaryota; kingdom Viridiplantae; phylum Streptophyta; class Magnoliopsida; order Fabales; family Fabaceae; genus Phaseolus; species Phaseolus lunatus. The sequence goes on along the minus strand of CM023863.1, from coordinate 45,995,126 downwards.
CAATGATTAATAGAACTGCCATGTGAAATTTGTTCTCATTTTAAACTTTTATATTTAAAAAAAAGAATTAATTAAAAATTATGAAAGTACTTTGTGAATTTCATCATAGGTTGTCACGTAAAAAAATTTATTACCTGTTAAGAAGATTTTTAGGAGTGAAGTAAGAACTTCTTCTATCTTAAATTATCCACACTCTTTTTTTTATCCCTCTCAATTTATTGTTTCTCTGAGTAAATATTTACTTTTGTCTTTAAAAGATATTGGAAGTGACAAATAGTTTTTTTTTTTTTTTTTAATTTTACTGACATTGGCCTTCTACCATTTTTATTAGTTGAACAGTTAGTTAGTAAATGTGTTAGAATATCTTTAGTGATGGTTTTTAAATGAGTTGTTTAACTTGAAGAAAACAAATATTTCCTTAGAAAATTTTTATATGAACCAACCAGTATCTTTTTAACTGAAGAAAAATTTACTATATAAGAAACTATTCATTCAAAGCAAAAACATAAAGTTTTAAGTAAATTAAACAAATTTTAAATAAAATTCATTCGAATCATAATATAGTAAAAATAAAAGATAAGAATGAGTTTTTTAATTTTTTTTATGGAATGAAATTAAGTATTTTTTTTTAAAGAATGTTATCACATTATAGAAACTAAAAAATAGTGTCAAAATCACCAAAATTATTTTAAGAAAATTTTATAAGAAAACCATGTCTTGTTAATACAAACAATTGTTTCTGAAGTAGCAATGAATAATGTTTTTCTATCAAGTTCATGTTTCTTTTTCTCTTGGTCATGTAAGACAGACATTAATGCTTGGCTTTGAAAATAAACATTCTCTTACATTTCTTATTTTTCTCTCTACTCTTCACAAAAAGTTATTGCATTAGTCTCCTCAACTTTCTCATGTTTTCTCATTATATACTCATTCATTTATCCCATTGCTGAGATTCTTTATTCTGTGTCAAATAAATGATTTTACTTATGATTTTTTTGGATTATCACGTGCAACAAACATAAGAAAAGAGCAACAACTATATATAAGTTAAAAAAATAAAAAAATAAGATTAAAGAAAATAATTTTTTAAATTAGTTCATATGTAATATATAATGTATGAATAGGTGATTTATAAATGAGATAGAAAAGCCATGAAATAGAGTTATTTGATTTAATTTCCCAATGGAAGATGGAGCCAAAGTGTAGCTGGATATTAGGGTAGTCTAGGGCAAGTAGTCGCAGAAAAGGGTGAATCTTAGCTGAGAGACCCTTATGTTTATAGGCCTGCCCAAAGATCTACTTCAGATGCTCTCTTTAACTTATATGCATCTTCATCCATTCACATGCAAAGTCAAAACCTTCTATCTCTTCTCTCATCCCAACTTTTTCATTCTATATCTATAATATTATAACACATATTACATTATTTATATTATTTATTAAACTGAATGTGTGTACACTTGTTCAATGAATTCAAATTTTGATTGTGTTGATTCAAAAAACATCATAATCAATGAAATGGAAAAAAAATGAAAAGGTTGTTTATGGTATTATGGTGTTAGTAACTGAGGATTAGGGTAACTGCACACCTACACTGCAAATCTCTAGCCCTAAAAATTTGGTTCATAAAGAAAGTAATCCCTTGATTGGACCTAGAAGTAGCAAATACAACAGCCCAAAACACTTTAATGCCCCTTTGTCAATTCAACCATTATGATCTACAGATAAATAATAAAGAAAAAAAAAAAAAGTAGTACAACTTCTCTCTCACCTTACTCACTAATCATAGACATACACCAAAACTAAACTTGTCCTTCTCATTACAAACTGCATCTTAGTGTACAGAACAACCATTTAATGCTACCAATAATGATGCTATTTAAGTCTTCAAGTGTCTAGTACTTAAGGTACTTAAGCATGTAGTACAATATTAAATTGCTAAAAAGCAACTTCATGGTACGTGGGATTTTATATATATATATATTCATATAATTTACATGCTTATATAACATGGTATTACAAAATATTATCATTTTTATATGGATTTTTAAATATATACATTTTAAGGGCAAAAACGTTTTTAAATTTTTTATATTTACTACTCCTTATTGTTAAGATACATTACTTGTAGTTTATGTTCACTTGTAATACATTAACATCTTCTTAAATTATAAAAATAAGAAAATATGACAAGTTAGTATTTTTAAATTTTTTAATATAATTTTATAGTAGATAAACATTCGACAATCATCTCATGCCTCATATTTCATACTACAATAAATAATTAACTATCAAATGATGTTTAATTTTTATATAACATTCATTCATTACTCATGTTAAAAATCCTTTGACATACAATAATAAACACTTATACCAAGATAAAGAGACTGGAGAAGCATTTATGATGTAAAAAGGAATATTTATGATTTTTTTTTTGAGATAGTAGTATATTCAATTGTTGTGTTAATTGTAAAGAAAATTTTTATAAATTTATTTATTTGTTGGTGGTTATCGATTGATGGTTTGTCTATGTTTTATATTTTTTTAGAGTTTGATATGTTGGTGCATTTTGACTTTTGTCAAGATTAGACTTATGTGGATATGATATATTTTTTTTATAAGAGTTAGTTAATAGTTTTTGTTGGAAATTTAGAATAGATTGAGGTGTGGGGTTCTATCTTTTTTCTTTTTTTTTTATATAAGAATTGAATCACATTTTAAGTAATTCATATTTATTTATTTTTTTTTTTTTTTAATAAAAAAACATATTTTTTTGGGCATATGATTTTAAGTGGCTTCTAAATCAAGCATAACCAATTAGCGACCCCATTTTATTTTAATAACATTCTTTAACGACAAATCATCCATTTTCTTCTCTGTTTCTACAATAAATCGATAAATTTGCAGATAGAGTGAAACAAATGAACTCAGACCTTACACATCAATTATCAAGGATGAATCCTCATCAACATGTCTTTATCTAACAAATATGGTGTAATAATTAATTTAGATACATTCTTTTAACTCAAAATTTGAATAAAAAATTATTAATAATCGCCTAATGAATACAACCAGAAAATTAAGTAATTTAAAGGTAAAGTCTATATGAACTTATTAACATATAGGTTAAATTTTACTGAAAATAGTATAAATATAAATGATTAATTTATTACGCATTTATTGATGCAGAGTATATTAAGAAGGTGTTAAAGCAATTAGGAGAAGATTATAGCTCAATCATTAAAAAAACGTCACTCTCTGTGGTAGGATTGTAAAAACACAAACGAATCGAATATGAATATATGATATAATATAATAATGGAAGCAAGTCCTCCTTGATTAAACTCAACAATGTTGTTGTTATTATCCAAACGCGTGGCATTTGGTTTGTTCTATGCTGTTCTCATATTTCATTTTCGTTTGTTGTACTCTTCACTCAGCTGAATGGTTGGAAATTATACGAGAACCATCATTGGTCAATTGAACACATGGATCCTTCATACAGAGTCCATCCAAAACTAATAATTGTGCTCATATTTTTGCTTCTCCACAAGGACACTCACACTCCTACTGCTATATTATTTTCAGTGTAATACTTATATATTTTTTTCTCTATTCTTAAAAATTAGAAATTGCCATTTTGAGCTTTCTTGGTGTTGTTGCAAACTGGTTGAATAAGAACATGTTTGAAACATCCTTGAATTGACCATGAAGGTTGGAATAACATCATACTATTGAGACAAAGGAGCAAAAGTGTTGATTGGTTTCAAAAAACGAACCTTGCCCATGAGTTTTGCTGCCTGGTACTTTTGTAAGACGTGCATCATCACAAATTAATTCATATATATCTACACCCACCAAACTGCAATCATCAAACTTACATTTATATTGTAGATTCAATCTAACATCATCATTGTGTTTTTCCTAACTTCCCATTTTCACTATCATGCCCCCACATTCATATAGGTTTCCACATCCATTAACAATGTATGCATCATCACCAATGCTCAATAGTACACAACAAAACCTTTTTGAAAGAATAATCATGAAATCAATGAGGATTGTTTTCGTGGGATAAATAAACACAATAAAGTTCTCATATATCAAAGAATTAGCAAGAATGAAGCAAGATTTCTCTAAACCTATCAACATCATCATCACCACTACCCATCACCAAAAACTTACTTTCACCGTTGTTAATGCCTATATACTTCTCAGATAAAAAGATTTAATAAAAATAATAGTGGTCTAGGAATATACTTTTTTCCATTTATAAACTCCTGATATTTATGGCTTTGCACAATGTTTAAGGAACATTTAAAATCACTGATATATTTAGTATAAAATATCTTCATTTCATATCCACAACTTTCACTATTAGTTTATACTACAAGAAAATATGACAATTACGACATTCAAGCAGGTACGAGTACAGGTGGAAAATAAATTTATGAGACTTGAAAATTGTAAAACAATAATTTAGGAACAGAATTGAGAGATTTTATAAATAAAAAAGTACTTAGAACAGATATTATTTTGAAAAACGCACTCTTAATAATTGATTAAAATTTATAAAAATTTAAGGATGTCAGATTATATTTAATATTTTTTATTTTACAATTTTTCGTAAATTATAATCAAAACAAAAACATGAATAGGAGTTGTGAAATATACATAAAGGAAAGAGTACATTAAAGAAAGTTAGGTCGACATTTTTATTTCCACCAATCAACCTTCCGTATTAAAAAAACATGTCACGAGTATATTAAAGAACTTCGTGTGCATGCATGCAATTAGTATATGATTCAAAAGTATCACAATATTATAGTTTTCACATAGCTCTTCTGCTAACTCTCATAAATTAAAACAACCAATTAGAGCCATAATCATAAAAACATTATTTAATGCTGCGATGTTGCCATAGATTAATAATAGTTGCACATTCAATTAAGTAAACCATTTGAATCATTCTTTACTATTATATTAATTCATTAAATGGAAACAATCTAATCTCAAATTTTTAAATTTAAAAATCATCGATTCAATTTCTAGAAGCAATTTTGTTGAAGTGAAACTAATGAAGAGTAAATGCTGCTGTGTTTAAAGTACACAACATACCATAGAGTGATTGATAGAAGGAAAGGTGGCAAAGATTTTAAACCTCCCACAAAATAAAACACAGTGATTACATGGTTCAATTATTATTCTCTGAAGTACTTAATTTTGTAAAGCTCCAGGGACCAGTAACAGTACTGGCCCTACTGCAGAATTACAAGTACATAATAGCAAGTAGTGTACGTTAAGGGTAGAAAGGTCATTCAAAAGTTGGCTCTTCGTCATGATGGCCAAGGAAAATAAACGAACCAAGACAAAGACTGAGAAAAAAGCTTTTCATTTCACAATTTCACCACCAAAAAGTATGGTGCATTCTAACCGATCGACAAAAAGGATCATTCATAATTCTTTCAATCGAGAAGAGAAAAAAAAAAACAGATGAAAGAAAAGTCTAAAATATATACAAAACGATAAATAGGGGAAGTGAATCCTTTGTCTTTATCCTCTATGATATACCATAATATCAAGCTATATATTTATATATCATATGTAAAAACCAGCCAAAAAAATGTTCACTGACTGAAGATCATGAAGAAGCTATCCGATGGGCTTGAGTTTGGGCTTGGGCCTGGGTTGCCTGGGCCTGCCCATTTGGGAAGGGCAATATTCTGGGCTTGCTTAGAGATAACTCCACAGGGATTTGAGAACCATTATTGTTAATAGTGGAAGAAGTTTGGTTAGTAGTTGTGGAATTTGTGGCAACCCTTTCACAGGAGGGACACATGGTGAGAGTGGTGGCTGGAAGCTGCATGTAGAATGGTTGAGAAGTTTTCAAGGCTCTTAGTTCTTGAAGCTCCTTCTGCAACCTTCTATTCTCTTCTGTTAGAGTCTCACAGCATCTCTTCAAATACTCACAATCCACTTCTGTTTGCTTCAACTTTGTTCTGAAGTCACATTCCCAAATCAAAACATTGGACATAATGATAACAAAAACCAACATAACACAACACAATTTTAACAGACAAAATGTAAATGAAGGTTGTTCAGTGTAGATTACCTTGCCCTCCTGTTCTGAAACCAAACCTCCACTTGACGAGGAAGGAGATTCAACTGTTTAGCCAAAGCAAGTTTCTGCTTCTGCAAGTTACGGTCAAAATTAAAAATTAATAAGTTAATAATATTTATGACCCATTTATAGAATAAAAAAGGTAGAACAGATGAACTAATCTAGTTTATCTGAAGAAAGATCAAAAGGGTGTTTTGTGTAGACTTACTGGATTGAGAGTGGTGTGTTCTTTGAAGCTTTCTTCGAGAAAAGCTGATTGTTCTTTGGAGAGTCTGAGTTTCTTCCGAGTCGAGCCATTTTCCTCGTCATCGCTCACTCTTGTACCTTCACCCTCTTGTTGTTCCCTCTTGTTTCTTCCTCCAAACTCTGCATTACCGTTTCTTATGCTGAAATCCATCTGAAACGGCGACACCGCACTGCTCGGCGACGACAGCGACGTCCCGTCATCGCCGTCCTCCGCAGCCGACGGAAAAAGATTTACATCCAGCACCCTCGCCGCTCCACCTACAGTCAACAACCACAGAACCAAATCTTAGCAACACAACACAGCTCTCATCATCCTAAGAAATTATATAATAAAATTAAAAATTATCTGTGTTCATTCATCCTAAACAATATATATATATATATATATATATATATATATATATATATATATATATATATATATATTCTTTAACCGTTGATATACGCAACATGAAAAGAACATCGTAGTCTAATTTCATACAAAGAAACCCGACAAAAATTTTCAGAAAAATTTTCTCCTTTCACAATATTCCTTATCTGTAAAAGTCAAACTAGGAAAAATGTTTATTAAAACTAAAAATGCAATGATTAATTTGTTGTTTGTGTGAAAAAGGATGAGATTGAATTAATGAAGCAGCTTGGGTGAGTGAAAGAAAGGTAAAAGGGAGAGAGCATTACATGCTTCAGTGAGCCAAGGGATTCGAAGCTGGGAAGGAGGTTGGGATCTGAGAACGGGAGTGAAAGGAAGAAGATCAAGTTGAACTGGTGGATCTGAAGAACCCCTTTTCTCAGCATCGGTTCTTTTCTCATCAAACCCTTTCCCCGGTGGTATGCAGAACCCAGGTGGGTCCTTGGAGGGTAAATTGACAGGCTTGTCGAGAAAAGTAAAGGACTTGGATGTGTCTCCTAAGCTCAAAGCCAGTTCCATGGTAAAGGGGTTGATAAAAGATGTGTAATTTGAAGCAATAGAGGAAGTTTGAGTGTAGATGATGATGATGTTGTTGTTGTTATATATGTACCGACAGAGAGTAGTTGTAGTTTGTTGAATGGAGAAGAGGGTTAGAAAGAGCACATTGGGTTGGTTGGTTGGTGTTGCAGAAAACTTCTTCTACTTCAACTTCTTGTTCTTCTTCTCCTTAGAACCAACAAGAACAGCAACAACACTGCCTTTTTATGTTGGCTTCTTCCCTTGCCTTTGTGGGAATAAAGATTGACCGACAAACACAGGTTGACAAAGGCACGTGAATCTATTTAAATATTCAACCGTTGTCATTCCTTCCCCCACCACCACACTCCCATAAAATACACCACCACCCCATATAGGCAAGGATTTTTTTTTATATATATGGTAGCTTTGTACACACTTCTCATGGTTTAAGATAAGAGAGACAATGAGTTATGTATGTATATATATTTTTTTAAGGAATATCCCTTGCCCAGTAGGACTCACAAACCAAATCAAATTTATTAATTTAATTTTATCACGCATCATGGTTTATTTGTTATTTTTTTAAAAATTAATTGATAGAAACACGTAATCAACCAAAATTAACTCAACTAATTTTTATTATTAAATATCTTTTAATTTTACCATTTTAATTTTTTATTAATTTTTTGATTTTATTTGTAGTTTTAAAATTATTTTTATAAATACTTTATATTATAAATGAATTAGATTGAATGTTATTAAATAAATCAGATTGGACTGATTTTTTAATTACATTTTTTAACTAATTAAAATGAATTAATAAATATTTTTTATTCAATCAATTATAATTCGGTTCAAAATTTATTCAATTTATCTGTTTTACCTCCCTGAAAATAAGTTATAAGTAACCACAATCATATGCCCTCAATTTTATATAAGAATCAACCATCAAAGTATTTATGAATTTAAAGAGCTTTAAAATAATATATATATATATATATATATATATAAAAGATATTAAAATTATACAGCTAAGTTGAAAGAAAAGTATACATGTAAGACTAAAAATATATCATTCATAATAATGAAAAATAATTGTATAAACTAAACAAGCAATTAAATATTTTTTAAATTGTAAAATCCAATTCAGCATTTATTTTAATAAACTAGCTTTACTATATGTAGTTTCCATTACATTTTTAACCTAGCATATACTTAAGAAAGAGAATGTTGTATTATATATGTATATATAATGAAGCAAATGGAATTTAGAAATGATAATGTAAACATTCGAGAATCTAGAATGAAGGAAAATAATCAGTGGTCAGAAAAGCCGACTGAGATTCTATTAGTTATTTTCCAGTTTATACCGTTTTGAGTGAATCAAGTTAGCCCTATTTTTTGTTTTTAATTCCATGAGTTGGTAAAGCTTACTTGTGCAATAAATTATAAGAATGAACCACCACAACTTTCTTGGCATTTGTCATTTTTTTTATTCCTTTTCTTCTTATCTTCCAAGAAGAGAATTTTTTTATGGTCTTTCTGATGAGAGTTTTTCCTTGCAGAGTTGTCATCATCCAAAAATTTAATAACACAATATAATATGCTTAAGCAAAAAGTGGTATAAGGAAAAGGGGTACAAAGAAATTCCATTCTAGTGTAATGTTGTGGTGCGTACTGAAGCAGGAAAAAGTGGTACAAAAAAATGTGTAGTCAATTTTCAACTGAGTTTAAGCATAGAGATAGGCTCCTCTAATTAAATGTAGTTTTCTTTTTACTGAGCCAACCCCCCATTAAATGGACACAAATTTAAGAGGGTGCACCAAACCAGAAGAAGGAAGAAGAAGAAGAAAAAAAATAGCGTCATGATGACAAGAAGAAAATGATATATCATCTGAGAGACATGTCTGGGATTATAAACCTGCTCCTGTTGTCTTATTGATTAGCCAGTATATATGTTGGCCTTTCATCTATCGTCACCATCATGCTTATTCTCATTCTCATTATGCATGACAGTATGATAAGAATGATCATTTGTCTTTGGTACCCAATACAGAATCATGTGGGCTATGTCTATTAAGGCATGTATAAACAGTTCAACTGTACTGTTTCAGGGTTTCATTTTCCCCAAGGGCTTGCTAATTAATTAACCCTAATATTATATTTGTGCACTTTCCCAGTTAAATAATAAAAAAATTTATCTCTAGATTGTTTAAATGATGGAAGTGAAATGACCTGCTTCTAGCTTCCAGCTAAAGATTTTGAAGCTGCCCAAAAATCCTATTATTTTTAGCACTCAGATATTTCTGAAATATGTTAGGGTTTGTTTCTATTGTTACTTCCTAATAAAAACATAATATTCTTTTTATGGCTACTTTAATTTTCAACACTACAGATATTTTTTATAATAAAAAAATCTCGTTACACCATAATGTATAAATCACAAAGTTCAATTATTTTTAGTCTTGGACTTGATATTGACATAATACCAAGTATGAAAATAATCAAATGCTGGAAAGTTTCCCATGCATTTTATAATAAAATTTTGGTTCATTTATAGAGTCAATTTATTGTTTTTTAAATAAAAATATTTTATTTATCGTTACTTAAAAGACCAAATAAATCACTTTTATTGGTTATATTTTTACAAAAATAGTAAATCCTTATTAAGTAAATAATAATATGTTTTTGGTGTAGTAAAGATGGACCACTTTAGGTTTTAAACTTTTCACCTTTAAAAAAAGTGTTAGATATATAGATCTTGGTCTTGTTTGTTCGTTAAGCTGTCTGTAGCAATCACCAGCTAGTTGGCCGCAAAAGCACGTTTAAAATAAAGAAATAAACAATCATTCATTTTACTTAGTTTTATGTTATTGAATGAAAACAAATTGATTTGTTTTTAGAAATAAGCGTGATGTGTGGGAAGAAAAACATTGGAAAAAAGGTGGATGGGATGATTAGCACGAGATTTGAATTTGACCTAATTCCGATTATTATAATGCATTCATTAGAGAGACAAACCGACCGGATTTTACTATTCCAACAAAAGTTTTCTGCTTTCGATCTTGCTTTGCGTTGGTTTAAGTAAGCAAATGAGTTTGTGGTTCATGAAAAGGGGAAGCCAAAGCTCTTTAATTAGCCTCTCCCATCTTTTCAACCATTAGCATCTTCAAAATCGACATGCAAAAATGAATTGTTAAAAGAAAGAAGAAGATTGGTATCCAATGACAACAAGTCCTTAAAATGAGGGTCGGGCAAGATGTGTACAATCAAGTTCAATAATTCCTTCTTGGGTGAACTCCAAATATTCTTTGCTAATAAAGGATTCATATTTTGAAATCATAAAACTCATTGGGAAAAAGAAAGAAAAAATTGTGTTGGTTACACATTATATGAGGCAATTGGATGTAAGAAAATTTATGTTCAAATATTTATTTATATTAAGATTTTTTTTAAAAAAAAAAAATAAGACATTTTTAAGAGTGTTTAAATTCTTATACATACAATAAAATAATTAGTTCATCTGTTTAACAACAACGAATTATCTTATAGTATAAAAATATTTTATTTTATTTTATAAGATTGAATTAAATTTAAATTTTATTTTATTTAAAATTTATTTTAGTCATACTGATGAGAATTTGTTAAATTTATCTAATATCAAATTTTTTTAAAGTCTATCGTAATCATTTATCAAATTTATGATATTATTTTAATAAAAAATAAAAAAGAATATAAAAGGTGGTAGATTGAGGAGTTTAGGTTAGGGTTAGTGTGAGATGGAAAGGAGAAGGTGAGGGCGAGGGAGAATGAAAGGGAGGGTGGTCCCTTGCGCGTGGGAGGGATAGGTTTGGGAAAGAAGTGGTAATTAAAAATAGGCACACAGAGGAAATGAGGAGGGTCAGATATGTCATGCTTTTGGGATCATTGCAATAATTGAACTCATGCAGGCTTTAATGATAAGCTGCAGAGAGAGATGCGTGAATTATTGGATGGGTCCCTCTTCTCTCTCTCTCTCCCCCTAAACCAACCATGCCATAAAGTCACCCTCATCTAATAATTCCCCATCCAATTACAATGTCAAAAAACCCCACCCCCTTCAATCCAAACTTCTAACAACTTCTATCAACACAAAACAGCCACATAAACACTATCATCAAAATAAACAATAATAGACACCACTCTAGTATTATACAAACTATTTTGGTGCATTAAAACATGCTTCCTAGTATCTTGATATTTACATTCAACTACGTACAAATTCCTAATTTCTCGATCATCCAAAACATTATTCTTCCCTTCAAAACTACCCTCATTATAGTTTCATGAAATTTTATTTACATTGGTCAAACAACGAAACAACAACCACCATGGAATCGAATTGGCACGTTTCATCAATCTTGAACTAAAATATTTTTCCTCTGACTTCAAAACCACGCTGCATGACCCTATCCAGATTAGTGCCTTCATTATCCAATTCTCAACCTAAACACGTAACACATTCATCAGTTAACCATACACAAATATTGAATGAGTATATAAAATTGTACCATCACCGTCACACCTGATTCAAATGGAGTTCTTTTAATCATTTTAGGTCCAAGATCTGATATTATTTTAGGTTTAAAGTGCAGGCTGTTATGAATGTCACAAAGAAACATTGTTCTAATCTTAAGGAGACTTTCGTATCCAAAAATCTGATTTGTTCTATAATACGAAAGAAAAGAAAGCTACTTGGTGTTGGTGGATCAGTGAACGTGGCAGATCAACATTAAATAAAGCCACTACCTACTATATTAAGGTAAGTATCTTTTTTTCTTTAAACAAGTTCTCATTATAGGTCATATTCTTCTTTATTGACTTTGAAATGAACCTGGCATAGATAATTCAAAATAATGCTGCTGCATGTATACGTATATGCTACCATATAAGACCAACTTGTATATTGTTTTTCTAACACCGGTCAAAGATTAGGTCTTCAAAGATTAAGTCTTCAAGTGGGTTGTTATAAACTAAAAATGTGAATACATAATATCAATTTAATTCATTGATTAGTTTACACAATTCCGTATAGTGCAGTACAAACATGTCATGATTGATTCAAGCCCAAAACAGATTAGAACTTTAAAAGAAAACAAATATATAATTAAATATTTTATATAAGTATGGAAAATTGTTGTAGGTTATATTGCGTAAATATTTTTTCATTCGTTAGTTATATATACAAAATCTATAATGATATTTAGACCGAAAAATCAAAACAATATTTTCCAAATTATAAAAAAAAAAAAAAAAAGCATCGTGCACATAACCATCGAGAAAATACAGCCATCTATCAAATCATAAAGTGTAAAATATCTCAAATTGTAAGATTTTTTTTTTCTCTTTATGTAATGGTGACAAAAAATAAAACCCTACTTGAATACATTATCATTATTTAATTAATATTGTAGTCAAGTTTAACACACTCATTATTAAGTTTTATTGTCTGCAAATGCATTTATCATAGGAAGACTAAACTATTAATGAACGATTGAGGAGGTTGTGATCTCAATCGATACAAAATATTAAATTAATTCAATAAAGTTTCACTCTAAAATAAAACAAGCATGGAGACATTTTCTCATATCTTCTTTTTATCATGTGGGTTGAAGATGCATGCATGGTTTTCAATTGTTTCAAGAAGCTCCACCGCAATCAAAATCTACATTAATCTCTTTCGTTAATTAAATTACCAAAATTAACGGCAATATTATTGCTAGCTTTTAATTTTAATATTAGAAGAAAGAATAATTTGATGATTGTTAGAAATTACTACCTATTGAGAATTAAATTTTATGTTTAATTCAACTTTATAAAATTGAGTGAAATTTGTGTTCATTTATATATTAAAAAATATTTTTATCTATAATTGATGTAAGATTTTTAACACATCTCCTCACGTCGAGACCTGTTAACTTGTATATGAAATTATATATTATAGTTGGTCTGATAGAGAATAACCTGATCAACTCAACAAATTTTTATTATAATAGAATTTAAATAATTATCATACCATATTAATAATTAAATTTTAAATCTAAATTTATTTTATAAAATGACTTGATATTTAAACTTATTTATATATTATGAAATATAAATATTATTATTTTTAATCGATATAAATTTGAACGATTAATTAACAAACTTCTCTTATCAAATATAATTATAAACAGTTAGTTGCTACAAGTTCATCACTATAGGAATATTAAAGATTATTAGTGTATGGATAAATTTTGCCGATAAAAGAAAAGTGTATAGATTAAATGATAAAATGATGAAAAAGGAGATAATTTAATAGGAGTGAGAAGTGAGTGAGTGAGTGATAGAGAAAAGATGTGAATGATGCAGAGATGGTATTGAATAATGGAATTTGGAGGCACGTGAGAAGGGGAAGAAGTCACGTGAGAAGGGGGGGTGAGTGAGTAATGATGAGGTTTGGTGTCAGAAAGATAGGAATGACGTGATAGAGGAGAGACAAGTCATGGAAAAACAATAATGGGTCTGCTCTGTTCTTCTCTCTCTCTCTCTCTCTCCATAGGTCACTGCACTCTCTGCTTCTGCATGCTTATAGTTACCTCTACTGTACTCTCTCCACTGCTCCCAACTGGCCACAACCATTAATCATCTGCACCTAATTAATCATCTTTATCTCCTTTGACTGCTTTCCTTTTCCATTTTCCACTTTCCTTTTCCATTCCCTTCATCAATACCTTCACACCTCCATAAATATACTCATTTTAATATTACATTTCTTCAATCACTTTCATTATTCATAATTTTTTTTTTATCTCCTTATCCAATCAGAATACTTTATGCCTAAATTTTGGAATATTAATTCATTATGTTTATAAAAAAATACAACATATTGATATAGTGATTAAACATTTTACTTTCGTATAAATAATACAAAACTATTTACTTGGACCGCAGATGTATTATACAAGGAGACAAAGAAGGGAGGGAGGGAAAAATAAGATAAATACTTCAAAACAAGACAAAGTCCATAGCATCACTTTGTTCGTATATATACGAACATTATATGAGGAAAAATAGATACATAATTCATTATGTCTTTATAAATATATTATATAGAGGATATATTAATTATATGTTTCATACGAATCATTCTGTTTTTTGTTTTTTTTTTTTTTAATTTATTATAATAAATATAATATTATTAAAATAAACAAAATTAATCACATTTATTATAAATTTTTTAGTTAAATCTATTTTTTTACATCCAAACAAGTTCACTTTTTACTTTTTTACTTTTTTTTTTTTCTCTTTTTTTACTCCCACTCTCATTTAAATAAAGTATATTTGTAGTTGTGGTTATAAATGATATAGACTAGGTAGTGAGGCAACAATCTAAAATTCTTCCACCTATATAAGTTTTATAAAGAGAATATAAATATTACTTTTTATTTAATTATAATTTTTTTAAAAATTTTATTCTCTCAAAATTTACTCTTAAGTTTAGAAAACAATTAGGATTTTATTGTTCTATCAAAATATAGTATTAAGGAGGGAATGTAAAGATCAAATTTGACAAACAAATTCTTGTAATACAACCAAATCAATAAATAACAATTAAACTTAGAGATTAAAAATAATTTATCATTATATTAATTAAATTAAATATTATTTTAGATATTATATCATTATTTGTATCTAAAGTGGTTTATATTATTAATACAAATTTATAAAATAAATTTTAAATTAATATATAAATTAGTTAATAAAATTTTAATTAATAATATTTTTTATTTAAAATTAGTCTTTATTTAATGTTAAACTAATCTTGTTCTCTTAAACGGTCTCAAAAAGTGTGAGACCACTAAATTTAGAAAGTGTTATTTAGTTTCAAGAAGGAAAATGACTCAAATGACACTCGACTAATGTTGATGATGATATTTGTGTTAGATGCATATATAATAATGTATTTTATAACAATGACGATAATGGTAAAATGTATGGTATAATATACAAAATATTGTATGTGTTATATGCGTAATACATTGTTTTTTAAGGGTTTGTTATCTGTTATTGGTGTGGTGTATTTTATGGATATGTGATGTAGATATTTAGTATGATATTAGGTCCAATGATCACACTATAAAACACAAAATTTATTAAGAAAATTAAATATATTTTCACTAATAATTTAATCACATAAATAAAAATTTAGGTTGTAAGAAGATGAAGAAAATTCTTGTACCTCCAACTTTCTGTAACAGATTCAAATAATCACTCGAATATAAAAAAAATTAAGATTGATGTTTACTAATATATTTTTTTATAAATTATATATTAATCTCTAATAAATTATGCTTAATATAAATTTTCTGAAAACGTCTCATTGATATGTTTTGAAGATGCTTTCTATCTTAATTGAAAGTTATTCAAGTAAATTTTTCTTTTTAAGTGTGTTATGTTGATACTGTAATGTGATGATATATGTGATACATATATATCATGTTGTATTTGTGTATATAATTATAATTATACTTAATACAATAATAAGTGGGACTGTAAATAATAGTACAATAACTAATCATAATTAAAAAATTGTTTTTGTTTTCCTTAGTTGATTTATACATTCTTGTGAAAACTTTATATTTTAGATTTATATAATATATACTGATATACGTACTGATGTAAGCATAAGAGTTGAATCATTTATAAAAAAGTTCATATTTTTTTATTGATAAAAAAAATTATATTATATAATATTTTAATTATCGACAAGGTTAAGTGTTAAAAAACTGATATAATTAATCTAAAAGATTAATAAAAAATCAATTTCATCTAACACATACACTAAGGAACTAAATTAAATTAGTTTAAACTTAAGAAATCAGAGTAAAAATAAAAAAAATGATAAGAAACGGAAATATTTTTAGGAGTTTAAAATAATATAACTCATGTTTAAATATTTGTTCTCCGAAGAGTGGTTAAACAGAAACAAAAAGAAACGCTTTTCACACTAAATTTCATAGTGATGTGAATATAACATTTGTAATATATATAACATTTTTTTTATAATATTTATGTTCGTAAAATAATACATTAAAGGTCATTATTATATTTAAAATGTTGTATGTTTTAAAATTAAGTAATTTTTTATCTAGAAGTTTTTATAAAGTTAAAAAAAACAATGTATGTGAATTATTATTAGTCTGAACTATGTGAAATTTGGACATAGAAAGACAAAAAATATATAACATTAAATTAATATATTTAATATTTAAATAATGTTTTTACGAGTTGAAAAATAAAAGTTTATATAAATTATATGAAAGTTTTAGATGAGTTGAAATTTTAGAAAATAATATTAGAATGTTTTGGAATGTTATTATTTATGGAGTGAAGAAAGAGGGTGAGAAGAGAATGATTGATAGGTGCATAAAATATTAGGGCATAGTTGAGTGGAAGTTAGATAGATAGAATGAGAGAGTGAGTGATGGGGACAAGGAGACAATCTATGGAGCACCAATCATTTGTACGTCGGATCTTATATGCCCTTACCCTTACCCTAATCTATCACTCTATTCTTCTACCTTCAATCCTTTTCCTTTTTCTTTTTCCTTTTCTTTCTCTTCCTCAATCATATCATCATATTCATACACTTTTTTCTTTCATTCATTTTAAATCATATCTAATATTCTTCATTTCTCTAACTTTTAAAATTCCAATCTTATGTAACTCATACAGATTCAATTTTTTTTCTACAATAACACTTCAAATCATCTTTTTCATGTCAAAATACTGTTACCCATTATTTTGTAAGTAGTTTTTTTTATCGTAAAAATCAAAAAATTTAAAAATACTTCAACCCTATTAAAAATGGCTACTTAATAACAAACAAGTTACTCATGTTTCAGTGGTGAAAAATACTACACATAAACCTAGAGCAACCTACTAATATTATTCTTATATTAAACTCATTTCATCTATTTTTTTATTAAAAAAAAGTTTGATTATTTCTATTTTGTAAAAATTTCCTATTTAAAGAAAAAAAAAGTTGATTTCTTATTGTAAAAAACTTATAATTTGTAAAAGAAAAAGAAAATGGTACTCAGTAGAGGGTCCCAATGTTCTCACTGGACAATTATTGGAAGTTGATTGATTTAAAATTCATTGAATCGTCTGAAACTTGTACGTTAGGTTTCTACTGTACCATGCCTTTTTAAACTCACTTCAATTCCATTGCTAATTTTAGTCAAGCTTTCATGCTATATATATATATATATATATATATATATATATATATATATATATATATATATATATATATATATATATATATATATATATATATATATATATATATATATATATATATATTATAATATATATAATACTTTTAATATATCCACTAGTGTCTATTGTTTTAAAAAGTAAACATACTAACTAGTTTTAATGGTGTTGCTATTATTATTATTATTATTATTATTATTATTATTATTATTATTTATGCAAAAATGTTAGTCATTAATCAAACCTTTGTTGAACTAGTGATTTAAATAATTCAACCCTGATGGAATTATTATTAATATAATGATAATAATAGAAACTAAATAATATATAAATATTAATAATTAAATATGATCATAATTTAAAATACTAAAAAGAAAAATAAAATATCATTACAGATTCTTAATATTCAAAAATATACATAAAAATAAAATTAAGTATATCATAGAAAATTAAATATCAATTTTAATAAATATAAGATTATCTATTAAGAATGATAACTTTATATCTAAAAATGAAAAACGCAATTCACATTTTCTTTTTTTTTAAACAAAATTATTGTTTTTTAAAGGGTGGTTTTATATTGTTCGACACTGTTGACTTCTCATTTTCTAGTTTAATATTGATAAAGGTGTTGCCCATTTTATTTGTTGAATTAAATGGGTAACTTTTGATAATTAAGTGATTCTATTTGTATGAGAAGTTTATGTTATAAACAAATAAAAAAAAAAGTGATATTTGTCGATAATTATCCATTTGACCGAAGAAACCTTAACAGAAAAAAAAATATAATAATCCTATTTTTAATAATCTGATTCTAATATCTTATTACACTTCACATTTGAGACTTTTTATTAACTATGAAGTGTTAAAAGTTTCTTTGCACCATCTTTAATAATCATTTTGGGTATAAGATAGAGATTATGTGAAAGGGACATTTTTATCGTAACATGGTCCACTTTGGAATCTAGGAAATAACATTGGTACTGTTTGGGGGAGGGGATGTAAAAGTGCTTCTCCCATTCTACTTTTAATTCTATCAAACTATTTGAATCAATTAACAGGCTTTATAAAACAGTACTTGTGATTTTTTTTAGAATTTTGATAAGATCTATTGTAGAAAAATCATACAATGATCATTTGCGAGAAATTAAGAAACCAACCATTAAATTTAATTAGTAACCTAAGAATGCCATATAGTAGGAAAAACTAGTTTTGAAAGTTGACCTGTGATCTTTTTTTTTCTTATATGAAAAATGTTTCATATACACTCAAAATGATCACCTAACACAAAGAATTTTATTTTATTTTATTTATAAATATATGATGTGATAAGAAAATAAATAAAAGTATATAATGAACATATTTTAAATACTGGATTAATATATGTACATATTGTAGGATGAGTTTTTAATACATTTTATGTTATTTTAGATTTTTTACCACATTAAAATATATTTTGTGTTTTTATGAGAGATTTGTCTTACTGCTATTTATTTTCATTGACTTTATCTGTTATTGTGTAGGAAAGTACTATAAGAAGTGATTTACTTGAAGAAGTGAAAAATCTCATATTGACTAGAAATGCAGACATTTCATTGTATATAAGTAGATGCAAACCTCATTTTATAAGTCAATTTTATAAAATTGAGTTAGGTTTAAAGTTTACTTCTTAATAAGATATCAAAGTTATTTTCAAGTTTATCCTAATGAAAATTTGTTGGGCTTATCGAACCACCTGCTATTGAGTCGTTATTGGACTACCTAAAATTTATGACTAAAATATTTCGGACAATAGTTATCTTATAAAATGTGTAATTCACCCATATTCTTGTTAATTATTAAGTGTCGCCAATTGAACCTTATATTTTGTCTAGAGAATCATTAAACTTATCCTGATATCTAATATGTGATCCACATGCAATGGGTTGAACATTAAGTGGAGAATGGACAGAAGTTGGTGTGGCTACTAAAATAGTAAAAACTATTGTACGAGAATAAGTATGTCTTTATTGAAAGGATAAACCTAATGAAATTTTATTTTTATCGACAAAAAATAAATAAAATAATATAAAACACTTAAGGATGCTCCATTTTTATCACAAGGAAAAAGTCCAATAAAGAGAGTTTCAGATTAAACCTACAAGATTCAAGAGAACTACACACTCTTGTGTACTAAAACCAACATGATATTCAACCTGAAGTAATAGATCTTAGCTTAATATCATATATTAAGGTTATAATGTAAGTGAAAATTTTCAATCTTACTAACACATAACTTAAAACACTCATTGTAAGAAGAAGCTAGCTGTCTTTTAGAAAAATCTTTGGTTGGTATTAAGAGAATATCACATTTCAAGATATACGAAAATAATTAGCAAAAGTATCATAAGTGTACTACCAATGCTGAGCACCCATGTACATGCTTGAGTAGCCAGTTTTCCGACCATCTTGTTTCACACCCCACAGGTCAATTAGCTATGTCATTAAACTGTCATCATGCGATTATCACAAAAAGACCACGATTAGCGAATAAATTAAGCTCAGTTGGATTATCTTCGTACACAACACTTTAAAATTCAAAATTATAGTTATACATTAGAAATCACCATTGCAAAAGAGGAAAATAAAACTCTGAAACTAAAATCTACAACATTCCTATCATTTTTTTGAATCAATAGTAAAACATAATATAAACGAAGGTAATAAAGATATTCCAACCCATATAAAAAACCTTCCAAAAAGGTTTGAGAGTGTCAAAATTATACAACATATCATACACCAAAACATTGGCCAAAAGTTTAATACATAGTCAAAATATAAAACATGATGACTTCAAAAAATACATGATGCTTCCTTACGGCAAAAAAATACATCTACAACACACTTATTCTTAAAACTTAAGAATTCTATTACAAATACCTGTAAAAAAAATCGAAAGAAGAACAAAAGAAAAAAATGAAATAAAAAAATACAACAACTAAAAAAAACTCTGTCCCTAGAAATATACTTGGTAAGAACAATAACATGAAGAATAACAATGGATCCTGTGTCGAAATATATAATAATAGAATGAAACAATAAGAAATAGTAGGTTTAGTCTCTAATTAATTATGCGAATCATATATAGGTGTTGTCTCCTTGCAATTTTTACATATATTTATATATATAAATAGTATTAGGCATTAGGCATTAGGCATTAGGCACAGAGAGCTAGTATATATACTGTGTAGAATCTAGATGCAGGGAACTCAATGAAGATATGGTCAATCTCTTCTTCCTAATCTTTTTGTAATCATCACTACCCATGTTCCTGTCACCACCATCCAACCCATAATTTCCATATACGCCAACCCTAATGGACAAACTGCTCAGAAATTCCTCTGCTGCCTACGATCATCACAAAACCAAAATACTTTCTCCACTCAAAAATCTTAATATTTTTTATAATTAATATAATAAACTCAATATAATCCTTCCTATTTCTTTATATTATAATTAAAAACAAGCTAGATATTTTAGTATTTAAAGTTGTATAATATTAATATTATTCTTATTTACTAAATAAGGATCATCACATGTTTCAGCAACTTATTAAATCCAAATTATTTATTTCAGAAAGTTAAATGTTGTGACATCAATTTTCAAAGCTAAAAAGTAACATTCTCCTACTTTATAATTTTTTTTTAGTTTGCTATTTATTTTATTTCCATCCATCCGACTTTCTTACGTTAAATATGACAATTTTTTTCCAATTATGCTGCTATTGATAGAAGGGTCGGAGTTTGGAGTCCATGCAAAAACACATAAAGTCCAATTATGCAAATTATGAACATAAACAAGTTTAAAATATGTAGATAATTTGAGAAGGAGTTGGAGTGTGATATTGATGAGGAGGAAGGAGTATTAGAAAAGTTCTTAGCTCCTTTTCCCCACACTAGACATTATGAGACATTGGACATGGTCTTGTTGTTTTTTGGTTAATTATGATGATTGTAATGATTTCCATCATAATCTTCAACTTCTCCAACCTGGAATGCTTCGTGTTGTTGGCAAAGCATGGGACAACTCACCCTAAAATATTTGCACTTGCCTCTCTATTTCATTACATTCCTCATCCTTATACTCATTCCCTACTCTCATCAAATCTTTACTTTCTCATCATGCAAAACTATTACTGCAACTCACAACCTGCTGCCCCAACACTTCTTCAATCAAACACAAATTATATGGGACTTCCCAGATTGCGATTTAGATTTCCATGTCTTAATTCAAATATAGTGATCATCCACTTCTAGATCATCCAAAACCCTATTTCAAAAAAAAACAAAACAAAAACTTTCAAAACATTGTTAAAAAGTGAACTTTAAGCTAACTCAATCTCATAAAATCAATTTATAAGATAAGGTTTGTACCCATTTATATACAATGAAATGTCCTTATCTCTAATCGATGTGGGATTTCTAACATATCCTCCTCACGCCGAGAGTGACAACTCGTGCGCGGGAGAACATATTATGAGTGTTCCGATAACAGTTCAATAGTGGGTGGCCTAATAAGACCAGTAAATACTCATTAGGATATGTTCTAAATGGCTCTGATACCATGTTAAGAAGTGAATTTTAAGCTTAACTCAATCTCATAAAATCAACTTATAAGATGCGATTTGCACCCACTTATATACAATGAAATGTCCTTATCTCTAATCGATGTGGGATCTTCAACAAACATTTTTCTATTTTAATGTCAGTTGATGAATGAAAGAGATTAATTTACTTTAATTTGAACTACATTTTTTTTAATACGATTACTAATTTATATTAAACGTGATATTCATATTTCATCGCATTTTAAAATACTTATGGATGTTCAACACAGAAAACGAGAGGGATAGGAACTAATTTTAATCGCACGATCAATTATAAATGATCAAGATTAAAAATTATATTAAATATGCTTTTTTATCGAAAAAATAAATAAATTATAGAATAAAAAAGACATTTACACTCACTTCTTCAAAAGTAACAAAACCCTAAAAGTTTATCAGCGACTATATAATAAAAATCAACACAATCCAAACCAATAGTCGTAAGACTAAAAACTACACTAAAATAAGCTACCACACCACAAAATAGTTTAGCTTCTATTTTTTATTTTAATTCTATCTCATCGTGTTAGAATATAGAGATTTATAATCTCTCTATATCAATTACAAATGATTTTCTGAAAATCTCTACTTATTACTGGAAACTTGCGTATCTTATAAGAGTTCTATTTCATTAGTAACATTCAATATATGTTTATATATATATATATATATATATATATATATATATATATATATAATATATATATATATATATATATAAAGTTATACCTTAAATATAATTAAAGAACATTTTTGTTTTATGATCTAATCAACATTTCAATTTAAATAATCTATAATATCAAATATTTAAGAACTATATTTAATAAAATAGTGTCATTTAAATTTATTTTAAAAAGTTACAATACGAGAATTTTCGAGGAGGTCAACCATTCTAATATTATTCTCGCTCTCTTAAATATAGTCAAAGAATATTTTTGTTTATATAATCAACATTCCAACTTAAGTATTCTATAGTATCATATATTTAAGACCCATCTTTTTAAAAAAATAGTGTCATTTAAATATATATATATATATATATATATATATATATATATATATATATATATATATATATATATATATATATATATATATATATATATATTATATATATAAAATAAACCAATATTTTTCATGTTGCTACATCTGTTTTGTCATTGGAAAGTCCTTGGGAGAAGGTGGTCAACCAAATAATCAGATTTCCTTGTTGCATAGTTTCAGAAAAGAATTTGGTGGTTAGTGATGAGAGGAATTTGGAGGAAGCATGCCTGAGATTGAGAGGGATGAGTGTATAATTATTATAATAATTATGAAAGTGATGATAAGAATGATAAACAATAATGAAAGTTTGTCGAAAAGAATAATGATTAGGGTAGAAAATGGAATATTGGGTTTCATTATGGAAGCATAAAAAGAAGAGTGAAGTTTGGAATGATGATGATGATGGTGCCAAGTTTTGTTGACCACAAAACAATGGAAACAAACAGGAGATAAGATGCCTTCTCATACACTCACTCGTGTGTCCAATCATGCCCTTTCTACTTTCTTCTTCTTTCTAACTTCCTTTTATTTGGTTTCCAAATTCATTAGTATGAATAAATAAAAATATATAAATACTCAATTTTAAATATTTATTTTTTAATATATTATAAAATATAATGTACTTTTGTTGAATAGTGTTATAGGAGAGTTAGTAAATTGGAATCAATGAATGTTTGTCACGTGTTTGGAATGCAACAAAATTACTTTCTTCCTTCTTATTTAATGCACCTCGATCTTAGTTTCAAATAAACAATATTTTTCTTATGTACTATTCAAAAAATAAAAACAAATGTTATAATGATTTTATTAAAATAAAAAAATATTGCATTTCTTAGTACATATAGATACAAGGTATAAATCTTTGCTGATATTTCTCACAATATTTTTATAATATTGAAACTAAAATTAGATGTAACTTTTATTAAGCATTGTTTTCCTGGCGTCGTTTTATATCAAAACTTTTGATAAATAATCAGAATAGTATATATTTTCTTCAGTTTAAAAATTTTATTATTAATCTTGAAATTTGGGATGAATCCAGGTTTTATTCCTAACTAAAAAACAGTTTTTAAATTTGAAAAAAAAAAAAGAATTTAACTCTTTAAATTTATTATATTTTGATAAAATAATTTAAATTCCTCCAATTTAATATTTTTTACCAATTTAAAGGAAGTTAGAATACATATTTTTTAAAATTTAAGAGATCGAAATTAGATTTATTTTAAATTTCAGACTATAAATATAATTAAACGTTATTTTTAATATATTTAAAAAAGAAAATGTGGTTATTAAATAGGTTGCAATCAAAACTCAATTTGTGAATCAGTTGACATTTGATTGGATTTGGAAACACCAAAACCAAACCTACTTCCTTTTGTACAGGTGACACATGGGCCTTTAATTGGGATTAGGCCCATTAATCATATCTTGAAATAAAAAGACTAAATTTTAGCAAATTCGCCCCAGACCATATCAATTTCAAACACACACCCAATCAGCCATTGAAAATGACCTTAAGTGAAAGTAGGATATGGATAGAAAAACACTTTCGAAATGTTTTTTCTGTAATACATTTCTGGATTTAGAATACAGTTTTGGATTCTGCAAATTATTTTCTAAAATATATTTTCAGATTTTGTGTTTCATATTTTTTTTTTGGAAATAAATTTCTGGATTTGGATCGGAAAACATTTTTGAATTATGGAAATTCTTTTTTGAAATGAATTTTCAAATTTTGTGTTCTATATTTTTTATTTTATAATGTATTTTTTTCATTTTGGATTTCCTTTTTCAGAATAAAATTTAACTTTTAAATTATATTTTTTGAGTTTCAGATTTTCAAATCCAAAATAAAGAGTAATTTTGCAAAATTCAAATGATGATTCATTGCAGGTTGAAATTGATATGGTGGAGGAAGAACTTATCCTAAATTTTCTAGGATTGGGCCCTTTCAGCCTCATCGAACTGTAATTTTGACCCAATAGATAGAGAAATTTCTACCAATGGGCTTGATTTGGTTTGGACCATCCTGATCCAATTCCAGTATATAAGAGCCGTAGTACAATTAAGTAAATTTTTATTATCTTTAATTTTGTACTTCCACCATCTTAGTTATTTGCTCTAAATATATTTTGTGTTTGATAATATCACGAATTTCAGTTTGATTTTTATAAAATTTTTCACTTTTAATTTATATATTTATTAAAAGTGATTTAGTATTAGTCCCTCTTAAATACTAATAATATGTTTTTAATTAAAATATAAGAACTAAATTTAATTATAAAAATAAAAATATTTAGTTATTATATTAAATAAATTATATACTATCCTAAAGACTAATAAAATTATTTAATTATTAGTATCTAAAGTAATTTTTATTATTGATAAATAATTTTCTATTATTACTTACCAATAATTTAGTTAATATAGTAACTTATTATATTTTGTGTCTTTAAAACTAGTTTTTATTTAATTATTTTCTTGTAGTG
Organism: Phaseolus lunatus; assembly: GCA_013389735.1. Taxonomy (NCBI): domain Eukaryota; kingdom Viridiplantae; phylum Streptophyta; class Magnoliopsida; order Fabales; family Fabaceae; genus Phaseolus; species Phaseolus lunatus. Next base: position 45,969,351 of record CM023863.1, on the reverse strand, counting down.
ATAATTAATTTTTAAAAACAAATTTAATTTAATTTAAAGGAAACTTTACATTTATTTTCCTGTAAATGTTTTCTTGGAAAATTTATACCAATAGAGAGGAAGGGGTTGCAACAACTCTATTGTTTCAAGGGATTTTATTATTCTTAGTCGGTGTGTGTGTTTTTTAATTGCAATTAGTGTGAGAAACGAAGATGGTGTAGTGTAATGCAAGTTAATAGGTTGAATTATTGATGATTTTCCAGATTCTTTGCATGTTTTCCCCCCAAAGGTAGGGAATTTCCCTCACGATTTGCTACTAAACAAGTGCTTACACATGCACAAAATGACTATTGTGAAACATTTAATATAAATCGTGTCTTCATGACCCAAGAAAAGTCTTTCTGATGCAGCCTTTTCAAATTCCGTAGCCTAAAATAACCTAAAATGTGGGAAAGGATATAAGAAAGAGAGTGAAAAGAAACATTTCTCATAATAATTAGTTGAGTAAAACTTCTGCCAAGATTGACGAAATTAATGAGCATGAGGTTTTTTTGATAAAAAAAATAAATATAAACTACTTTAGGAGTGGTTCAACCCTTATACATGAAAACTTTTATCCTTCCCACTTTGACTGAATCCAAAATGAATCATCTAAGACAATCACTCATACACCTAAAAAGTACATCATGAAATCATCCCTATGCAAATCAAAGGGTCAAGACACAAATTAGAAAATAAGAAATACGCAGAAGGTGACTTGGATGTAATCCAAGACCAAACCTTAAGATGAACCAAAACAAACACTTCTAATACATCTATTACACCAATTTTAAAGATTACATTGTTTCTATGCTTCCAAATTTCGTTGACAATTGTAATCCAAATCACTCCCCAAATCTCACCTACCGAAGCAGGCCCATTACACATTCTAAACTGTGAGAAATTTAACAATGGATTTTTATGGGACACACTTTGCACACCCAGCCATACACAACAATGATTGCATAATACCTAAGCAAATATGCATTCGAAGAATAGATGGGTATTATTCTCCTCCTCCACCCCACAAAGACTACACATAGAACTTTCAATCGTGGTCCCCCACTTCTTCCAAATTAGCCTTAGTGGCTAACTTATTTACCAACACCCTCCAAGCAGTAACTTGTGCAGAAGGTACATCTTTACTCTTTCATAGTTTCTTAAACACCGTATCATACTCCCTTTCACTGCCCCCCCTAGATGGAGATACCCAAATTTAACCGTATACCCTAACTCCTCCCCTTCCTTCCATGCCCATCTATCCTCCTTTTTCCAAGTCAACACTCATACCCTGGACTTCCTCAGGGAGAAAACACACTAATTGCTTCTCCCATTCAAAAGGATTCCTTCTCCAAATGAAGTTTTAATCCCAAATTCCATTGTTCCAAATTTCAAATTCTAACACCGCAGAAACTTTTGACAAACTCAGGGAAAACAACCTTGTGATATTTGACATTTGAACTTAAAAATACATTTTGTTACTTCTAGCTGGACTAATTTAAATCTTTACAATAAGTAATTTATTTTGCTAATATTTTAGTGTTTTTTAATAGTATAATAAACTTTTAGTTAATTATTTGTATATATATTTCTATTTTTTTAAAATTAATTTTAATTTATTTATAAGTAAGTAGAAAATTTTACATGAAGATTTAGAAAAGTGTAACATTGTTCTTTATAAATGGATTGAAGACTCATTCAATGTTTCTTATTACATTCAAATACTTTTTCTAACATATTCGCATCCAAACTGTGAAACAACACAAACAATGATTCTATGAGATTTGGGGTTTATGCCCATCAAATCAAACACACTATTACTATACACATGGAAATATTTATTTATTGAGGAATACTTAAAACATAACACCATTTTTAGGAAACAAGAGAATAATACAACAGCTGTAAACATAATAATTTATGAATAATTTTGTAGTCCACCCAGAAAGGCAAAAGAAGAAACCATATTTTATGCCCCATTAGATACACAAATGCAAACATTAAACTGTACCAATTTCTTAGCCACAAACAAATGCAGAATCAAAACTACATATACATGATAAGATTATAGAAGTTCTTGCAGATAGTGTTAATACTGTCTTCAACTTCCATTAACTTTCTTGCAGTCAGTTCTGATTTGTCCTTGGGTTCCAGTCAAAGGGCTGATGTTGCCCATCTTGATCATGGACTGAGCAAAAGCTTCAAAGAAGGCAGATTGGTTGTTGGCAAAGTTGTTAACAATGGAGATTGTGGAAGAACCATCAGTGGAGAAGAGTTCTTGATCTGTTTGGAGAAGACCTTGGTTGATGAGAAGATTGGTGAAATATTTGTTGTCAAAAGTATCAGGGGTTGAAGGGTCAAGGTTATTCAATGTAGCTCCATTTCCATTTTGGGGACAATTTTGTTGCAGAGTGGCCAAATAGGTTGTGTTCAAGGTAGGATCAGGGCTTCCCGTGCCATTGAAGTTGAACAATCTTTGGGAGAAGAATTGACATTGGGAACGACCAAAGGTGTGTGCACCTAATCAAAGTTCAATTTTAGTCAAACACTTTATAAATATTTTACAAAATTTTCTATTTTATCCTTTCAACTTCTTCATATTATATATATGTTAATAAAAATCTTTTAAGGATTCAACCTTAAAAAATAAACACAATATTGTTATTACCAGATAATGCAACAAGATCAGTTGTGTCTAAGCCAACAGCAGAGAATTTGGATGAGACATTGGTTAGGTTTTCAAAAGGAGATGGAAGGGAAGTGTTGGCACCAGCTTGATTCGCAGTCACACTGTCTCTTCTTCCAAGTAATACAGTCCATGAAGGACCCTTTGACTGCAAAATTTACACTTCATTAAAGAATCTATAAACACAACTGTTATTAAAGTGAGTGAAAATAAGAGGTTTATAGAAAAATTTAATATACTAATAACTAACATTTTTCAATAAAAATGATAATTTATGCCTGTTTTGGCGTTTTTGGTTTTTGAATTTCAAAATATAGTTGTAAATTTACCTGATTATACTCTCACATACTCGAGAGCAATTATGAGATACATTAATATTTTTTTATTTACATAAAAGTATTTATGACGAGATAGTAATTTAATAATTTTCTTAACAATGAATTGTAGGATAACAAATAAAATTTTAGTCAAGGTATAGTTTTAATTATTATAATATTGCAATTAGTAATAAGTAAAACTGCACTCGACCTTTTAAATCAGGTACGAGATGAAGAAAAACATACGTAAGTCAAATGTTTTGAATCTGTGGGAAAAAAAACTATAAATTACCAACATTTAAGAATAGATGAGTATAATGGAAAAATAATAGAAGACATAAACAAATATACGTTAAACATTCTTTTGTTTAATATTATCTTGCTCCAATTTGTATAAGGAAAAAAAATATTTTCATATTCACGTGGTTACGTAAGTGCTCCTCCCAAAGACCAAACAAATAAAAAGATAATTAGGAGAATTAAAAATGTGATAAAAAAGAGTTTGTCATGTTAAATGTATTGGAGCTTTTGTCTATTATGAGAGTTTATAAGAGTTAATTAGGTCAACTTCAGGGATTTATTATGAAAGTTGGAAACTATCACAAGAACAATCTTCTTCTTATAAGTACTTTCAAAGACTCTGTGTATTTTATTTACTGAGAAAAAGGAAAATGTTGTAAGAGATTGTTATCAGAAAGTTACCAAGGACACAGAAGCTTCAGCTGCAAGTGCAAGAATATCAGCACAAGATACAACAGCAGGGCATGAAGTTTCGATGGTGGTCTTGATGCTGTCAACCACATCAAATCCCCGAACGGAGTTGTCATTGGGAGCTGCATTTTTCTCACTCTGTGTGATGTTACCACCTACATCCAGCAAAATGGACGCATCACACCCCTAATCACAGCAACAGAAACAACACTTATCACTCATCAATCTCTGAAGCTAAAACCTTAATTAACCCTATAATGACACCACAAAAAAGATAGAAGGAAAAAGAAATGGAGGATGGAAGTTTACATCGACAAAGCAATCATGAAAGTGGAGACGAATGAGGCTTGCAGCAATACGTGAATCAGATGTCAAAGCCTGCTGCACAGAATCCCTCACAATAGATGAGACATTGGAGCATGTGCTGGAATAGAAGCTTGCACTCAATTGCCCTTCTGAACAAAAAACAAATGTTAACACTAAGAAAATGGTGGCCACAAGGGAATAATAATAAGTATTGTTAGTAGAAAGCATGGTTCATAATTTTATGTATTGATTCGCAGATGTTGGTGGGTTTTTGTGATTGATAGTATAGGTGGTATGTGTATATATAGAAGAGAAAAAGCGCGTCATTCGTTTTTTTTACTTTATTTTTCTTTGGAAAAAAACTCTTTAACTGGTTTTAATAATAAACTATTAAGTTATTTAATTGAAATATAAATTAAATTATTGAATTAAAAATTATTATAAAGAGTTGTGAGAAGGTAATTAAAGTTTGTAGGGGTTGTTAATTATATCAACGCCTATTTCTTTAAGATGAAGTTAGTTAGAATTGTCAACTAGACATATAGTTTAAGTTGCTGTCAAATTTGAATGTGTAATGGGTTCACTAGGGGACAACGAAAGGAGAAAATTAAAACCACAATGATTGAGACTTAACTAAGTTGAAGTACTAATGAAGTCATATGCATTAATCAAAATATTAGATTCATTTATATTTTTTTCATGTATTTTCTTAACCAATATAATTTAAATAAACTCAATCTTATAAAATAAATTTAAAATTTTAAAGTTTACTCACAAATTAATTTAAAATTGATTTATAAGATAAGATTTACAATTATTTTATATACAATGAAATATCTCTAATCAATACAAATCTCCAACACCTTGATTCATGCAAAAATTAACTATGTTTTACTATTAGAACTAAGTTGATCAACAACTGTGAATGATAATAGAAAGAGAATATATCTTCACATTTATTAATCATCAATCATCCTTTTTTTAATAAAAATATATTATAAATATCACTTATTAATCATCAATAGTCCTTTTTTTTAATTAACAAAAGAATATTATAAATATCACTTCTAAATCACCCATCATCTTATTTTTTTTTTATAAAAATATTATAAATATCACTTATTACTCACCAATCATCCTATTATTGTTATAGTGATGCCGACAAAAAAAATTATTGTGATAGTGATAAAAACATGATTTGTTTATTTCGCTGTATAAAATAAGATAAATTATTTTATCACAAGTTTGGATTGTACTAGTAATATGAACTTATTTTGGATAAATTTGTCAACATAAAAATAAAATAAACATATTTTTTATTAGTTAAAACAAATTTAAAGTGTCTTATTAGTGTCTATATATATATATTGATTTTAACTTAGTGGCATGAAAAAAGTTTAATTTATTTGATATTTTCTTTATAAGTACTTTCATCAAGAAATTTTCTAAACTTGATATCAATCAATGAAAATTATTGTCATATGGCTGATTCTAAATGATAAATTTTATATATTTTGTGCAGGTTTGAAAATTTTTGGTAGAAATAATTTTTTTTATTTGGTAGATGTGCCTATATTTAATTATAGTTTTTAAAAAAATGATCATATTCCTAGGGAATTATTGATTAATTTCCTTCAATTGTGAATTTTTAATTAAATAAGGTGTGTTTTCATTATAAAGAATGTATCAAGCAAAAATGTAACATTAAAATTAACTAATACATGAGATTAAAAATAACTCAATCTTCATTATTAATAAGTTCATTTAAAACATTTTTCAAGTATTTTTTCAACATGATTTTAATATTACTTTAAAGTAATCCTTTGTAAATAAGGTCTAAGAATATTTATTAAGTATAAATTCCTTATATATTTAATAAATATTTGAACATTAAATATCATATTATAAGTAATGTGTTATAGGTATTTAGGGCGCAGAACTGCTGTTGGGAACCTTTGGGCTCGTTTTGGGCTACTAGGAAGTGATTTTTTTTTTGGAGACCCACGTGGTACTGAATGATGTGATGAAAAAATATATTATATAAATTGTTATATGAATAAGAAACTTAATTTGAAAATCCCTATGATTTGGATAATTAAAATATTTTTAAATATAAGCTTATGAAAAAAAAGTGTTTTTGAGTTTTAGTTTTTAGAATTTATAATAGTTTTAAATATTTTTGGACATTCTTCTCCATTTTCCACCTCTAAAATTTTCGTTGTAGTTAGCAAAAATGGGTTTGATTAAATCCCATGAATTGACGTGATGAAATATTTGGGCCACAAATTATATATCGAATTTTATTTTATTTTATCAACAAAGAAAAAATAAATAAATAAAAATATTTTAAGATGATTCAATTCTTATATAAAATAAAAGAAATATTCAAAGTCTCTCTTAACAATTTCGAATTCCTATAAACTTGCTAACAAAAAATCGGTCGATGGTGTTGGATCAACATTTAGCATCCAAAAATTTGAATTTTTTAAAGTTAGAGCTTCATTTTTTAATACTCAAATTGAATTTGAGATTTTGGTATGATAGTTACAACTTGCCCAAACTTTATTTGATGGAATGTTGGAATTGAACTTAAATTTTGATTATGAACTAAATTTAGGCAATTTTTTTTACCTAATTTGGAAGTGAATTTCAAACTCATGTTTCATGAATACTATGGGTACATGTCTAGAGTTATGCTTAGAAAATAATTAAGTGAGCATTGGGAATTATTTGCTGACCGACACATTGTTTCCTTTGGTCTGCTGAAATCTATTTTAATATGGATTCTGCAGTCCAGCAATTAATAGTATTCATTCACCAAAAACGTCCTTTTCTTTTTCTTAAACACAATTTCTTTATGGACACAAGAAAGATTCTCTGGACCTAACCAAAACAATTGGTTGAACCAGATTTAAATACTGCTCCAGTTTTAAAACCATTGTTGCATGTTTATGTTAAAGCAATATTACTATCAGTAGCAACAACTTTGCAAGTTAATGGAGGAAGAAAGAAAACCAAGTAATTCTATGATCTAAGAAAATGTAACTTGTAACTCAAAAGGATGTGATATGAAACCACTTTTCATCATATTGCTCATCATTCAAAGAAAATAACAAACATTTTAATGATAAAGCAGATTATGAACATTGGTACTTGTATGAACAATAGAGAATCAGCTTGTCATGAGAAAAAATACAAGAGAACCAAAGAAAGAATGTGCAGAAAAGCAAGTCCTATACAATAGAATAGTGTAATACAGTTTTGGTACAAACCTACCAGTGGACAAGACTGGAAGATAAATTTGCAGAAAAGCAATCCCTAAGGATAGGAATAAAAATAGAATTAAGACTGCTAAAGTTTAGTACAAACCATTGTCTCTTTCGTTTCATTTTCAGTCTGCATTAGTTCTCCTCCCATCATCAAAGTCCTTTGTTTCTAGATAGCAGCATATATAGATCCTCTGTTGCCTTTTTATCATCAATTCTTTGCATTACTATCGCCCTATAAGGCACGTTGTTGGTATCTTCTAACTGAAAGCAACTCGTGTTGCTTTTTTATTACTGTACTCAAGTGTTGTACTGTTAGAATCTTCTGGCCATCTTATTGATATTGTGTTGCAAAATTTTATATTCTATATTTCTTTGTTCGTATCTCCCAGTCAATTCATATACAAGGTCATATTTGTTATTTTGTGTATCTGCATAAGATAAACATGACATATTCCAATCTAGACTGTTTGCAGTAAAATTTTGGTTACCAATCACACCAGAAGTTCCTTTCTACCTTTAGAGTATAGAGCAAGTATCATCTCAATATGATGTAATACGTGCATACTTTGCATCTGTTGATCTGTTCAGAAGTTGTGTACTTCTACTCTCCAGTCACAGTCCACCATGAATACTAATCCATACTAGTTTTGAATGCTTTGAATATAGTTTTTGGACAAAAATATTCATGCTCAAGCCTCAAGTTGGGAGTATCCAAAGATTTACTCCGATCAACCTTATCATTTTTGAATTTTGTTAAGATGCACAATTGCCCAGCTTTGGCCATGAAGTTGGAATGAAATCAATGATATAAAGAAAACTACAATGACTTAATAACAACCAACTTTAACACTAGGAGTTCACCCTAGGACTTTGGCAGCCTCTGCCACAATCGAAAAGGACTCCAATGCCCTGTCACAACAAGGGCTGACCTAGGACATGAATGTAACTACTTTTCTAAAGGGTGTAGAAGGGGGGTATAGGCCTATGTTGAATTGTCATGAAATAACTGGGAAGCCAGTAAGCCAAATAATTGTTGTTTATGTTGAATTGTCATGAAATAACTCAGCTAATGCAAAGGTTGCTGCATAAACAAGGGTGTAAGCTGAATGTTATGAGACTATTCTGCTGAAGGGAATAGAAGGGGCATAATGTATTTCAGTTTTTTTGGGTAGATTATCAGGTTTTCAATAATTTATTCTTTATTTTTATAATCATAATAAAAATTTATATAATAAATTTAAATTTTTAAAAAATTAATTTATTTATCTTTTTAAAAATTATATTAAAATCATATTAAAATACCAAAAATTTAATATCTTTTTTTTGAATTAGACATACTTCACTAATGTATTTTATGAATATCGTACGAATATTCATGTTAGACACATATATTTAACACAAACACTATTTAAAAAACATGTCCGAAACTCATATACATAACTAATTTCTACGAAGGGTTATAGGCTTATAATGTGCTAGTATGCAATCACTACACTCCTAGGTAAAGGAGGAGGCAGGTTTAGTATTTTTTCTGCATTGGTTTTTGTTTTTTCTATCTCGTGTACATAGCTTTGTCTTATGTATGAGTCTTCTTACAAATGATAAATGTTTACCAAGCCCTTTTGTATCTTTTGTATAACACGGTCCTAGTTTCTTTTGTTAGCCCTCATTAGAAGACCCAAATAAGTGAACAGTATGGTCATTTGTCTGCAATTTAAAATTGTGGCACATCTATTCAACAGAAATTTATCCACACTTATTCACCCCAACCTGATTTTGGCAAAATTAACTTAGACTAGATGTTATTTCAAAGCATCTTAAGAAGGCCTTCAAAGTTATGATACTTTGAACATCCTTTCACACATAATAGTGTGTCATCTACAAATTACAATATGTTTATCTTTATTTCCTTCTTCTCCACTTTCCCTCCATTCATCAATCAAAATTTGAGAGTTTGACTAAGTGTACCCGTTAATATCTTAACCACTATTAAAAACAAGAAAAATGGTGTAAGGGGATCACTTTATCTTAAACCTTTGGTTAGTTTAAATTTCTTTTTAAGCTACTATTGACAAGAATAAAGATTTCCTCAAAAGAGAAAGTTGAACCTGATAGAGTTATAGGTTTTCTTAATCCACTTTCACTATAATACAACTTTTCTTTTTCAAGTTGGACTTTTTGCACCACTTCTTTTGCTATTACCACACTATCTTATAAATTCCTTCATATTAAGAAAATTGATTGAGTTTTGTCAACGACCTTTTGAAGGACGATCTTTAATGGGATTTTTTTTATATGATCTTGTAGGTATATTTAAATTATTTTGAGTGGGAATCAGTAACAACTACCCATTTTCATCTCCATTTTTGTTTGGCAAGAGACTCTAGCCTAAAACATGTTTTTTTTTTTTTTCCGTATCAACAAAAGTGTTTGTCTTTCCTACTATGAATAATCTATCTTCCTCATCTTGTTTCTCCAACTTACCTATTTTATCTAATAGTTTCTATTTTGCATTATTGAGATCTCCAAAGACTTTCTGACTCCTGAGCCTAAGCTCCTTTTTCAACATTTTCAATTTCTCCTCCCCCACACCCCCCCCACCCCCCCCCCCCCCCCACACCCACACACATATATATATACACACACACACACATATATATATATATATATATATATATATATATATATATATATATTTATTGTTTCCCTTCATATTATATTTACTCCAATATTTCTTAACAACTTGGGTCCCAGTCCAAATATGAAATGGTTCTATTTATAACATATTGTTTCCACCCCATCCTTAGATTCTAGGATTTTGCATAAAGTATATTAACTCATAAGACTTAGAAACCTTTTGAAGTTGGACTATAGCTTCAAAAAAAATAATGTCGTCCTTGGGTCAATTTATGAAAGGAAAATTTAGGAATAGATAAAATACATTAATTGATATGATTCTTAGTCTAGGAAGAGGAAGATTTTGCTTTTGGTGCAAGTATTGAAAGAAGAAAATGTTTTCTTATTTTTAGGAAGCTAACAGCATTTATAGAAGGGAGGTGATGCATCAGTACTATTAGATGTTACATCAAGTTTCACAGGATGGTAAGACTACTATTGGAAAGTAGATAAAGCTAGGGTGGAGGAGGCACGTGAAGATTAATTGCTGCCAACTTAAGTGGTTTTGTATGTATTTTGTTAAGGTATATATGCTTTTGTTGTCATACACACTAGTGTTAATGCTTCCTAAAATAATGCAGATTTTTTTTTTTGCTGTTGTGTTGTAAGGAATGTGGGTACTGTACAAATTATATTGAATTCTTGAATTTGTACCTCACCATAACAGATTAAGTTTTTATGTTCTATTTAAAACTATGTGTGAATATTTTTTATAAGGGTTGAGACACTCCTGAAATATCTAGTTATTTTATTTTATTTATTCTTTGTCAAAAAAATATTAATTGAGTTAAATTATATTTTAAAAGTGATAATAATGAATTAAATTGAATAATTGTTTATAGGAATCAATGTAAAATACGTTACAATTAGTGTAACTGAACTATTTCTAAAGTCTTTTTAATTGTTTTAATTATTATCCATACGTATCTCCTATTAAAATATATGTTTTAATCACATAAGTTATTTAGTTTAATTTAAACACTTATATTAAAGAGTAATTTAGTTTTTAAATATTAAACTAAAAATAAGTTTAATTTAATTTTTTTAATGCAATGCAATTTAGTTTGATATCAAGTTCGGTTTAATTTTCTTAAAACAGCCCAATTAATATATAACTAGACATTTTTTTACAGTTGATTAGTCATAAATTTGACAGTTAATATATATAACTGCTACTAATAATAATTTTTTTTTGATCGGGAAAAGCATTTTGAACGCAATACTGCTACTAATAATAATAAGTATAATAATTTGTGTAAATTACACCAATTTGACTTTATCTTTCTCCATTATAAAAGGTGACATTTAGTTTTGAATATGGGAACCGAAATGTCATCTAAATTAAAAATTTGCAGTGGAGTAGGAACCAATTACGAAACATAGCTATTTTTTAGTCATTGCGAATTGCGAGGCAAGCAGAATTATTCATCGGTAATTATTATTAATTTAATCTTTTTTAGTAAAAACTTTTATCTTAGATATCATTATACAACTTGATATCTCAGTAACACTTTAAGTAACAACAAATATTGTCATCAAATGAAAAAATATTATTAATATATATATATATATATATATATATATATATATATATATATATATATATATATATATATATATATATAAAAGACTAAATCAAAGCCCCCATATGTTAACAAAAATGATACATAGGTAGATTATATATATTCATAAAAAATTATAAGAACAGACTATATGGAAATCTATTACACCAATAAAATGGTTCTCTATGAATAAATCATAAATTAATCAACTTATCAGGACATGGATTTCCTTCACGATTATTTAGATTTTAAAGTTGGTATCTAAAATCTTAGTATTTAATTAAACATCAATTTAGAAACTATTTATCAATATTAGAAATTAATTTAGATACCAATATTTTTTTTATTTTTAAAATAATATTTAATTTTATCAATATAACAACTAATTTTTTTTTTCTAAAATTAATTTTTATTTAATAATTTTCTTGTTTATTTAGTATATTCCTTAAGATATGGTGATATAATTATAATTTTAAAAAAATAATTAATTTTTATATAATCAATTTAGTATATACATATTAAATCAGATTTCAAAAGTAAATATTAACTCGAATACTCCAAATACAAAACTATTCCCAAGAAAACACGAGAATAATGCAAGACTTTAAAGGTATTTCTTTTTATTATAAATCTAAATCAAAGCATTTGGAGTGTTAGAACCTTTTACATAATATATATATACCATAAGAATTTATAAAAGATTAACTATTGAAGCATACATTTACCTCTCCTTCATAAAACACATGGCACTTTTAGACATAAAATATATATTCCTCAATCAATGCAAAAACTTGAGCCATCTCAATTTCTTAACCATTTCTTAGCTACACTCAGATATTTTGTGTTATGCCCTCTTTCTTCAACTTCCATTGACTTTCTTACAATCAGTTCTGATTTCTCCTTGAGTACCTGTCAAAGGACTGATGTTACCCATGTTGATCATTGATTGAGCAAAAGCTTCGAAGAAAGCCGATTGGTTGTTGGCAAAGTTGTTAACAATGGAGATTGTAGAAGAGCCATTGGTGGAAAAGAGTTCTTGGTCTGTTTGGAGAAGACCTTGATTGATGAGAAGATTGGTGAAATAGTTGTTGTCGAAAGTGTCAGGGGTTGAAGGGTCAAGGTTATTCAGTGTAGTCCCATTTCCATTTTGAGGACAGTTTTGCTGTAGAGTGGCCAAATAGGTTGAGTTGAGGGTTGGATCAGGACTTCCTGTGCCACTGAAGTTGAATAACCTTTGGGAGAAAAATTGGCATTGGGCACGACCAAAACTGTGTGCACCTGATACAAAAGTCCATGAATCAATCATTTTGTAAAATTTGTATGCATGAACAGAAATTATCCAGGTACAAGGGGCCCATATGTGAGCAGTAATATTTCCGTGAAATTTTACAGAATTCATCAGAAAATCAGTACAAAACTCTCTTTTTTTATGAATTTTTTTATAGAAAATCTATAGAATATGTCGCACCAAATATGAAAAATTCCAGTAATATTAAAAATTAAAAAACTAAATGTGTAATTATTCTTTTACTTTATTTTTTTTTAATTTTATGAGAAAAATAATTAAGTTACCAGATAATGCAACAAGATCCGTTGTGTCTAGGCCAACATCAGAGAATTTAGATGTGATGTTGGCTAAGCTCTGAAATGGAGATGGAATGGAAGTGTTGGCACCAGCTTGGTTTGCAGTTAGACTATCCTTTCTTCCAAGTAGCACGTTCCATGAAGGACCTCCAGACTGCAAAATCATACACTCTATTAAATGTAACTAGCAGAGGAAAAATAATGGTTTCTGTTCTACTGCATATGCTTCTCCGAAGAAGAAAATATAAGAAGAGAAGTCAAAGAAAGTAGAAAACGTGATAAAGTATTTTATGGAAAAGTTTTGACATTGTTCTTTTAAATTAATTCCTTTTAGGGACTTAAAAAATGTTCTCTTACTGTAAAGGTCTTAGAAGATTTCGTTAACAATGATATTGAATTGTATCTCCTTAAGTAAAGTTTCAGATCTGAGCACTGTCGATTGAAAAAACTTAATTAAGATAGAAGAACTCATCAAAGGTGGCTCTAGTTTTGGTTAAAATTCTCTGGTACCAAATAAAGTTTAAAGTATATTATAACTATAAAGTTACCAAGGACACAGAAGCTTCAGCTGCAAGTGCAAGAATATCAGCACAAGATACAACAGCAGGGCATGAAGTTTCGATGGTGGTCTTGATGCTGTCAACCACATCAAATCCCCGAACGGAGTTGTCATTGGGAGCTGCATTTTTCTCACTCTGTGTGATGTTACCACCTACATCCAGCAAAATGGACGCATCACACCCCTAATCACAGAAACAGAAACAACACTTATCACTCATCAATCTCTGAAGCTAAAACCTTAATTAACCCTATAATGACAGCACAAAAAAGATAGAAGGAAAAAGAAATGGAGGATGGAAGTTTACATCGACAAAGCAATCATGAAAGTGGAGACGAATGAGGCTTGCAGCAATACGTGAATCAGATGTCAAAGCCTGCTGCACAGAATCCCTCACAATAGATGACACATTGGAGCATGTGCTGGAATAAAAGGTTGCACTCAATTGCCCTTCTGAACAAAAAACAAATGTTAACACTAACAAAATGGTGGCCACAAGGGAATAATAATAAGTATTGTTAGTAGAAAACATGGTTCACAGTTTTATGTATATATCTTCTTTCCCTATGATTGATTGGTATATAGGTAATGTTTGTGTGTATATATAGAGAAAGAAAGCGCGTTAATGAGTTTCTTTAAGATGAAGTTTTGGTTATTACTTGGAAGTCTTAAACATTAATGAAAATTTGTGTAGGTAGTGGGGACCTGGGGAAGAAAACTAAAACCTTAATGATTGACACTTAACCAACTTGTAATACCAGGTCATACACTCACAATATATTGCCTACAAAAATAAAAATATTATTAGGAAGCCTCACTTTGTATATTGCACTGCATGCAATCAAAACATGCAAAAGAAGATTTTGTGTAATCAGCCTCCAAAGTTTTTAAATTTATAAATTAATTTCTAAATTAATATCTAATTAATTACTTATCTAAATTGATATTTATTGACAATTAAAATTTAATAGCTAATTACATATTAATTCAAAAAATAATTTAGATATTAATGATGTTTTTAGTCTTTAAAATAATATTTAATTTAATTAATATAATAATTAATTATTTTTTATTTAATAGTTTTCTAGTAATGTAGATAAAAACTTGATTGGTTATTTCATTTTTATTTCATAATTTATGTTAGATAATTATTGTTATCAGAATATGTGTTACCCAAATAATACAACTTTATTTAGACAAACAAATCTATAACCACTTCTAATTAATTGAAAAGAAAAAAAAAGAAAATAGAATGAATCAATCTTTCTTTACAAATTAAAATATGAATTTAAACATTTCAAAATTTATAAATATAGCAAATAAAACTTCTTTTAATTTTAAAGTTAAAAAAATTATTGTATCTTCACTTATAAGTATTATATGATTAGTATAAATAAAAAATACTAAACTCTATAAATTTTGTTTAGTATTAGGTTTTCAGTATTGAGAAATGAATTTAAAATCAAACACTAATATTAAGTCCAATCAAGTTTGATAAATTTATTAAAAAAGACAAAAATCTACTTAAGTCAAACTCAAAACTTGATGTATATCCCTATACTATTTTTCATTTTGAATACATTAGCAACCAAATCTTTGGAAATTAAATAATCCTTAATTACAGTTTAAAGTGTATATAAATTAATCACAAACTTATTCTTTAAACAAGTATATTAGAGCTACACGCTTACAAATTAAGTAACAGAGTAAAAACATGATCAATCATTATTTATCCACCGACACGGTTTTTTCTTTGTTTGGTCAATTCTATTATCTTATTATTTAAGATCTGCTGGAGCAAACAATAGAAATATTCATATTTAGCAGGCCATTCTAGAAAGTCTTCTTTTGCTGAATGCAATTTCTTTGGAGACCAGAAAGATTCTCTCAGGACCTGGAGAAACTACTAACTATAAAACTGCTACTGTTCTTAATTTTTTCATATTTTTATTCCTTTCTCACAGTCTTACAGATATACACACATTACACGAAAGTCTTGCTATTAATTGTTTTTAGAAAAAAAATTAGATGGGAAAATAAAAATGAGTTTTTTATATTGGAAATTTAGTTTATAGAGTTGAGAGGGAGCCAAGTGGAGAACCAAGAACCATGAAGAACCAAGTTTTTTTATAAAGAAAAAAAGAAGAAGCCAAAAACAATGGCCGTTGTGAGGGCAAAGGAGATGAAGAGAAAAGGGAGGGTAGGAAAAAGAAGAAAGGGAAGGAGCTGAGTGAATATCAGGAATTGAAAAATAATAGGTTAAAAGAACATAAAAATATAAAATAACATCTATTATTTTTAATAAAAGCTTATTCAATTATAAAAAATAATCAATACAAAAGTATATTCCATAATTTCATATTCAATTTAAAATAAATATTAATTTATTACTTTAAATAAAAATAAAACAGTATTTCAAAAATAAGTTTTGTATGAATTATCTTTTAATTTATTATACGATCTGTTATAAAATTAAATAAGAACTCATTTTCCTAGGACTAAAAATTAGGACAAGTTCTTGAAATCTTAGTCGGGAATTTCTTCCAGCACCTCCATCCTTTATTTCATGCACTCGTAAAGACGTTAAATGACAATTTTACCATTTTTATAATTTTTTAT
The DNA here is from genome assembly GCA_013389735.1 of Phaseolus lunatus. Lineage (NCBI taxonomy): Eukaryota > Viridiplantae > Streptophyta > Magnoliopsida > Fabales > Fabaceae > Phaseolus > Phaseolus lunatus. The sequence goes on along the minus strand of CM023863.1, from coordinate 45,953,044 downwards.
TGATATATTTTTATTTTTATTCTAAAATTTTCAACTCTAAAATTAAGAATATGTTTAAAGTTTAGAGTTGAAAAAGTATACTAATTATATAATTTGAAAATAAAAAAATATAAATTTTATATCTTTTTATATAAGAGTAATTTTGGAATTAAAATATTTTTGAAGATGCATGAAAAGAATATGGAGGTGTTGGAAGAAATTGCCTACTTAATCTTGGTTTAAAATTTTCCTTCTTTACACGTATTGTTATCAATTGGATATCTGCTTTAAAAATATTCATAAATTCATGAATATTAGTGAGCCTTTTCTTTTAATTTAAATAAAAATATTTAAAAATTATTAAATATAAACCCAAATAAAAATTTGATTTAAGAAATATAATCAAAATAAAATTATTATTATTTTAAATAAATCAAATGAACTGTACCATAAAATATAATTTAAACAAAATTAATCTCTTTTAAAAAAATCAATTCTATACATATAAATAAAAACATAGATGTATAAATAATGATTTAATAATAAATAATTTCTCAACATTCAATTTACTAAAATTAATTAATTAATTTTAAAATATATTTAAGTAAAAATGGATAAAAACACATTTCTACAAACAAGATTTTTTTTTTCTCATTCTTAATGGACGAAATTTTGAATTCGTAAATGTTAGCTAAGTAATGACATTAGTTTCAAAAAAAAAAATTCTATAAATCAAATTATGATTGTTTTAACGAGTAAATATCAAGTTACCATGATTAGAGAAAACTTTCATGTTCATCCTTTTATACATAGTAAACTATTGAAATGGAATTTGATGTTGATATAAAAGTTGTAGAAATTTGTGTTATATTTCAAACAAGAAAAATAACGAAATAGATATAGTTAATATAACTTTAAATATTGCATTTAGGTTCCACAAAATTCATTTGAAACATAAAACATAATAAAAAAAAAATTAAGTAAGATAGCACCCAAAATACTCAAAAGATGTAAATGAGTGAATTTTCATATATTAATGTGTTAGGTATTATGAGAATTTGTTATATCATGTAAGTTTACATATGGATTATAAAAATGTTATTTATAGTGATTTGTGTTATAAAAAGCTTAAAGAAGTAACATGAAATTCAAGTTAACTTTGATAATTTAAATACTGTTTTTAAGTAATAATTTGAAGTAAATTGATAAAGTATCAACAAAGTTCAAATTTAAAATATTAAGTTTAATTTTATTTAAATAAATGTATTCATAATAGTTTAATTATTCATACTGTGACTTTTTTTAACTAATAATTTTCTAAAAAATAGTTATAATTATTACTTATTTATATTATCAACTTTTAAAATGATTAAGTTTAAATTATATTTTCTAAACTAATTAGTTGAAAAATATTTACATTGATAATATATGAAAATCAAAATATTTAATCATATTTGTGAATAAGTGAGTAAAATTGTACCAGCTGCTTATTTAATTTAAAATACACCTTGATTTTATAAATTAAAAATTAAAAATATATCATATTTGTAAAAAAATGCTTTTGATAAACTTTTTGCGTGATCAGGTATATTTTTGTACTAACAGCACAAAACTATAGTCTTTGATTTTGTTTTTGTAAATTTTTCTTTTTAACTTCTTATTTTTTTCTAATTTTAGTCCAAAAATAATGATTTAAAAAAAATATTAATCAATTATTGACAAAATGATTAACTTGAATTTATTAGAAAAACACCCATTTATAAAAAAAAATAAATTTTAAGGATTAATTAAAATAAACTTATAGGTATGTATTTACAAAATTAGTCAAGTTTGTAAGGATCAGTTGAAATAAAATTCAAATTCATTAATATGGATTTTTAAGCGAGATAAATTTTAGAAATTAATTAAGATAAAGTTAGAGTTTAGGATATTTATGTTTGTAAAAGTGGTAAAATTTAAGGGGGAATTAAATACTATTTACCTGAATAAAATTATTTTATAGATTAAATATTATTAATAATTTATATAAAATTTAAATTTATAAAAAATATGTTTTTAATGTTTCTTTTTTAAAAAAGCACCAGTAAAAAAAGTTTGTCAAAACGTACTTCAATAGAAGTGATTCAAGCATGCCAATTTTGTTTTTCTCATCAGTATGAGTAAATGGGCCATAAAAAGCCCAAAGAAAAAGTATATACAAGTACACCCAAATGTTTAAGGGATATATTATTGGCACCTCCCAATTTTTGCTTTCATACCATTTTGACAAAAAATTGTTTGGTGATACTGTGGTAAATTTAAAGTAGGTTTTATCGGGTTTTCGTATAAAAATATTTATCAGTTTTAAATTTATGATATTTTTTAAATTGATTCATTAGTTCATAGTTAGTTCGATTCATTCATTATATTTTGACAATTGTTTTAGAAAAATGATCATGTACATTACAAAAAAATTAATTGCATATTTTAATAGGAAACAAAAAAGAAGCATCTTAACATTTGCTACGTTAATTACAAAAAGACAATAATACAGAAAATTCATGTTTTTCACTGAATTCATGTTGTTCACTGTGTCAAAATTTAGTTAAAGAATATAATACATATTAATAATTTATTTTAATTTTTCATTTTTTAAATATCGAAAAGTTAGATCTAAAAAATAAAGTAACAGTAATAATAAACACATGTTTTGTTTGTTTAGATTAATAAAATTTTAAACTTAAATTTGAAATATATTTTTCTTGCTTTTCTTTTAAAGGTAGAATAACCCGACCTAGCTGATCATTGACCCGTTGGATTTATTAATAACTAATGGTAAAATTAAATTATATGGATAAATGAATAAGGCACCTATGATTATATTTTCGATTTTTCATTTATTGTAAAAATTATTAGATATTAATGCAATATACTAGGATTGGGATTATAAGATAGAAATTGGGCCATAATTTGGTTTGTACGTACCAGCCAACGAATAATAGATTTATAAAAATATTATTTTCATAGCAATAATAATTTAGAATTATTTTATGTTAAAATATCAAATAATTTCCTAAAAAACTATTTTGGATATTTAGAGAAAAGTTATAATAAAAATATGTCAATTTTTTAATACTCATTAGAGGTCGAAAAATCTCTAATTGACATTTTGTAATTGAGCAGGAGTATCTTTTACTTTTAATTCGACAAATTTAGAAAATTCCCATAAAGCTTTTAGAGTTATACATTTTATATTCTAAGAAAATTAATGACTTGAAATGTTTCAAACCTACATATTTCCTTTTAATATTTATCTTATTATTATTTTTAAAGATTTCATTGTTAATTTTATTTTTTTTAGACCTGTTCGAAGAAGTTATACAGTACATACCTAGAAATAACGAACGTTTTGAGTTCAATTTTGTTGTCACTCATATTCTTGAGTTTCTCCTTCATTTAAATAGAAAAATATTTAATAAAAATGAAGTTGTTATAGATGTATATTAAACTGTATTATTATTATTATTATCTCCAAGTGATAACTTGGTCACCAAAATTTGCTGCTATCACTGCCAAGAATGTTTCAACATTCTTCTAAATTTGCTTACCAAGTCTAAAACCAATATACCATGATGAAATTATGATCTTGAACTTCACCTTTGAAGCTATCCATGGGAAAAATTCACTACCCCAGAATGTGTGGAAACTGATATTTACCTAACCGGTTTGTGGGTTAAAGTTTTGATATTCACAATGAGCTTGCATGTTATCTTGTAACTGTAATAGCATAGGCCATGTATGTAACTGGAGACTACAAGGTCGTGGTGCAAATCAGCACGTGCAGCAGTGGTGGAAAGGGTGATGATGATATTGCAGACTAAAGCTTGTGTCAAAATCAAGGGGAAGAAGATATGGGGTTTGCAAGTGGGTGATGGTGTCACACCCTTTCAGTTTTTTTCCTTTTCTAAATTATTGAGATTAATAGTTCATTGACTTTTCTCTCCTCAAATGTTAGGGAAGCTGCCAACAGAAAAGACACATGTCACACCAAAGAAGGCTTTCAAGAAACACCACCCTTTCCTTTTTAATATTTTGGACACCTGGTCAATAGGGTTGTAGCCATTGAAATAGCATATATAATCTCCTAAGGGATATTGTTACCCTGGTTGTTAAGTGTGTAGTATTTGGTTTGACATCTGAAGTCTTCTGATGTGAAAAATGAAAGCTATTTGAAAAATTGTGAATCAGTTTAACTTGATCTGAAACCAAATCAAACATGTGCTAATTCTCTCATACCATTAGTCTCCTTTGGGATAATCTTATTTCTCTACCAACTACTGTTTCAAGGTATAGTGCCATCACAGCATACTTCAATTGAATTGTTCTTTAATCTTAATAATAATAATAATAATAATAATAATAAAATTCTCTAGCCAGAGTCTAGGAGTTTTGTCAATTTGCTAGGTAGTACAACTTGGTCCATTGGAACCGTTGGATATAAGTTGACTTGAAATCATAATGTACTATGCCTCAGACATTGCTCTCAAGCTCTTGATAAAGTGCTACCTCACTGTGGCTGCTCAACTTCTTTTTCCCAAAGCTATGGTTGAGAGTTTCTCTAGGTTACCTTAGACCATAGTTCTCATGCTAACTCCTATTCTGTGGTGTTCAATGAGAATGATAGAAAATAAAGGTGTTGTGCCTGACTTTAATGAAGCAAGGGACATGTCTTTTCACTTCAACCAAATTTTTATATACAGTTATGAGAATGAGCATTGTCTTTAGCCTAGATTGAAGGGTATGCAATGCATTTATTATAATCAGTTGATATTCTTTCCTTGATCAGATGACTAGTCCTGACACAAAGCATGTTGGTGACTGTTAGGCATGAGTTAGAATTCAAAAACAGATTTTACATATCTAAGAACAAGACTGAGGACAATCCCATACCCTCTCATACTCAAACCATATCTACTAATTGGAGATATCTCATCAATTGTTTTCACTCTTGTTCATGGAATGCCATGATGATGATGATATATTAAAGGATGACAAATTGGATTATTTTCAAGGATTGTTTAGGACCAAGAATATGTTTGTCCACTCTCTTTTAACCCTTTAGATGACAAGCCTGTGGTGATGGTTGTGTTTCTATTTTAGTCATGCCTATCAGTTTGGCACCCATGATGAACAATTGCCCTGAATTCAACCAAATAAAATTCCCTAGCCCAATTGGTTGAGTGGCTAATGGTCCAAGATACATTGGTCAATGGGTTCTTGAGTCCTCTAATCTGGGAGACATCCTAAGGTGGCAAAAGCACATTATAGAGGTAAATTGTACTTCCTTCAAATTTACTTTATTGCATAGGATCAAGTACTAATAGTTTAAGATAAGTAGGGTCATATAAAATAAGCTAGATTTGTATACTGAGTTTAGCATTTGGCTTTTATATGCAACTACTTTTCTTTAACATGTCTACTCAAAATTTGTTCGCAAGCAGAAGCTAATTGAACTTTATCAGATAATGTTGGTTAAGAAAAAGGTTGAGCAAGGTAATCAAAGTCAAAAAAGTTGAGTAAAAAGAAGCTTTACATCATATGCTTTATATTGGTTCATCCAACCATTTTCCTTTTTCCTATCATAAAGTATTCTATCACTGAGATCTTATATTTACATTAGTGCTAATTACATTATACAAGCTATAAAGTAAACAGTTTTTCTTCCATACTAGCCTCTTCAAGTTGAACACTGTAAAAAACACTTACATCCACAACTTGCTACATTAGCTAAGATTATTTCTTGAATTCATTTAGGATAGATCAAAGTAAGTGCACAATTGGTGTGTTGGATATGCTGTTGGACAAAACACTAAGATGTGGAATTCATTTAGGATAGATCAAAGCTAAGCACAAGCCTACAAAAAATATTTTCTGCTAAGTACAACCTTAGAAAGATCATGGGCACTGTTCTGTGAAGTAGGAATGCAACACATTCAATGCTATTCCTTAAATTTCTTTTCTTTTCATAGGGTTTGTGTTACCTTGAAGCTTTAGAAACTATTTTAAATAGACGCTAGCCATTTAAATGGAAACATCATACTTTTGTCTTGACTTGTGATAGAGACATAAAGGAGGATGCAAGAAGCAACCCTTTGCAGCCATTACTCATAGAAACATAGCCACACTTCTCAATGATTAATGATTGTGCTTTTTTTTAAATGCTTCATGAATGACTTTTCATGCCTCATATGCCAGATCTAGCTCTTATAGTCCTATAATCTTTAAATCTTACCCTCTGGCAAAATGAATTTTTTTTGTCTCTGAAACATTGGTCTTATCCAGCTCTTGCAAGCTTTCACTTCTTTCATAATAGCACATTTCTACAAAAAGATTATAAATATTTATGTTTTACTTGTGTGCATTTTTTAGACAGGTAATTGATGACTCTCTTTTTTTCTCATGGTTAAAAAAAAAAAACTAGAAAGTCAAGTTGGTACGGTAGAAATTAGCTATGCTACTATTTAGTTTATGAATAACCTAGTTTGTCACCTGGGTTTCCTTCTCTTTAGAAAATCACATGAGAAATCATGCTTCAACTCTTACAAAAATAACATGGACACATTTGAATTCTCCAAGGTCAAAGAACAAAGACATCTGAACTATAATCTCACCAACTCAATATTAAGTTTTCTTGATAAGTGAAGAATAATAAATAGATAGAAATGACATTTAAGGAATATTCCAATCCATATTTAAAAAATATTTTTAATTTACAAAACAAGTAAATCTAAAAGGTCTGCAATAAAAAAAATACAGTTCAAACATTCTAATATAGTCTCTGTAACTTTTCTAATAAACTAAAATCCTTATGATAGATTAATACTGTATCAAGTTTATAGGTTTATCTATAAACCATTCTCAAAATCTAAATCACATAAATATAACTCTAACAATATAATCTTTTTAAAGTCTTATTCCAGCAATTATATACCAACTCAATATTAAGTAGTCTTTGTTTAATCAATGCTATCTCTTTTGTATGTTGAGTTCTCATAATGTAGCTCTATTGCATTTGGTTTGGAGTATCTTACATGATAAATTGTACAATATCTAATAAGTTTTTTTTTAACATCATAAAATCTTAATTTTCAATTTTTTGAAATTGAAAGCTTATACTTATAAAGTATTATTAAAACTGTAAAAAGGTGGTCCTAAATTTTAATAGTTCCTGTGTGTTGTCAATGGTCCTTCCAATGCATGTCATTACTTTTAGATGATGTTGACCTAAAAGAGGAGTTTGATTAAAAAAAATTATTAAATAAAAATTAATATTAAAAATAAAATAATTAGTTACTATTTCTATATATTAGAGACAATTTTATAAAATAAAATTATTGATATTTAAAGTAATTTTTATTATTAATAAAAATTTATAAAATAGTTTTTAAATTAATATATAACAATTAACTATCAAGATTTTAGCTACTTACTATTTTGTATTCTAAATTAGTCTCTATTAATCTTTTAGAGATTAATTTATAATCTAAAATATTAGTGGTTAAATTTTGGTAGCTAATTTAGATATCAATTTATAAACTATTTTATAAATTTTTATTAATAATATAAACAAGTTTAAATACCAATAAATTTTTAGTTTCTAAAATAGTATCTAATTTAGTCAAGTGACTAATTATTTTTTGTCTTTAAATTTGATTACTATTTAATTATTTTATTGCAGTGTTTAAGGTGAATCTTTGTAGAAAATAGATTTTTTTTTCTTTTTTTTCTTTTAAATTTTTTAGTAGTACAAATGTCATAAATAATTATGCCATAATACTAAAATTATTCATTTTAACTTCTAAAAGAATGAAAATTAAAAATTCTTTTGTAAAAATATAAAATAAAAGTTGCTCATTTTCATGAGCAAAAATAAATTCAACACATAGTTCAATATATATTATACAATTTAGAGAAAGAATTGAAAAAAATATAAGATACCAAAATGGTGGTTGTCTTTTATTAGGGAACATTGATCAGTCCTTGTAGTGACTAACAGATGCTATGTGGAATGTCCATTGATTATTACAATTAAACTTGTTAAAATATTAAAATAAAATAAAAAATGATAGAAAGAGAAAAGAGATAGAGAACCAAGAAGAGTAATAGATTGTTGTCATGGTGGAAGAACAGGAAGAGAAAACGTGTGTGTGTTAACATGCAAAGTAAAACTACGAATGTCGAATTACTTTCTTCTTGTAATAGAGATTTTTAGGGTAGTTTATACAAATAAATCTAAACTAGCTTGAACCTTATAGTAAAATGATATGAAAAATCTCAAGTTAATTTCTAATTATTTTAAAAAACTTATAATACAAACCAAGTGAAAACCATGAAATATAGTTATTAGTTAGTTTTTTTTTTTTTATCAAAAAAAAAAATTATTAGTACTTAATAATAAGATAATGAACTTAATATTATTTTCAAAATATTAGAAAAGTCAAATATAAACTAAAAGTCTTGAAAATCATGAAGGTTGTTCCAAGTAGGGGTGGCAATGCGAGCTGACCCGTCCCGTATAGGTCCGCTCTGCACTTGGTCTGCAAAAAGCGGGTCCGGTTGGCCCGCCCCGCAGAGAATCTGCGGGCTGATTTTTCTAGCCCGCTCCGCATAAGGGTTGACCCGCAGGCCTGCGGGCCAACCCGCATAAGAAATATTTTTAAAGTAAAATATTTTTTTGAATAAAAATTTGAATCTTTTTTTTATTTAGATGCATTAGGTAAATGGTTTCATAATATTATTTTCACGAAACATACGTAGTAAGATGTTATTAAAAATTTCGGAATGTGAAATATGAAGATACATCAAGAAAATATGAGGATGCAGAAAAAAAATTTATATATTTTAAAGTTATGCGAGTTATGCGGGCCAACCCGCCCTGCCCCGTACTTGGCTCATGTGGGTTGCGGGTTATGCAGGACGGGCCTAAGCGGGCTAATGGGTTGAAATATGTAACTCGTCCCACGTTTTTTTCAGCGGGCCGCAGGTCGGCTCGCATGACCCGCCCCACTTTGCCACCCCTAGTTCCAAGGTCATCACACTCACACCCGTGTCTAATATATGTCATTTTTTTTCTTACACAAATATGACACGTGTTAGCTATTATTAGATATTATGAGATATTACAGTTATTGTTTGATATTTCATATTTATGCAATGGACTTAGCTCATATGTTTATTTTTCTTATATAAACATAACCTTATGTGTTCAATATACATAAGGGATTTACCATATTCTTTCTTTTCTTTTAATAACATGCATTAGGTAGAAATATTTCTTGAAATTTAACCTCTTAGAAAACATGATTAAATGTTAAAGCATGATTAAATGTTGATGAAATGATTTTAAAGCATGATTATGCCTCACATCGGATAAAACATAAATGGACTGCAAAACAAAAACATAAAGTTTTCCTTTAGTGTGTTTTGCCAACCCATAATTAATGTGTTTATTTATTTATTATTTAATTAGGGGTAATAAACGAGTCAGCCTGACCCTTTTTTATTCGATCTGTCGCTAGCTCTTTATATCCTCTTTTATCGTATTACTTCATACATTTTATGCAGTGTATTGGGCATATGTACCAATAAGAGGACAAGAATATAGCTTTCAAGTGCTTACTCATTACAAACATAATAGATATTTCTATTTTATTTCATATTTTTAATCCTTAGATGATTATATTCACTTCTTTTAAATTTCATTTTAGTCTAATAGGTAAGATGTTTATTATATCATTGTATGAAAGTCATTATTATTGTGAGTTTATTAATTCCTGAATGAAGGTAATATACATTATACATATTAGAATAAAGTTAAATTTATTATAATTTTGATAATTTGATGCTAATATATTTCATATGTTTCAGGACATGACTCTATTGTTAGAGGAACACTTTTAGCCAATGTTTTTAAAGATCCAATGGTTACCAACCTTTCAAAAAAAATTGCATCTAATTCATTAATAAGTTGCATGGATTTATCTAACTATAGAACATGTTTGTTAATTAAAGATTCAAGTTTAAATGATCAATAAATAGGGCTATTAAAACAATGAAAATTATTAAATATACTATTTATAAGGACTTTATCACTTTTAAAAGAAGCACATATATATTTTTTATCGGCAACACATTAAAATAATACAAAAAAAAAACATTAAAGGTATTTCAACTTATAAACATAACCATATATGCATATTTTACATAAATGTTATACAATCTATCTCATCATAGGGTGGGTTGGCGAATTGGTGGATTGACTCGCCATTTTTTATTTTCTTTTTCTTTTTTCTACTTTGTTTTGGATCTATTTATTTTGTTGTAATTATTGATATCACATTTTGGACAATAAAAATGTAAGAAAGAGAAATAAGATTAAATAAAACTTTAATATTCGAATCAAATAAACTCTAATGCTAACAAAATAAAATAAATACCAACAATACTTCAATGAATCAAAAGATATATAAAAAAATTAATATAAATAAAGTTTTATATAAAACATAAAACACCACTAGTTTTAATTATAAAAACATGACATAACTCTTTAAAAGTGAAAAAAAATAAAAAATAAAGAAGGACGAGTTGACCGTCCTATCCTACCGGACAGATTGGATCAATAGGGATTAGCTGATTCAAAAAGTCAACCCGTCCCGCCTAAATGATGGTGACCCAATCCATTTTGGCATCCTTATATTTAACTATAACTATTAATTTATTTTTATGTTTTATTTTATTTTATTTTACACTTATATATCATTATATATATTACTTAAATTAATAATTATGGATAAAATTAAAATAAATTTATTATATATAAATATTATTTTATATACATTATGTTAATATTTCTTTGAATTGTTACTCTTTAAAATATGTTATACATATTTCTCAAAACCTTCATTAAAAAATGTCACGACACTATAAAAGTTCTACATATTTATACATTTTTATAAATATTTTAAATTATATTAATTACATATCTTATTTTATTAAAAATTATTAATGCTGAATATTTATTTATTTTTATATTAATAAATTATAGTGGCACTATATGTAAAAAGGTCTACATGCATTTTTTTAAATATTACATTAATAATATTAAATTAATATTTTTATTAAATTAGATTATTTAGGCTAAATATTAATTATTTTTATATTAAATTATATCTTTGAATTGTTATTTTTTTAAACATGTTTTATAAGTTTATTTTTTTGGTAAATAAATTGTTTTTCAAATCATATGTAAATAATAAAGTAATGTCATATTATGAAATAAAAAAAAATATTCTATAAAGGTTTATGATAAATGATGACTTATATTAATAAGTAATTTTTTTTCAATATTTAAAAAAAAAAAAAAAACTCAAACTTACTACCGTCTCATATTTGTTTTTAGCGTTTCCTCTGATATAAAATATTTATATATTTTTATAATTATTATATAATAGCATTAAATATTTATTAAATACAATAATTAACATTTATTATTTTATACGTATTACATTAATACATTTAAATTGTATTTTTTTCTGAAATATGTTTTATAAGTTAATGTTTTTCCAAAAAAGTTACTTTTTCAAACTTTAATTAACAAAATAAAATTATGACATACTATAAAATACAAATATATTTATTTTCATATAAGCAATACATGAATAGAAATAAATACAGATTAGTATTTTTTTTTTATCTTTGCTTTATATATATATTTACAAATTTAAATCATATGTATTCTTTATTTTCTACATAATGTATTAAAATATATTTCAATTTATAATTTTAATATTTTTATATAGGCTAATTTATCTAAATATTTAAAAGATGTAAAAAGTTGTGCTACACTATATAATATTGAACTTTCTATACATATACATGTTTTAATAAATATTACCTATAGTAATAAATATTGTATTAATATTTTGAGTGGGAACTCTATATGAAAATGAATATAATGAATATAGAATTATATTTGAGAAAGTATTACAATTTTCTCTCTCTTTCTTAATATATATATATATATATATATATATATATATATATATATACATACATATATACTTTTCTTTTATTTGTATAATTTTATATAATATCTCACTTTTAACATATTAAGTTTTTATTCAAAAGAAACCATTTTTAAAATTAATTATTTAAAAAAAAATATTATTAAAAGAAAATTAATATTACATTATAACTTATTTACATAACATATGATGGATAATTCTTATGTTGTCTGTGTATTTCATTTCATATTATAATTAGATGTATTTAAAGATTATAATATTTTAAATATTATAGTTATAATATGTATAACTAGTAAAAGAATAGATGTAGAATAACTATTCTATTTTTCTTTTGTCTTTAGAATTTTTTTAATATATTAATAAAGAGGGGAGAGAATTACAATTGCAATGGTTAGAAAAATATTTTAAGAGAAAGAGATTATTATTTCCATATAAAAGATAATTAATAATTAATATCTACCTATAGTCCATTAATTTGAGTTATTAATGAAAAATAAGATGAAAGGTTGAGATTAGGGATCCTCACTCATACTTTTATGTTCATTTTTATTTATCTCTCTATAGAGAAGTTTGAGTTTTTTAATATAAATGTATAAACTTTAAAATTGATATTCCATGAAATAAATATCCTATTTAATAATATTATCAAATTAAATTATAAATTATATTTATTAAATGCATGAAATTTGTATGTATTACTTAATTTTCATATGTTACATTAATGTATAGTTTTACTTTTAAATATTTTTAATACCTTAATTATATAAAAAGTGCCTGTAAAACGTATTCATTTATATATTTTTCTATAAATATTACCTTAAAAGTATTAATATTTGTTTCTCAACTTTTACTTAAATATATTTTAGAAGGTTTAAAGATGATATATATATATATATATATATATATATATATATATATATATATATATATATATATATATATATATATATATATATATATATATATATATATATATATATATATCACTTGATAGAAACATTATTAAGAAGCAAAACAATATCATCCTATATGCATCAAACCATTATATCATCTCTATTATAAATATAATATTAATGAAAACATCTATAAATAAAAATCACACTAAAAAAATTATCAAATAAAAATTAATTAAAAAAATAAATTAATCACTATATTAATTAAATTAAATATCATTTTAAAGACTAAATAAATTATTAGTATCTAAAATTATTTTTTATTATTAATAAAATTTATAAATTAGTTTCTAAATTGATATTTAATAAGCTAACAAGGTTTTAACTACTATTTGATAACTAATTTAATATTAATTTAGAAATTAGTTTTTAATTTTTATTAATAATAAAAATTATTTTAGATACTAATAATTTTGTAGTCTCTAAAATAATATTTAATTTAATCAATACAGTGATTAATTTTTTTTGTCTCTATAATTATTTTTTATTTAATAATTTTCTTGCAATGTCAAAATACTTATTATATTAATGTTTTTTTATATAATATATTATAAGAAAATCATTAAATAAAAAATAATTCTAAAGAACAAAATAATTAGTTACTATTTGACTAAGACTATTTTATAAACTAAAAAAATATTGATATTTAAAATAATTTATATTATTAATAAAAAATTATAAAATAATTTATAAATTAATATATAAATTAACTATCAAGTTTTAAATTATAAAGTAGTCTTTAAAAATTAACAGTGATGAATTTAGAATATATAGAATAATAAGTAACTAAATTTTTGGTGATTAATTTAAATATCAATTTATAAATTATTATATAATTTTTTTTATTAATAATAAAAACTATTTTAAATATTAATAATTTTTATCTCTAAAATAATATATAATTTATTAAATATATTGATTAATTATATTTTTCTCTAAATTTAGTTGCTATTTTATTAGTTTATTATAGGTGATTGCATTTACGTTGAATTCATTTATTATTAATTGAGATCAAAGACATCCATCTAATTTTATTTATTTTATGATCAGTTACATATTTTGCAACTTGACTTTTTCCGTTACCAATTAAGGTAACTGAAATAACTTAATTAAACATGTTTTTTTATAGTTTTTTTATATATATTTATTACATTATAATCAAAATGAGTTAGTTTGATAAAAAAAATGTTTTATTGTAAATTAACTGAACTATATACTTATTGTAGTTAACAAATATTGCTGAGTTGAGAAAAAAAAAATCAATTTAAATCTACACTTAAAAATCTCGTAATCACACTCTATTCATTAAAAAGTTAAGTGAGTTAACTAAATTTATTAAAATATAATCAAAATAAGTTGATTAAACCCACAACTTATTTGCTAAACTTCATAAATGTTGTTGAATTAAATAAAAATATTTAAAATTCCTAATAAAATTAGCTACAGGTGAAACAATTTTGAAGTTGTTTAAATTAAGTGAGCCAGTTTCATTTTGACCCATCCTAAAAAGGTTTTTTTTTAGTCCAATCCCAGTCAAAAGTTTATAGAAAAATAAATTATGAATTAAGTGAGGTTGAACCCAATTAAATTTGATTTAAATGTGGATTAAATGAATTTTGATTTGATTAAAATATTTTGTTTAGAGTTGAATATAAGTTAAAATTGTGGTGAGTGAAGTAGTAATAATTAAAAATAATGAATTCCTCTTAGAAGATGAAAAAGAGTATGGCTACTAGAAAACATATGGGTCCTTGTTAAGTAGAGTCCCAATTGTGGGGCCCACAGACCCCCTTCTTAAAAGTATCAACAAAATGCAGTCACAGGCTCCTTCTTAGTCCTCTCTCTCTCTCATATTCTCTTATCAATTTTCTTTCTCTCTCTTCCAATCCTCCCTCCTCCACCCTGGCATCTGTGTCCGTACATGTCTCTTTCCTCTTCTCTCTCTTCTTCCACCGGCCACCGTCCCAGCCTGTAATCCTCCACACGTGTCCTACCCTCCCACACGTGCCACCCTTCACCCATACAACACCCTCCTTTCCTTGGTGCAACAAATAAAAAGCAAGTCAGGAACCCAGGGAGAAAGAAAGCATATATGGAGAGAGAAAGTGTGTGTTGTTGAGGTGAGAGTTTCATAGATAAACTCACGTAAAACCATGTCTTTTTTCTTCTTAGTTTTTGATGCCATGAAGTAGTAGTAGATATAGGTGTGTGTGGTGGTGAACCTTTATCAGTTTTTTCTTCTTCTCTCTCCTTTTGTTTTCTGTTCAATCCTTGTTTTCCCCGAAATCTTGACTAAGATCTCTTCTGGGGTGTGTAGGATTCTGCAAGTGTGTGTTTGAAGGGGTGAATCTGGTGAGATAGCACAACTCCAACCAATCTTCTTTGCACCTATGAGGATCCGTAAGAGGCAAGTGCCTTTCCCTCTATTGCCGGTCACTCACTCAGATCCCAACCTGATCAACCGGTCACCGCTCATGGTGCAACTCAAAGATGCCACCACCACCTCACTCCAACCTTCTTGCACTTTTGGTTCGGCTGCTGCACCCTCTCCCCTCTTGGATCCTTCCCAGCCGTCTGATCATCACCCTCTCCCACCGATCGGAAAACCCACCAACGGCTCTGATGAGTCCCCTGCAGAAGGAGAGACACAGAACTTGAGGCAGCAGCGCAAGAAGCAAGGAGACTCTTTGGTTAGTGGAAACATTATTTCCCATCAATCCTTTTAATTTTTGGTCGTCTTTTGGGGTGGGTTTGTGAATTAGTGCACTTTTGCTTCAACCTTTGACAAGGGGTTGGTGTAATTAAATTAAAATTATCATTGTTGTGTAGTTGTTTTTAATTTTTATTTTACACTCACAAAGGGGCACATTAGGGGTAACCATTAACCAATAACAACCGTTTCTTGTGGATCCCATGTGTGTTTATTTTTTGGTGTGTGTGATTTTGCAGATGGAAGATGAGAGAAGGGAAGAACAAGGAGGGGGACATAAGGGTAATGATACCAGGTAAGAATTATGAATCCAAGCTAGCTAGACATGAATTAAAATAGATAAAGACATGATATTATTTCCTCTTTCTCCTTCATGAAATCTCCTAGTAAAAAAGGTGAAAACATGGAGACCCATAACTCGGTTTTAACCAGCATGGATTTTTTTTTTTAATAATTATTTATTATTTTTTGTAATTTATTTTATGCACAATAGAAAAAGAAAATACTGTAAGTGGAAATACTGTTGAAAGTGTTTTAAATAAGAGCCTTGTGCAGCCACCATACCCCTCTTATGAGATGCAATCGTTTTTTTCTCCAAATTGGTTAAACTACCGTTTGCCCTTGAGCTGCACAATCGGCTTCAACCAAATGCTGGTCCCCAACTGCATTACATCTCTCACTATTTCAACAACATTACATTCCCTTCTTTTCATCCTTTCCCTTTTGACTATAAATTTTGTGTGTAGTTTATTATACATACCATATTTTGGTCTTACTGAATCTTCTTTTGTTTGTAGGAGAGGAAGAATCTCGTGGTCTGAGACTGTTTCACCTCCAAGCCCTCCTAAACAAGGTAACAAAAGATGCACTAAGAGTTTGATTTGAACAATGCATGCTTTTATCACTCCCTAGTCTTATAACTTTGGTTGGAGAGTATAGATATATATAGTCATGCAACTTTGATTTTTTTTTCTTACACCAGTTTTACACCCACTTAAAACTTTATTCTCTTTAATACATATCACATGCATTCCTTTAGAGTAATCATACCATATACACCTACATAACATTCCTCATTTATTGTTATTTCTCTTTCCTTATCATTTCATATCACCTTCTATTCTACTTGCATATGTTTACAAGTGTCTAGTGATACATTGGTGTCTATGCATAACCTTCCATTGCTTTATTTCTCATCCTTCCAAAGGGTGACCCTGAAATGTGTCAAAAGATAACTTCTCCATTTTCATACACATAGATGGGAGATGGAGCGAGGGAGACAAAGCTTTCCCTCCCAAGAAACGAAGAGGGACCTTTGAGAGTGCAACAGAGGATAACAGCGATGAGGAGGAGGAAAATGATGATGATAAGAAGAGTTCAAAGATGAAGATGAAGAGAATGAAGACAAAGATGAACAGGAAGTGTTCGAGGCGAGGTGATAGCAACAACGAAGGGGGAGAAGAGGAAGAGGACGAGTACGAAGAAGAAGTAACAAGAGAAAAACCTGAAGTGCGCATTGGTAAGAAGAGGGTAAGGGGTGGTGCACTAATGGAAGGTTCAAGGTGCAGTCGTGTGAATGGGAGAGGATGGAGGTGTTGTCAACAAACCTTGGTGGGTTACTCTCTCTGCGAGCATCACTTGGGGAAGGGAAGGTTGAGAAGCATGACAAGTGTGAGAAACAAGTCCGTTGGCACAACTAGTGGTGCACCAAAGAGCAACATGCCAAAATCTGAGTCTTCTATAGAGAAGCAAACAGCAAAGTCTAGCAGTTTCACTGAAGACCCTTTGGGAAAAGATGCTGAACACATTGATGAGAAGAAGCCAGTGATTGTCACAAAGAGGAGGATGAAGCTTGGAATGGTGAAAGCTCGATCCATAAGCAGCTTGCTGGGACAAACAAACACTGAAATTGTTGCCATAGCTGAGGATAGTGATAACAAGTAATTTGGAAAAGAAGTGCAGAAACTGCATTATTTCATGTAAAACTTGTGCTTGATAAATACTTTTAATAATGGACCTTGTTGTCTTATATCTACATGGGTGCAACTTCTTCCTATCAAACTAGCATGGTGCTATTTGATTCCTTATTTTCATGTGTTTTATATGCTATCGTTTACTTTATATATTTGTGAGCCTAATTTATCTGCGATGTTATTTTTTTCTCTGATATTGCCTCACTTGTGAACGTGAAATTATTATTATACTATATTGGACTCCGATGTTGCAGTTGAATGCATTAATATTTTATAAACCCACTTGATTAAATTATCCAATGGGGTATATAGTTCCACTGGTGGATACTCGATCATGGTCAACAGGGCTTCTTTGACCAACTAAACCTCTTGAATCCATCACGTGATGATATTGCTGTTAACAAGATTGGAGGAAAATAAAAAATTCATTAACATTTGTGTGATTAATTGAATTGTTCCTTCTCAAGTAGTCCATGCACACTTGGTCTCAACAACTTGGTACACTTTCATTAATATAACACACAATTTACATATATTTATTGATGATAATTGAACAAAATAGTTGTAGTTTTTTTGCTGTTGGATTTTGCATTAATTTTCAAAATGTTATTCAAAGGCAAGTTTTGTAATTGTTTTCTATTTCAATCTTTCTTGCCCCATATGACAATTTTCCCCATAAGAATTTATAGTAGAGAAGAATTAAAAAAATGAAATTTATATATAAACTATTTACAGAAACTTTTTCTATAATTTATGGAAAAATTAATTTCATTTTTATATATATTTCTTTTCTAGACTTTGTCCAAAAATACATGCAACTCATGCATTTATTCTTAGATATTAGTTGTAAATCTATAATTAAATATGGTGGACTTGTACCATTAATAAAGAATTTATAAACAAAAAAGTAAAGAATTTATAAACTAATTAATAACATATATGATTCATAGAGGATCTGAGATCCTTTATTATTACTTTTGCTTTTTTTGGTAAGACAATAGAAATTAGAAAATTTTAGACTAAACATTGAAAAACAAAATTCAAAATAGTGGTTGGTTTTACCATTAATCTCGCACAGTTTTGTTCATGTACCTTATATTGTAATATTTTGTGTTGTGAGAGAAACACTTTATTTCAAGAGTTTCAGTTTTTGATGACATTGCATCAACTCTTGTTCTTTTTTTTTCCACAAAATGACCTTAATTTGACACAAAATTATTTTTACAAGAAGATATTTCTCTTTACAACCAACCTGTTTTGAAATTTTTGCAACTGTGTTGTCATATTATAATAACTTTGAAGCACACAGAAGCAAAAGAATCGTTTTAGTCAACGATAAAGAAATAGAAAGCCATCGGAACGTAACAAAATAATATCATTTAAATAATTTCTCTCATGGAACTTTTCAATTCTTTATCATTTTATGCCAAGCCCACACATTATAAAAAAAAAACTAGCTTATTTTTTTTGTTTAAGTTGGAATAAACTTGATATAATTTCACTACTTCATTATTAAAATACAATCATCTCAAATTCTTTTTTCTTCATCTTTTTCATACATACGCATATTAAAAATGTGTCTTAAAATTATAGTGAACAACTCTTAATCATGTGATTCTTTTGTTCAGAGCACATTATCTAGGTACAGCAGTGGATTCAGTCAATGAAGGAAAAAATTTTCTTTGGCTTGGACAATTAGTAAAAAGTATGATGTAGACCCTGTTGAACCATTGATTAAATAAACTAAACATGTTTAACTCTATATAGTTTTGTTAAGAAAACACTAGTAGTATGCGTTCTTTCGCTGTAATTTCTAGGAAATTAAAGAAAAGTTGAGAACGTGATCACTTGAAATGGGTCAATTTCTAAATAATTAAGGTAGACCCCTACAGGGTGCACTTTAGCAGTGGTTCATAGTACATTATATATAAATTTCTCTGTCGTACAAAGACTGTAGAATTTCAGCAAATCTGGCTAGATCAATAAAGCTTTTGTTCGGTCAATGTTTGCACAAGAGGGGAGAACTATGGAGTTCAATTAATATAACATTCACTCTAAGATTCCTTTTCTATTTTGTACTACAAAATCTAAGAGCAATACATATTAGATACCCAGATAATCTTCTAATCTTAATTGAAGACATTCAACTAAGCTTTAAATTTCAGGATTTAGTTTTTATTTTTTTCTATTATTGAAAATCCTAAATATTTAAACTTAAATTCACTTATTAATATAATATCAGAATCATTTTAAATATATTCTAATTAGAAATTATAAACTTATCGGATCATTCATTATCGAATCATTAACAGAACATCCCATAATTAATATATACTCTCACCCAGTCTTAATACCTATAAAACTTCTTATTCAACTAAACTAATTTAT
Source organism: Phaseolus lunatus (assembly GCA_013389735.1). Lineage (NCBI taxonomy): Eukaryota > Viridiplantae > Streptophyta > Magnoliopsida > Fabales > Fabaceae > Phaseolus > Phaseolus lunatus. The sequence goes on along the minus strand of CM023863.1, from coordinate 45,932,979 downwards.
TTCTTTATTTATCTACATGTTTTTTCCCTTGTAAAAAAAGTTCATGCATTCCTTTGTGAAAACTTTGGTGGTTCCATCTCTTTCAAATGGTTGTCTGGAGTAAGTGGAGCCTTTCAAGGATATTGAAGGCCATGAAGTTGATGGGACTTTTATTTTGGTAACAGCTCATGAAAGCTTCATTATCATTATTGTTTTTTTCTTTTTTTTTTTTCCTGCAGTTAGTTTGTATGTATAGAGGTAGCCATGTATTTCATGGTGATAAGAGAAGAACAAAATTCAAAGACCCACCATATATCGTATAATATGTCAAGGGATTAGTATTGATTTTTGATGAAGAGATGTTATATATGTATTCACCCAAAAGAAAACACATGCCTTTGGTAGGTTTGGTTTTTTTTTTTTTTAATAAACAATAAATAATATATATAAATGGACTACTTAAGAGATGATTCAACCGATATACAAAGAACATTCTAATAGCAACAAACCATTCTGATAATTAATCTAAATCTACCTCTGCTGAAAATTCCTATCGTAAAAAAACTAAAACGAATAGAGACAAACTAAAGAATCAAGCCACCAATCAGAAAAAGAAAAACATGTAGAAGAGAATTTAGAAGTGATCAAAGACCAAACCTTCAATTGAGCAAAAGAAAAGATTTTAGATGAATCCAAAACTCCACCTTTAAAAATAATCTTATTCCTATAACTCCAAATCTCACTAACCACCACAATTCAAATAAAACTCATCTCTAAATTGACTAACTATGAAGCTTTATTTAAACTGAACTGTAAAAAATGGGAGTAAGCATGAATAGGAGTAACTGACGTAATACCCAATCATATGTTTTTGTTTATATAACCTTCTCTTTTTGTTGCTTAGTATATAGTCATGCAACTTCTATGATTATATTATATGATAATAAATATTTTTATGTATATTTTCTTAAAAAAGTCTCACTTTTACAACTCTAGTAAAAAGTGAAAAGTATCACTTTTGTAACCTTTGAACAAAATTTTATTTCATATGTATTTTAGTAAAAGACTATTTTTTTTTATTTCTTCTTCTACTTTTAGTCGTTATAAGTTGGAATAATTCTACTTTTACCCGTTGGAATAATTTACTGTTGTATTATCAACATATCATAATCCATCTTCTTATTATTTAAATTTTTGTAGTGTTATTTTATGCATATATAACTATTTTTTAATCATATTTCCAGAAATATTTTGTTAAACAAATAAGATATATGATCGAGTTGTTGAATTTTATTTTTTATAACAAAAGTAAAATTAGTTGCTATAATGTGAAAACATAGTAACATGACATATGATTAGGTACATCTTTTCATCTTATGTTTTGTGTGGATAGATTAAGCTGTGTTGGGTAATGTGTTTTTGAGGTGGGGTGAAAATATATGCATTGATTGAAACTAACGTGTTTAAATAGGAAATTTTGAGAGATTAATTTATTTTTCTATAAAAGTTAAAATGCTTTATAATTATTTATGAAAAAATAAAGTTGTTTGGATAAAAAAATATTTGAAATATTTAAAATTTTATAAAAATAATTTAATTATTTAAATTAAAAATTTTCAAATTTTGATTAAAAAGAAAGTTTATAATTTTAATATTTTTATATTTATTTGCCTTCTCTTGATATTATTTCTTCAATTCAATTTTGAGTGTGGCAATGCCAATTAAAATGGAAATATTATTAGGATAACTATACTTAATTAAGTTTTTTTTATTAAGATTGACAGGATATTAAAATAAAATCATTAAATATACGATTAATGATATTTAAAATATTTTTTATTATTAATAAAATTTATAAAATATTTTTTAATTTAATTTAATTTAAATAATTAGTAATTAAAATTTTAATAACTAATGTTAAATCAATTTATAAACTAGTTTATAATTTTTTATTAATAATAAAAATGATTTAACTATTAATAATTTTTTAGTTTATAAAATAACATTTAACTTAATAAATATAATAATTAATCATTTTTATGTCTAAACTTAGTTAGAGTTTAGTAATTTTTTTACAGTGAGAGTTATTTTTTATTTAAATTATTATAATTAATTTTACTGTTGTAATAACACTTTTTTTTGTTTGTTTAGTATTAGCTAAAAATTTATTGTTTGTTGTGATTTATTTTTTTCATTAACGACATTAATGTTTTTTATTATCAACATTAATGCTATTATTTATTAATAATTAGTGAAGTTTTTTTTTTTCTAATATTGAGAAGGAAAATTTTCAATAAAACATTAACCACAATTTTTTGTAAAGGGCAAGTAAGGAATTTTCAGCTGAGATCAATTAAAAAATTGGTAGAAAAAATTCTAACCAACAATTTCATAAAAATAATCTCAATATATCAATCTAAATAATTTTGCGATATCAATTAAAAACAATATTAGCCAAGATCAATAAAAAATTTCGTTTATATCAGTAAAAAAATTATCAATGTTAAGAAGAAGTATCGATTGACTAAAAATTCATTTATATTAATATGTTGGAATTATTAATAATTATTTAATATTTAAATATTTTTTTATTTGATGATAGTTAAAATAAAACACTTTACTCAAATAAAAAAAGTTTAAAATTCAATAAAATTGAAATGTCTTGTTTGTGCAAGATATTGAAAATAAAATAAATTGAATTTAATATTAGTTAAATGTCTGAGCAATTATGAAATTTTGTACAGAAAAGGACATCTAAATCCATTATAGTGTATGTGTGCGAATATATATATGTTAATAAAATAGGAATATATTGTTTGAAAATGAAAATTCAGTTTTATAAAATTACTACTGAATTTAGTTTGAATGGGAAAATATGGTAATTGTTTTGATTTATGAGAGTGAAGCTTTAAATGTGAGAGAGATTGTTGAGGATGGAGACTTCCACCACCATTCCAGAACACTCATCAACTCCAACCAGTTGCTTGATTCGACAGATCAGAAAAAATAAAAAATAAAAATCATGAATTCAGAAGGAGAACAAACAAAGCAATTATCTCTTAAAATAATAATAGAAAATTTTAGGATTAAATATATTCTATGTCATATTTTTTGAAATTTTCTTTTTTTCTGGTTTAACTTTAGATCATTTAAATATATTCAGAATTATTAAAATAAATTTTTATTTTTATTTTTTAATAAACAAATTTTTAATGTGAAAATATTTTATATTCACTTATTCTTAACATTAATGTTATAATGTCATAACACATTTTACATTGAAGATTGATTTATTACGTAAAAGAAATGTGGTAATGACTTAGAAACTTTAAAGATGATACTAAAAATAAAAATAAAAAACAAAAATCAATTTCTATGTTATAAATAGAAGAATAAAAAATTATATTTAATCTAAAATTTTTATATCCAACTATTTTTACATTATTGTTATACTATTATATTTTATTATATTTTGAAGTTCTTTACTTAATCATTAAATAAATAAATAATCTTTGAAATTCTTTACTCTACGTGACGTGACATGATAATGAAGACTTTTCATATTGAATAAATAGAAAAGGTAAACTAATATTCTTCTAAAAGCTTAACCTTTCTCATAAAGGTTCGCTTTAATTTAGATTATATCACCCAATTAATAAAACTTAATTCAGATTAATCCTAATTAAAAGTATTTTTAATTGTACAATTTAATTAAAGATTCTTAACTCACCTTTCATTAAAAAAAAATTATTAAATAAAACCTAATTTTAAAGACTAAACTCATCAAACTTTAATAATTTTTTACTAGTCATTTAAGAATTTAAATGAATTCCACATATTAATTATCTCACATTTTTTTAATCAATAAAATGGATTATTTTCACAAGAACCCATATTTTGTTACATAAAAAAACCTTGGACGATACATAAAAATGGATAAGAACCCATTATTAAACTTAAGAAGCATGTAACTTCGTAAGAACTTTCACCAAAGATGTTTTCCAAAAAGTTAATATGTACTTCTATATTGAAAATTAATGTCTTGTTTTAGTCTTAGTATAAATTTAATACTTTTTTATTAAATAGTACGGTGAAATGCATTGATATAAGAATATAATTTTTTTTCATATTTTTTACTTTTAATTTCTAACAATGTTTTCCCCAACATATATTCTGCAAGAGAAACAATTCTATCAAATACTTGTTTCGTTCATTTACAAGACTCAACTAATGTATCATAATTAAGAAAAAAAAAATTAAGTCTGTTTTAATTTTTTTGAAATCATCCCCATTGTTAATATTTTCTCTTTTCAATTGTTATTTAACATAACCACTTTTTAATTAAGGATATTTAAATATACAAATAACTAATAAAAAAAATCATAAAATGATTTTCATAAATAAATATGGTGGAGACTCCAATCGAGTAAGAACATTTTATAATATATAAATGAGTAAAAATCTCATTTTATAAACTGATTTATAAGGTTGAGTTAGATCTAAAATCTACTTCTTATTATGATATAACAGTCATTTAAAATCTTTTAAACGAAAATTTATTGAATTTATTAGATTACCCAATATATATCCATTTATAAATATATAGTCACACACAAATTGACAGTATTCACATAAGAAGATGTGATGGAGATCTCACATCAACGAAAAATATTTTATAGTATATAAATATATGCAAACTTGAACCTATGACCCTTGAATTAAACAAAAAAATCCTCTTCATAATAAAATATACGGATCACTTTTTATCCCGAATAATTTTTGAAGAAAGATTCAAATTGTGATTTGTCATTTTGTAGGAAATGAAGCACTTTAAATAAACCAGCCCCTTTGGCTGATAATGCTCTCCTTTTGAAATTATATAATATAACATGATGACGAGATCATGGTTTTAAAACAGTCGCCAAATTGTTTGAAGTCTCCACAATTATTATAATTGTAACTGCGTGTATATATAATATATTAGCCATATCAGCCACAATTTTTGTGCGATTTTCAGTAGTCACAACAAACTTTGAAATATTTAAAACAATTGTTCCGGCAATAAGGGATCATCTATCACATTTCAGAAGCAGAAACATGTCTGTTAACTGCTACTGCTACTGGTGTTGGTGAAAATGGTTAAAGGGGTCTTTTCCTTGGTTCATGAAGCTAGGTCATTTGTCAGCAAAGAAAGTGCAAATATGCCTAAAAGTTTTTGGGGGACCCAAACAGCAAAGCAAGTATTGGCAATAGCATCCTTTCCCTTACCCCAGTGAGATAAGATATTCAATGGCATGTGGCCATGAGGCCCACCAATGCGACACCAATCTATTATATGTATGTTACTTCACACTTCACACCAGAAAGGTCAATGTGTTCTACACCAAGCATCGTCTACACATACCACTAATTCATTTTTTTATATTCATACTGAATTCAATCTCCTCAAGAAGATCTTTGCTTCCAAGAAAGATCGTATTAAAGATGATTAAGCAGATTTCTTGACAGAAATTTATCATCAAAGTCGATAGATAGATAGACAGATACTTCCTATCTGTGAGAAAGATAAAGAAAAGAAATTGCGTTATTACATTAAAGGCAAAAGCAAGCGTCCAGCACAAATAGTTACAAACAAACAGTAGAAAATGTACATCAGTGCTCATAGCCAGGCTGGTGCGTATAGCTTAAAGCCACAATGAAAACAATTGGGTATGTGGGATTGAATTCTTGCTCTTTAATTATGGAAATCACAAATGATTTGATAATTGATTCATATTGTGCCACCACTGGACCCGCTGACCCTCAAAAGGTAGTACCATATACAAACAGAATTAGTTGATGTAATCCTTTATGGTTTCAAAGTTAATTGAACAGTGATATGTGGTTGTCCAAGCACTCAGTGCTTCCTATGGGAAAATAGGAAAACTTGAGAAATGGTGCATGGTGGGACTTTGTTGGCTCTTAGTCTTAGCTTGGTCTATCGTGGGACCTATCTCTGATTTTAACATTTTTTTATCAGAAAGTGTGCTATAATTGTTTATCTTTTCTATTTTCTAATGCACAACAGAAAGAATATTGATTGTGGTGAATGGTGATAACAATAAGAGGAAATAAGGCTAAGCATGCATGTGATGCTTTGGATAATCATTAAAAGCTGAGCTGAATTCAAATTATTGGAAGGTTAGATCGCATACTATAATGAGAACAAAGCACATAAGTGGAGAGGGGACCATAGCATATAGCTTGCTGGACCTTGATGGAGATGCTCCTTATTGAGCTAAATTAAATTACCTTCTTGGCTTCACAGATTGTTACTGAGAATGATGCTCAGTTTATATACCTTACATTGTTCTGATTTTTAGCTTGTTTTAAGCACCATTATTCACTTAATCACCCACGTAGACTTTGCAGTTTTTCAATCATGTATATCTTCTTGTAGGGTGGATATGAAGATTAGTAGACCCTGAAAACTTTGTTGACATATAACAATCATACTACATTACTCTTAGTATATCATTCTTGTTAGTGGGTTGTGTGTAAACCAACCTGATTAGATTATGACTTAATTATAATCACTGGTACAATTTGACTATGAACTAAGATGCCAAACTCTTTGTGCGATGTGTGATATGCGCATTGATGACCAAAGTGTAAAAGAGGTTTATAATGTGGAGTAAATAATTTATGCACAAACGATATAAAATTATATTGTCAATCAATCACAAGACCTGTTTTGTATGTTAAGTTGGTTATTGTAATAACTAAAATGACAAAGTCCAAATTTATCACAAGTACTGAAAGGGTCATGGTCAAGCTAAATAGGAGGTAAGAAAGCCACTCAAGGGGAACTGAATTTGGTAGATGGAATGAAAATTAGGAGTGGAGTCTGATATGAAAAAGAGAATGGTTTGAGTGGGAGAGACTCAATAATTATTTATTCAACTGAGGAGTGATAGACTATTTTGAAGTCTTCTTTTTTATATAGGTTAAAGTTTGGTCTCGTCAAAGATACTTTTAGCAAGTTTCTCGTTATTTGATTAGTGTCTATAACCTAGTATGTATATACTCAATTAATAGTTGTTGATAGGATGACCGGGTTGGTCTTTGAATTTTAAGTTGTTTTTGGGTAATTGTGGCAGGGTAGGTAGTCAAATTACTTTTGATAATAATAATTCTTTTAGTAAATAAAATAATTTTTAATTTAGTTAAATAATAACTAATTATTTTAGTTTCTAAAATTAATTTTTATTTAATGATTTTTTTACTGTGAAGATGAAAAGGATCTCACTTATTTGAATCATAATGACGAGAAAAAGTAAGATTTTTCATTATTCTCGTTCGAGCAAACAATCTATCTTTTTCATATTTTTAAGATGATTTGAAAGAAACCACTATAATTTTAAAGACTAGTTATTCTTCCAAAACGGTAATCGTTTTTTATTTTGTTTTTGGATAGTTTTAATTTAACCCATTATCATTTTATCGTTTTGACTGATTTGAATCCAATTGTTTATAATAAAGAAAGTCACCACATCATTTATAGGACGCTATTCATACTCATCGTTGGGCTAAAATTTTATATGGTTACAGTTTAATTTTAATGTGAAACTGGAGGAGAAAACGAAGGGGTACACTGGATAATACTTAATTGTTATTTCTTTTATCTCTGTAACCATTTTTTTTATCAACAATAAACAATTAAATTAAAGAGGTTCAAGTAAAGAGTAGTCTAACTTTCATACAAAGTAAAAGAGACAAAAAGCACATTTCGACATACACAACAAAAAAATTCAAATGAAACCTCCTATTATCTATCTTAATACTACCAATTAAAGAGAAGTTGAAAGATTAAGAACCAACTTCATCGCCCTTATAGTAATATTAGATTGAATGCATACATACCGAAAATTATAGGCACCAATCAGAACGAGAAACTTACTACCTTTAAAGAGATCCAAAATCAAACTTTAATACTACCAATTAAAGAGAAACTGAAAGATTAAGGACCAACCTCATTGCTCTTATAATAACATTAGATTGAGGAAAAAAATTTCAGGATAGTGAATCACTCTTCCTCTAAATAAATAAACAATTTTGTTGTATTTTTGTATGTAACTATATTAGTCCATTTATTTTGCTGATAAAAAGACATATCCTTCAATGTCCTGTAGTAATCTTTCATCTCAGTGCTGAGTGTTGCCCCAATCAAATGCAAATAATAATAAATGTGAACAAGTACCAGTGTTGTGCAAAATGACAATGACAGTGAGTGGTTTGTTCTAATGAATAAAAAATTGTATATTAGACAGCAGGAAAATATGTGGATGACTTGTTAATTAACCAAACTACTTTTTCTAGAGACTGGATAATACAACTTTTTATTCACAGAATTTCTTGTTATTGTTGTGTTCCGACAAATTGCAACCTTTTTCTAACTGGATAATGCAAAGGCCAATAACATGGTGGTTCTGGTTTTCCTTGTCATGTAGCAATTTGTTTGTGTCCCATTAAAACGACTCCAGAATTGGTTCATTTCCAGTTCCCACTTGCCATGGCCTTCAATTACTCATTTGGTTGCATTTCATAATCTATTTTATGCACTCTTGCACTCACTTTAATGTGAAATATGTTATGTAATTATTTTATATCAACATAACATTGTTAAATATGTCTTTTTGTTTTATGTGAGATTGATTTGTTAGTGTAGTGGTAGAACTGTTAAAAGCAGGGGAGGGAATCCTAAAGAAGTTAGGTTTTTTTTCTTACTTATGTAAGATATTATTTCGAGTGAGATACACCTCTTTTTATATAAAAATTGGAATATTCTTAAAATGTTTCTTTTTATTTATTTATTAAATTTTTTTATAAAAAATATGAATTTTTTTTTAAAAACTTTATATCTTTTATATCTTTTTTATACGTAAAAACAATGAATTTTTGATAAACTGTATTATAATATTATAATATTCATATTAATAATGAATGAATACGAACATTTTTAACATCTTAATTCACATTGAAAATTTATTTATTAAGAAAAAAAATCTATAAATAATATATTTTAATAGGTTTTTTTTACTATAAAGTAAAGATCTAAGATTTAGATTAAGATAAAAATTAATTTCAAATTAAATCACAGAAAAAAAACATATTTTTAATCATACTTAATAATTAATGACAAAAACTAATGAGTAAATACTGATATGTAGTTTAATTATGTCATAATTTAATATTGACTGATAGTTTTGTATCCAGACAATTTGTTGTAATATTTTAATGTGTGAAAAAATTGTATGCATAATTAGATTTACAATCTTTTATTTTTGCAGCAAAGTCTTGTGATAATTTAGCTCAGTCTATTGCATGTCTGATCTTGCACACTATTTCATATGCAATCTTCTATCAGTGACCAACATATAAAGACAAAAGAATTGACTTTATGCGTTGACATTTTCCTTTTTATGGTAGTAAAGTGGTTGAGAAGATTATTTTCACACATCCATTAATAGCAGTAATTTCAGACTTGGTAATTAAGACATCTTAAACCCATTAGAACAATAATCACTTCAATGACTATAAGCAACAACTTGACCCATTTTACTCACCAACAAAAGACAATTGAGAAAGAGGAGGATAAATTTATTCATGTAACCATTCACACTAAGCATAATTGTTAATTTGTTTTTGGTAAACAATGATTAGGGTGTAAATGAAATTCTAGTGGTTAGCAATCAAGTATCTGTTTTTTAGTAAATTTTACTTAATATATTAAATATAAATATTTCATTTGTTTTCATCTTTCTAAAATTATGCTTTTACATATTAAAAAATAATATAAATAATTTAGAAAGGTAAGTTTTTACTTGGTAATAGCAATTACAACTTAAAAATAAGTTTTCATTATTATCCTGTCCAACTCATGATACATATCATGTATTTCTAAGTATCACCTGTAAAATAAACTTTGGAGTACATTCTAGTTTTATGCAGAAATCTAAGAGAAATATTTATTATTAGAAAATTATTAAATAAAAATTAATTTTAAGAACAAAAGATAATTAATTATTATATTAATTAAATTAGATACTATTTTAAAAATTAAAAAATATTTTATGAATATAAAAATTAATTTAGATACCAATAATATTTCTATATAATATTTAGTTAATATAACAATTAATTATTTTTTAAAAAAATTAATTTTTATTTAATAATTTTTTTATAATAATTTGCTTGATGTTTTTTACTATTTTTTTATAAAAATAAAATAAAATAAAATAAATTAATATGAAATATTTGAAGAGTACTCCCACCACTAAACAAAAAGAGATAGACTAGTTATCATAGTCTCTAATCCTTACCAATAATCTCAAAAAGTATCTTAATAAGTTAAAACTATTTATAAAAAAAATACTATATGAAACCTTGCCAAGAAACTTTATTATACTCACTGTTTAAAAAAAAAAAGAGATACCAATTTACAAGGTAAGTGGCTATCTAATTACATATATAGAAAATATTCCAATTTGCTACAAATGTGAGAATGTCCAGAATGAATTTGTTTTTCTTTTTCTTTTTGAATAGCCATGGAAATAGAAGCAGATGAATTGATTGCTAGGAAATTATATTCGTAGGGACAATAAGTTGAGGAGTGTAAGTTTGGCATTTTAATTAGGATTTTAAACCACTAAGTTTCTGGCTTTATTCGCCAAAACCACTGTTATGAGTTATGCCCTACTTTCAAAGTTAATTGATTCAGCTTATTCTCTCGAGCCACTTTCTATGTCTATGAAGAATTGTAACATGGCCAATCAACTATACCTTAAGATTCTCTGTCCCTGCCATGAAAATTTTCCTGTCATCACTTGGGTGAATTCTTTTCTATACAGAACTTGGTATCTGCGTTCGGTAAAATGCATGTGCTTTGCTTTTTCCTTGCACTGTTTATATGTCCCATTCAGTAAACACACTCTCAAAATCATCTTGGCCTATGATGTCCCCACCAATTTCCTGTGCCACCAAACCCATGTTCTCAAACCTCATATATATGGTCCACTCCACTTGGGTCTTGTAGTCGTAATTTAGCTTTTAAAACCCTTTCATTATGGGAAAGGAAAGCATTTTGACCCTTCGAAGTTTTCAACACCATAATTTAGAACCACCCATTGCATCTTGTTCCTCAAATCACAATGTATCATGTTACATTTCTGCAATATTTCACAGCCTAAAAAGGGTTTAATATTTAGCCCAGAGATAAAAACAATAGAAAAAGTATTATTGGTAAAACAAATTGAATAAATTAAGAAAGAGAAAAAGAAAAAAGTGAAAATTTTGAGATGTAATGGAATATATAATGAAAAATAGCTACTACAGAAAATATTGTATAGATATTGGTCTATGAATATCACATCTGAAAAACTATAAACGACTAGGTTGTAACTCAGAACTTGTCAAGATATATATAGTAAAACAATACATGTCAACAGTTCTTACGATGGAGATTGAAATCTTGGTTTACTACGACGTTGTAAGGAACTATATAATTCCTTCTATTGGATCCAACTCTCATTGGTGTGGAGCATGAAAACCACCATTGAAGAACAAGTTTCTTCCTCTTTTCCCTGAGTTAGGACTGAACAACATCTTCTGTTTTGCGATTATAGTGAAGGAAGAAGTGCAGCACAGAAAGTGTGACAATGGATGCTGCATTTGCATTCAACAGTAGTAGCAAGAGCCCCATGACATGCTGTTCCCACTGGCCATGATGAAGTGGTAAGGACTAGACATAATGTCTTGAATGTGGAGGAGGGTGATGTGTGATAATGAGCAACATCATAATCATAGCTCCCACACAGTGAAGAAAAAAGTAGCAGATTTCAGACCAAACAGAACAGTCCTCACCAGAACACACCAACAGTTAGCTTGAACTCAAAGCAGATGACATTTCCAATGGATGGATAAAGTGAAAAAGGATAGGGTTCTTGTGTGTAGATTCCAACTTCTTCTTTTGAGGGTATATAGTATAACATTGACCTTATCTTTTTCATGTGTATTGGTTTCATCCCTTCATTTTATAATTTTCTTTCCAACGTTCTCTACTTGTGATTGTAATTGAAAGCTTAACTTGTTGCCACAATAAGTGTTTGCAAAACCAAACTAATAATTGAATCCATGAAAAAATACTAGCTCATGGATGATAAGTCTAACCGACCGTAGAGTGCACCTACAAATTATAATATAAATTAATTTAAATAATATATTGTACAAAGTAATTAATCATCATTAATTTGTTAATAAACATAAATGTTATATATATATATATATTATATTTTCTTGAACTTTAATTTATTTATAAATTCCAACCCTTTTTCTTTTAAATGTAAATTTCTTTCATGTTTGTATATTTTTCCTTTAACTGGAAATTTTTTTTAAGCACGAATAGCTTATTAATAACCTTTTGCTTTTAGCATGTACCATGGTTTATAATAACTATATACACCCTTGAATTCCTACGATAATTGCAACCTCAAATAATTTATGTCTAATGAAGATTAGGAAACCTATGTGATTGTAATATGTTAATTAATGAAAATTGGCTGATAAAGGTTCCTATACATGGAACTTAACACGTATTGTTCTTATGATCACTTGGTCTCTTTTGAATAAATGGTTACATATCCCAATGAGATACAAGCTTTTGCTTTGATCGATCGTGATTAAAATATTGCGCTTAATAACATAAAAAAAAATCAGCTTTTTTATTGCTGTCCAAACTTTCTCTACACCAAGTCAATTAGCTGTAGGAAGAAACTACGGAAGTGCAGGAAGAAATAGCCCATCTTTTCATATTTAAGCCAAAATGAGCCCACTCCCATTGAACAAGTGGCAATTGCTTCCTGCACCCAACACTTTTGAACCTGCACCCAACACAATTTCAAAAATTTCAAAAATACCCTTTATTTCGGAAATGAAAATCCGGAATTAAAAATAATACATTCCGGAAAAGTAGATCCTGAAGAGATTATTGTATTCTGGATATGAAAATCTGGAAACAAAAATTAAACTTCCATTCCGGATAAAAAAATCCGGAATTAAAAAATGTGTTCCGGAAAAAGGGGTCCGAAAAGTATTTTGTATGTACCCATTTTTAAGGGTGTTTTCGTCTTTTCATTTGGCATTGGGTGCAGAAACCTGGTGCAGGAAGCAATTGCCTGAACAAGTTTATGGATCCAAACCCAGTCCAGTTTGAAAGCCCAATTTAACTATTAATGACTTTAGGTCAACCTTGCATCAGGTAGGTTAGGGAGATTAAATGTAAACTAGAGTTTAAAGGTATGTCCACTATTACAGTCATTAGGGTGTCCCTTAAAAAATAAAAATTATAAATGTTTGTCGTTTTGTTTTCCTAATAATAATCAATCTAGCAATCATGAATTAAGGAGTCTAATAGAAAGATGCTTTCCTATGATATAATGTATTAGGATTTAAATTTTTTGTTCAAAATAAAATTATATATTAGGTCTTCAACATATGAATGGCAGTAAAAGTCAAATCTTTGTTTTCCATCCATGGTTGGAAAAAAAAATGAACATTCTTGCCTTGCTCAACATGTTAAGTGAAAAAATTGTATCAAATAGGCTCAACTCAAATGCTAAATAAACTATTGTTTTCCAATATAGTTCTAATGGGTGTTTGAATTTCAACTATCCAACTTTTTATTATGAAAATGGGACAAATTTCAATAGGTCTATGAATTCAATCATAGAAAAAGGTACCATTCAAATCCCAATATAAGCTTCAAGATTAGAGATTTCAAACCTATTAGGGTTCTATAGTGAACAACAAAAAGGTATGTGACATTCAAAGAATATACTTGAACAATTAAAACAATACTTTTAGTCTCAATCAAAGATTAAAACAAGATAATCAAAAGTGATTTAGTATATTCTGTTGCTAAAAATAACCATGTGTATTCATTTGTAATATATTTTAGTTATAGTAGAATTTTTTTTAAAGAATAACTAAACATTACCCAACAGTTATTAGGGTGGATCACTATAACCATGTTGTGTCATTCTTGTTGTTGTTAGAAGATCTTATGTTTGTTTGTGAAAAAATTTCATGTTCTATTCAACTCCTTCTAATATTTATGTGTTACTTCATTCTTGATAAATTTTCAAAAATCTTGTATATCTTGATTAATTGCATTATTTTACCGTATAATAGTAATATAACTTTTAGAAGAACGAAATAGTCTCACTAAAATTGTGGTAATTAAAACTGAATGTATAGATTCGGGTAGAATAAAAGCAAAGAAAAATGTTTTTATGTTTTGCTCTTACTATTTTAATTTTTTTTATATTTGATTGATGTACTTCTAAAACTCTCTTAAGATTTAAAAAAAAAAAAAACTCTCTTAAGATTTATTAATCGATTAAAAACTTTTAAAACACTAATTTTTATGTTTTTTATGATGTATAACTTATTTTTCTTTACATCATATAATAGTGGGTGTGAGATCCCCTGCACAATAAAGAAAAATAGGGTACAAGGCCAGAACAATTTAAGCAACCCTGCACTTATTCCATTAATGATATAAATCCTAGAACAATTAGTAGGTATTAAACTCTAACCTTAAATCCTAAACAAATAAATAAAATAAATACGTGACAGCAACAGCAAGAGTACATTGTCCAACTTTTATAACATGTGATAAATTTCCCTGCAAACTCTTGCTGGAATGATCTTTTTCTTTTAGATAAAAAGGCATGAAACATAGAATGATTCATCATCTCCCACTTTTCAGTTCTGTTATTGGTTCACTTTGGGATACTGTTACTTGGAAATTGAACTCTTCATTCAGAACAGAAGCAGTGGCTGGCCAAGTGAATGCAGGTTGCTTAACTGCTACAAATGGAGGAGATGCTTCCCCTGTTAGCACCAGCAACACAGTTCTCATTGATAGCCTCTCATATGGATTAGGATGGCAACATGCTAACCCTAACTCAAGCACACACTTGGCTTGAGCCTTATCAAAATCATCATTCAGTCTTAAATCCACAGCATCAGTTATTCTTTCTCTGCCATGAAGCTCCCAAACCCATTCCACAATGCTGTTACAATATCTAAGGTCCTGTTTGTGTTCAGCCTTTCTTCCCCCACACACAACTTCCAGCATCAGAATACCAAATGCATAGACATCAGTTTCAACTGAAGCCCTTTGGGTATGTAAGCTTTCTGGCGCCATATACCCTGGTGTTCCAGCAATTTCTTTAGTTGAGTGGTGAGATTTTTCACTAAGATGAATGGTGCGAGCTAAGCCAAAGTCTCCAAGCCGAGCATTGAATTCTGAATCCAACATCACATTGCTTGGTTTTATGTCTCTATGCAGCACTCTTTTATCACTTCCATTGTGAAGATAGTCTAGTGCCCGAGAAACCCCACATATAACAGCCACCCTCTTTTCCCAATTCAGAGTTGAATCGCCTCCAGAAGTTGGAAAAATGAATCTGTCTAAGCTCCTATTATGCATGAGCTCATACACAAGGAGGATCTCACCCTTTTCGTAGCACCATCCTATTAACTTCACTAGATTTTTGTGATTGAGATTCCCTATGGTTGTGATTTCTGCTATAAAATCTTGCTTACCATGACGTGAATTCTTTGAAATCCTCTTCACAGCAACATCTTTGCCGTTTAAGGTGCCTTTATAAACCATCCCGAATCCTCCTTTCCCAAGCTTGTTTGATGAGTGGAAACTCCTTGTGGCTGATAAAAGCTCCTTCAGCTGAAATCTGTGTGGCGCATTGGAAGAGCTTTTAATTTCAAGCTCTATTTTCATATCTTCCTCCGCCCCTTGTCCCTTTATGTGTTGTCTTCTCCAAAAGCACACACTAGCAAGCACGCATACTCCTCCAATCCCAACTATTGGAATCAAGATCCATAACCATGTCCGATTTATTTTGGGATTCTTCTCAATATCATTCCAGCTAGAGAAATACCATGATCTTACAGCGTTAATCTGGGTATATTCTCCCGTGGAAGCTGAAAATCCCACAAAAACATCTTCTGGAAGATATTCGGAGAGATCAATATCCTCCACTACAAGCACTGGTGTCCTCAACATCAAATCTGATGGAGAAACAAAAATGTTCATTTTCTTAAGATTAGCATCAAAGTAAACAGTAGCAACAACAGAATTGCCACTAGAGAGATTAACACCATGTGGTCCAAGAGGTTCTTGTTTGATGGAATATATGTTCTTTACATCCACCCCAACATGGTTGTCATCAACATCTACAAGGAAGCTCTTCCTTGTATCAAACTCCACTGCAACTATGTTACTAATAGATTATTGTATATAACGAACCTTATCTTAAAAATGAGTTTTATAAGATTGAGTTAAATTTAAAGTTCACTTCTTAACAAAAATAATATTCCTAAATAAAATTAACTCTTTATTTTTTTAATAACTTATTATTTTTTCCTTCTTCTTCTTACTATTGATAATGAAAGTTTAATAACTACCCAATTAAAAATAAATAAATTTTTTTGACGAATGATTTAATGGATCACAAAAAAAGAAAAGTAAAATGATTGACTTCTAACTGAAAGGTGTATTATGATTTGTTATTGGCATTACGCGTATTGGTACCAATGCTTTCATTAAGCGTATTTTTTGGATTTTGTACTACCATGCTAAGGTGACCACACCACAAGAGACTATGGCTTCTCTTTCTTGAGGTTATCTTCTATGTAAGATCTGGTTTACAAGTTTTGGGTTTACCAAAAATAAATACAATTTCTATTTTCTTTTTCTTTAGACTAAAAATTTCTAACATTTTTAATTTAAATTATGACAATAAATAAATAAAATTTACTTTGTAATACACTATTCAAAGGATTAAATTTAACTTGTACAACTATTAATATATATATATATATATATATATATATATATATATATATATTTCTTTGAATAATAAAAATATAGAAATTAAACTCTACCGTTTCTATAAATTTTAATTATATATTTCTAAAAATAGCATTTGAAAGAAGTATTAAATAACTTTGAAAAAGAAAAGATAGTAGATTGAGATGAGTATTTTAAATTAATATGAAAGCAAAACGTTTGCAATTGGTGTAATTTCTTTCGTAGTTCTTTTATTGTTCTTTATTTTTATGTGAGATTCATGCACATTAAACTCGTATTAGAATCAATTTGATCTCTATTTTGCATCCGTTTATAATGGTATATTGCAAAAGAATGTGTATAGCATCGAAGTTCAATTGAAATAATAATTTCAATATTAAAAATAAATATTGAATTTTGTTAAAGGATAAGGGGTGGACATCACTCTCAAACAATATGTCACATATACAAAACAATTTTAAAGATGTGAGAAAAAAAAAGGTAATCAATGATTTTCCTTTCTCTATTAAACGATCTTCTTTATAAAGTTACTAAAAGGGAAGACTTTGGTTATTTTGTGATAAAGTTAGAACAGTTAACAATATAAAATTTGTATTTAATATTCTACAATTCGAAATATTTTATAATCTAAATTGTGCATTTACATTTTAAATCATGAACCTGGAATGCATGATTCTCTTTGGTTTTGGTGGGAGGAAAATAAGTTCCATAATTGTGAAATAATGTCTGCATAATCACGTTTCACAACTCTTATTGCTCAGCAATAGCCATATTATGGAAGAAGAAAAATCTCCAACAATCACGCGATTAACACTAAAAAAAAATCATTAAATATAAATTAATTTTAGAGATAAAAAATAATAATTATTATATTGACTAAATTATATATTATTTTAAAAATCATACAAATTATTGATATTTAAAATAGTTTTTATTATTAATAAATAGTATCTAATTAGTTAAGTAAGTTTGTTTTAACTACTAAATACTTTAGATCTTAATAGATCTTAAGATTAGTGCTTAAATCTTGATATCTAATTAAAAAACAATTTAGAAACTATTTATTAATAATAAAAATTATTTTAAATTTTAATTTTTTTTATTGTAAAGAATTAATTAAATAAATTTGAATATTTCAGAAATGCACAACCTCTTATACATCACAAAAATAAAACTTAGCTACCCGAAAACCTCCTCATCACTGCATAGTTAAGCAATTAATTTTTTAATTTCTAAATAATATTCAATTAACGAATATATTAATTAATTTATATATATATATATATATATATATATATATATAATATGAGAATGACTTATCATAATTGTCTTTATAACGTTAGAAAAGCGTCTATTTTTGGTTTCTTGTTGAATTTAAATACTATTCACCACTAGGTTTTCAAGAAAGAACCCTGTTTTGTTTGTTTGCATGATGCTATTGTTTCCTCCTGTCGAATACATTGACTAGACAAAAAAAGTTGCTTCTGGGAAAATAATGAATTGTTTCGTGTGACATTTCTATTTATAGAGATTTTGACCTTTAAATAATTTTTCTTAGCAAAATTATATTAATATATAATATAATATTTTTATAAAGTAAACGGTAACATCATTATGAAAATCTCACAGTCCATTCCATTCTTTTTGAAGTGCTTGAGGGTGGACTCGTTCTTCTAACATGCATATATGCACTCGCAAGTCAAAATAATTGAAAACTTTAATCTTCTATATCACTCAACTTCTGTAATTTTCATAATCTTATTCCAAACCTTTGAATAAGAATAAGAGAGATACTATAAAATAATTCTTAACGGAAAATTTTTGTATATAATTATATAATCAAAGCTACTTTAAACTTTGTGATATGCACCAATTAAATAAATTCGTTCCTTATTCACATTTGTATTAAAAAAATACCATTTCTCATTCCATTTAGATTTTTAATATGTTTTTTATGAAGACAAAAAGTTATAATGTTTGAAATTAACAAATTGAACAAAATCCAAATTATCATGCATGAGATATTGAAATTTTAATTCCGATTGTCCCATAGAGTAATAGTTTTTTAACTTTTAGTACTCATTTGCAAAATCATATTTTAAATTAGTTGATAATATAAAAATATTTATATTATATATTACATCAAAATTAAGGTAATGATTTTGGGTACATTGGTGACCCACGAGTGTTTTAACATAAGTAAGTATTTCATTAATATTTACTCACTTAATCTTGTTTTTTTTATTTATTAATAATGAATTAATTAATTAAAAAAGACATTTGTCTCAACCCTGTTAAAAATTCCTAACCATCTAACTATCAAAATCAGAGCTTATAAATGTCTAATTTTACTGCATAATTATGCAGCATAGAAGGACACAGAAAATAATATCACAAACAACTTGTAAGTTGTATATAAGACACATAAAATTACAATAAAAAAATGTGGGATAAAATAATTTAAGAGAAAAAACTATGAATACACATTCAATATAACATAATTAAAGGATCAGTAAAACCTACAAACTCTCACAGTAGTCAACAAAACAACTTATAATCGAAATTTATGTTTGCTATACTTGATTAATAATTATATGTAGACTACATGTAATCTACGATAAATTATTTAATAGATATCCCAATATACTTTAATATATCAACTTTTAAATCATAATCTCACAATATATACTTATAATCTATATTATTGATTTTAATTATAAGTATACATAATATACTAAAAATGTAGTATACAATATTTTACCTATAATAAAGTATAAATTAATAACAGAGTGATTTTGTATAACTTTATATTTTAATTATAACAATAAAAATTATATTTTTAGAGGCTTTGATACATTAATAGAAAAATATTGACTTATTAAAAAATACAATAAAATGTAATATTTTTAATTTTATTAAAAAAAAATTATTTCAATTGTCATGCATGTTTTTACTTTATCAACCCTCAGTGACTGTTGTAGCAAATATTGAATTTCAATAAGTATTAAAATCGAAAAAAAAAATAATAATAAGAAAACACCGTGGCAGAGTTCAAGATCAAAAGACAAAATGCAGAAAACGTCAACAAAGAAATTTGCAGAGGTAATTTTGGTGTCGGCAAACAAGTTGATGATGGAGTCATGAAAATTATCTTTTTGCAATCGAACTTATTATTTTATAAATTATATTATGATCAATAAAATTGAAGCTAAAGCATAGAAAAAGTCATTTATTGTCCAATTATAGTCGATCCTATCACATTAATATTCTATTAAAGGAAAACTCTTGGTAGCTTCAGTGGCACATAACAATTTGACTAGACTTTTATGAACTGAAAGGGTGTGTAGCATACCTCTGAACAAGTTTTTTATAAAATCATAGATGTATCTTTAAGAAATAGATAACAAAAATCATAAAAACTAATTTTAAAAATAAAAATAAAAATTAATTATTATAATAATTAAATTATATATATTATTTTATAGATTAAAAAATATTGATATTAATTAAATATTATTTTAAGTCTATAAAATAATATTTGATTTAATTAATATAATATTTATTTATTTATTATTTCTAAAAATAATTTATATTTAATGATTTTATTTGTCTTCACGTCAAATATCAAAACCATGTATATTTTTTTTGGCATTTGGAATCAAGTTCTGTGCATGCATAAATATTTAAAATTATCCTATCACGAGCGCTTGTTTAAATTTTGATAAGTTATGAAAATAGTTTATGATATTGTATAAACTATTTTTAACTTTTTCCCATTTTTTCCTTAGATGTTAGCATGTTAACATAAACTAAAAAATCTTTACAATTTTAATGCGTTCTTACTCAATTCATATCCAACTTTTTCTGAATATGTTTAAGAAACCTACTATTGCGCTCTAAGTGTTATAATATTATTTTTAATTTAATGGTATAACATCACCATCCATGGTTTTATTCTTTTTTTTATTCCACAAACCAAAAACAAGGAATTTTCTCCGGAAAAGATAACCTAAAGAGACAATGATATTTAGATAATTAAAATATTAATAATATCCCAAAGTATGATACATGTTTATATAAGGGTGCTGTTGACACTGTCAACAGTGCATTTCAATAAATTAATATTTTATTTATTCATTCAAAATATTATTATATTAATATTAGTGTTTGTCAAATATATGTTTTTCATTTTTAATGGTGCTAAAGGATTTTTTTCTTTGTATAAACAAAGAAATTATTCATCAGACATATTCCAGAACTCAGAATTGGCCTTCAATTAGTTTCTTTTTGGTGATCCTTCTTCACCTTGTCTAAAATTATTGCAAACCCTTCAAAAATAAAGCCACTCTTTGCCATTTCAAAACAGAAATATGAAACTCCCTTGGTTAGTCAAATATCAATATGCAGCAATACTCTTGGTTACCATTGCCCTTACCAAAGTTACCTGTTTTCATTTCAATTTCCCTACCTTCCAACCACAGGATGAGTCTAATCTATGGCTGCACAATAATTCAAGAATATACTTAGATGCAATCCAAGTAACCCCTGATATTCGTGGTCCTATACATAACTATTCAGGACGTTTTTTCTACAGAAAGCCATACCAACTATGGAAACAGAAGAAGAACCAAAACCAAATAGCTTCCTTCAACACCACTTTTGTGCTCAGAATCACTCCAGAAACCCCTGGTGGTGAAGGTTTGGCCTTCATCTTAACTTCAGATATGACTCTCCCAGAAAACAGTGATGGAGAATGGCTTGGTATCGTAAATGCTAGTTCCAATGGAACTTCACAGGCTGGTATTCTAGCAGTGGAGTTTGACACAAGACACAGTTTCACAGAAGATGGCCCTGACAATCATCTTGGCATCAACATAAACAGCATCAACTCAATCGAACAGGTTCCGTTGATAAACACTCGGGTCAATCTTTCGTCAGGTCAAGATGTCAAAGTTCACATTCAATACATTAATGACATAATATCGGTTTTTGGTGCCATGACTGGAACTTCTGAAGAATCTATGGAGACCCTCTTGGTAACTCCACCTCTTAATTTATCTTCCTTTCTTCAACAAGAGGTTTACCTTGGTTTCTCCGCCTCAACAAGTACCTACACGCAGCTGAATTGTGTAAGATCGTGGGAATTCAGTGGTGATGATATTAGAGATAATGTCCGAAGTCTCTTGTGGATTTATGTTACTGTTCCAACCGTGATTGTTTTAATTATCATTGGTGGGTTGGTGATATTTTTCTTGCGCCGGAAAAAGAGTCGCCATATGGAGGGGCCAGAAGATGCATATCCAAGGATAGAGGATCAGATTCAATATTCCTCTATGGCTCCAAAGAAGTTTAGGCTAAAGGAAATAACAAAAGCAACTGGTGGATTCAGCCCTCAAAACAAGCTTGGACAAGGTGGGTTTGGAACTGTGTATAAGGGGCTATTGGAAAATAAGGAGGTAGCTGTAAAGAGGGTCTCCAAGAACTCACGTCAAGGGAAGCAAGAGTTTGTGGCAGAAGTGACAACAATTGGAAGCCTTCACCATAGAAACTTGGTGAAACTCACTGGTTGGTGCTATGAGAATAAAGAGCTCCTCCTTGTGTACGAGCTCATGCCTAATGGCAGCCTAGACAAGTACCTCTTTGGTGACAAAAATTTTGGTAATTGTGGCCTTGAAGGAGGGTATTCTCTAACACTGGATTGGGAAACTAGGCACAAAGTGATATATGGGGTGGCTCAAGCACTTGACTACCTTCACAATGGGTGTGAGAAGAGGGTTCTCCACAGAGACATCAAGGCCAGCAACATAATGCTGGACTCAGATTACAATGCCAAGTTGGGAGACTTTGGATTGGCTAGAACAATTCAGCAGAGAAATGAAACACATCACTCTACAAAAGAGATTGCAGGCACACCCGGGTACATGGCCCCAGAAACCTTTCTCACTGGAAGGGCAACAGTGGAGACAGATGTGTATGCATTTGGGGTTCTTGTTTTGGAAATAGTGTGTGGAAAGAGGCCAGGGAATGTGTATGCAGAAGATGACTACAAGAACAGCATTGTGTATTGGGTGTGGGATTTGCATGGGAAGGGAAAAGTGGTTGGTGGTGTTGATGGAAGGTTGAAGAAGGAGGAGAATAAGGAGGAAGAGGTGGAGTGTGTTCTTGTTCTTGGCTTGGCTTGTTGCCACCCTAACCCACATGAAAGGCCATCCATGAGAACTGTCCTTCAGGTTCTGAATGGGGAAGCACCTCCACCTGAAGTGGCTAGGGAAAGACCAGCTTTTATGTGGCCTGCTATGCCTCCATCCTTCACAGAAGCTAAAGATAGCTCCCTCATCCAAGGAACACTCACTGCTTTCACTGAGATCATTGGAAGATGATGAAATCGTTTTGGAGACCAAAGCTGGGAACTAATCAAGATTTGTTAAATACCTACACAGGTGATAAATGTGATGTAGCATTCAATCATGTATATAGGTTGTAAGTTGTTTCTACGTGTCATTGGTCTGCAGTATTTGCTGCATAATTTGCACTAATAGTCATTAGGAAGTCTATACATATATTAGTTGGTTTGTATTTAATTTACTTTTTATTGATTCTAATTTCATTGGATATATTTTTGGAGCATCAAAATAAACATATTGTTTACCAAATTTCAACTCATCTACTATTTTTTACTCTTTTAAAGTTTGTTTGTTTGCACATAAATTTTTTAATTAATATCAATTGTCGACCTTGCTGGAATGTTTATTGGTAAATGATTTATTTATTTATTCTTTGAACGTTGAAAATTTGATAACAGTACAAAAATAATTTTATCTTTCAATGAATAAAAAATAATTTATTTATTTAATAAAATAAATAGTTAAATAACTTTTTTATTTTAAAATAATTAAATAACTTTTGTTTTAACATTTTTAATACTATTTAAAAAAAATGATACATGTATATATATATATATATTGAACTGTATTATTATTATTTTAATTAATTATTCATAAAAATAGTATAATTATAAAAAATAAAAAATATGAATACAGATGTGGAGTGAATGTGTTTAGACTAGTAAAAGGACTATTTCTTCCTGCACCTCCATATCTTCTTCTGCCACCCCGAAAATATATTTTTATCCTTCTTATGTCACCCCCATAGAGTAGCTTCTGGATTATATAATCCGAAAATGCATTTGAAAAAAGACTTCCAGATTACATAATCCGAAAGCTAAAAAAGACTTCTGGATTATGTAATGCGAAAAGTAATCATGTATTTGAAAAAAGGCTTCCGGATTATGTAATCCGGAAGCTAATTACAAATTTAAAAAATGACTTCCAGATTACGTAATCCGAAATAATACTGAGGGGTATTTTTGAAAATATAAAAATCTATGGAGGTGGGAGAAGAAGGTATGAAGTTGCAGGAAGAAACAGTCTAGTAAAAGGGAGAAAGAAAGGATAAAAACTAAGGCCCGTGAGCCCAGAGACAGCCCAAACTGTATTTGGGCCTTAGTAAAAAAGAGTAAGGGTTAAATCGTCAATACGAACCCTAAGCATTCCCATTTCCCTAATCCCTCCCCTTTAAATTGCTTCGGTGAATTGTTCTCTGTAGTTTTCTCTTTCAGTCGAAATCCCAAGGATTGTAACTATGACATGCGGCTTAGGTTTCTGTTCGTTTCATTGGCGTTTGTTGCTGTTTCTTCTATTCAATTTGAATCGTCTTGTTCCTCTTGAAAACCATGTGATGAATTCGGATTTACAATTTCTCACGACGGTCGTCTGAGATTTCCTGATGCAATGATCCTCTTTTTCTGATGGTTTTCTTCACGTGTTTGGTTTTTCTTTGGTGAAAAAGAGTTTTCCATTTCATTTTTTTCTGAAGTGGAGAACGTTTTTGCCTGTCGTTTTGAAAGTACATGAATCATAGATGTTTTCCGTTCTCGAAATGAAGTGGAAGTTTACATGAAATGTTACACGTTAATTTAGTCTAAGAAAACAATGACACTTCATATTTTTTTTTCTCAGGGATGTTAACGAGTCTTTTGATTTTATTTGTCGCATATTAAAATATGTAGAAAACAATTCTACATATTAGTGTCTGAACCAATCAAAATCCTTTAGCATGAAATAAGTTATTTTGGACCATCAACCGTGGATTTTTGTTTCTAGTTGAGTTTAAATACTATTCACCACTAGGTTTCCCAGAAAAAACCTCGTTTGTTTGCATGATGCTATTGTTACAGATTTTGACCTGTAAATAATTTTTCTTAGCAAAATTATATTAATATAAAATATAATAAAATCTCATACACTTTTTTGGTATAAGAAGATCTATTCCCTTGTTTTGAAGTGCTTGTGGACTCATTCTTCTAACATTATATATCTGTTCCCTCGTATCTTCTATCTCACTCAACTTTTGTACTTTCCATATCTCATTCCAAAATAAGAGATACTAAAACAATTCTTACTAAGGGACAGACTTTGTATATAATTACACAATCAAAACTTCTTAAACTTTCTAAAATGCATGAATTAAATAAATGCATTCAATATATATTTTTAGTTAGTTGATAATATACAAATATTTATATTATATATTACATCAAAATTAAGGTAACCATTTTGTGTACATTGATAGCATAACGATTGTTTCAACATAAATAAATAAGAGTATCTAATTTATATTTACTCACTTGAAATAGTAATTTTCCCAAACAACTTGTAACTTGTATATAACACCCAGAAAATTGTAATAAAAATGTGGGATAAAATAATTTAAGAGAAAAAAACTATGAATACTCATTCAACATAACATGATATAACATGATTGAAGGATCAGTAAAACTCACAAACTCTCATGATAGTCAACAAAACAACTTATAATCAAAATTTATGTTTTACTATACTTGATTAATAATTATATTAGACTACATGTAATCTACGATAAATTAATTAATAGACATGCCAATATACTTTAATATATCAACTTTTAAATCATAATCTCACAAAATATATTGATAATCTATATTATTGATTTCAATTAACCATACATAATATACTAAAAATGTAGTATACAATATTTTATCTGTAATAAAGTATAAATTAATAACAAAGTGATTTTGCATAACTTTATATTTTAATTATAACAATAAAATTATTTTTTAGGGCTTTGACTTTTATTACGGAATGGAGACTGTTTCACCATACATGACATCAATAAAAAAATGTTGACTTGTTAAAAAAAAAAACAATAAAATGTAATATTTCTAATTTTAATAAAAAAAAAAGTTATTTCTAATGTCATGTATGTTTTTACTTTGTCAACTATTGATGACTATTGTAGCTAATATTGAATTACAATAAGTATTACAACTGTCCGAAAATGATAAGAAACACCATGGCAGACTTTAAGGTCCAGAGACAAAATGCAGAAAACGGCAACAAAGAAACTTGCAAAGGTGATTTTGGCGTTGGCAAACACAAGTTGATGATTGAATCATTGAAAATTATCTTTTTCCAATCGAACTTATTATTTTATATATTATTATGTTGCGTAAGATTGAAGCAAAATCTTAGAAAAAGTTATCATTCTATTTTATTGTCTAAGTAGTTGATCGTATCACGTGAAATATTCTCTTAAAGGCAAACTATAGGTAGGTTCAGTGGCACATAACAATTTGACTTGACTTTCATTAGCTGAAATGGTTAGTAGCATACCATTGAAAAATCTTTAGAAAACCATATGAAACACCTATCACATGTGATAATAGGCCTTTGAATAATGAATAAGAAATAGGGTAAATTCTTTCTCCCTCATCAGGTCAAAGATCAAAACCGTGTATATTTTTTTGGCTTCTGGACTCAACTTCTATGCATATCTAAAATTATCATATCACAGAACACTGGTGTAAATGTTTTAGAAGCTATGAAAATAGTTTTGATATTTTATAAACTATTTTTAACTTTTTCTCATCTTTTCCAAAGATGTTAGCATGTTAAATGAGAATAGTTTCACTGTAATTTCTTTGACTATAAAATAACTTATTCATAAATTTACATGAGCACTTCTCTGGTGTTTCATTATGTGTATCTCTTTTTTTGAGGTAAAATCTGCACCTTTTGTAATAGAATTTAATTACTTGTTTACACATGTAATGTTAAGATATTTTTTAATCTATGCCAATTAAGACTTTTACTTTCCTAATAAAAATTTCTTCAACACCACTAAAAAACCTTCTATTTTGCCGGCATTCTAAGTGTTATAATATCATTTTAATGCCACTATCCATGGTTGTTTCCTTTTTCATTCCACAAACTGACACAATCATGGAAAAAGATAACCAAAAGAGAGAGTGATGTTTAGACAATTAAAAATATATATAATTCAGTTGACCCTACCCAAGTATACACGGTTTATATAAACAAAGGAATGATGCATCACAAACATTTAAGAACTCAGAATTGGCCTTCAATTAATCCCTTTTTGCTGACCCTTCTTCATCTTGTCTAAAGTTATTGCAAACCCTTCAAAAATCAAGCCATTTCAAAGTTCAAAAGAGAAATATGCAGCTCCCTTGGTTAGTCAAATATCAATATGCAGCAACACTCTTGGTTACCATTGCCCTTACCAAAGTTACCTGTTTTCATTTCAATTTCCCTACCTTCCAACCACAGGATGAGTCTAATCTATTGCTGCACAAGAATGCAAAAATATACTTAGATGCAATCCAAGTAACCCCTGATATTCGTGGTCCTATACATAACTATTCTGGACGTGCTTTCTACAGAAAGCCATACCAACTTTGGAAACAGAAGAAGAACCAAAACCAAATAGCTTCCTTCAACACCACTTTTGTGCTCAACATCACTCCACAAACTACCCCTGGTGGTGAAGGTTTGGCCTTCATCTTAACTTCAGATACGACTCTACCAGAAAACAGTGATGGAGAATGGCTTGGTATTGTAAATGCTACTTCCAATGGAACTTCACAAGCTGGTATTCTAGCAGTGGAGTTTGACACAAGACACAGTTTCACAGAAGATGGCCCTGACAATCATGTTGGCATCAACATAAACAGCATCAACTCCATCCAACAGGTTTCGTTAATAAACGCTCGGGTCAATCTTTCATCAGGTCAAGATGTCAAATTTCGCATTCAATACATTAATGACATAATATCGGTTTTTGGTGCCACGAATGGAACTTCTGAAGAATCTATGGAGATCCTCTTGGTAACTCCACCTCTTAATTTATCTTCCTTTCTTCAACAAGAGGTTTACCTTGGTTTCTCCGGCTCAACAAGTAATTACACGCAGCTGAATTGTGTAAGATCGTGGGAATTCAGTGGTGATGATATTAGAGATAATGTCCAAAGTCTCTTGTGGATTTATGTTACTGTTCCAACCGTGATTGTTTTTATTATCATTGGTGGGTTGGTGATATTTTTCTTGCGCCGGAAAAAGAGTCGCCATATGGAGGGGCCAGAAGATGCATATCCAAGGATAGAGGATCAGATTCAATATTCCTCTATGGCTCCAAAGAAGTTTAGGCTAAAGGAAATAACAAAAGCAACTGGTGGATTCAGCCCTCAAAACAAGCTTGGACAAGGTGGGTTTGGAACTGTGTATAAAGGGCTATTGGAAAATAAGGAGGTAGCTGTAAAGAGGGTCTCCAAGAACTCACGCCAAGGGAAGCAAGAGTTTGTGGCAGAAGTGACAACAATTGGAAGTCTTCACCATAGAAATTTGGTGAAACTCACTGGTTGGTGCTATGAGAATAAAGAGCTCCTCCTCGTATACGAGTTCATGCCTAATGGCAGCCTAGACAAGTACCTCTTTGGTGAAATTAATTTTGGTAATTGTGGCCTTGAAGGAGGGTATTCTCTAACACTGGATTGGGAAACTAGGCACAGAGTGATACATGGGGTGGCTCAAGCACTTGACTACCTACACAATGGGTGTGAGAAGAGGGTTCTCCACAGAGACATCAAGGCCAGCAACATAATGCTGGACTCAGATTACAATGCCAAGTTGGGAGACTTTGGATTGGCTAGAACAATTCAGCAGAGAAATGAAACACATCACTCTACAAAAGAGATTGCAGGCACACCCGGGTACATGGCCCCAGAAACCTTTCTCACTGGAAGGGCAACAGTGGAGACAGATGTGTATGCATTTGGGGTTCTTGTGTTGGAAGTAGTGTGTGGAAAGAGGCCAGGGAATGTGTATGCACAAGATGACTATAAGAACAGCATTGTGTATTGGGTGTGGGATTTGCATGGGAAGGGAAAAGTAGTTGGTGCTGTTGATGGAAGGTTGAAGAAGGAGGAGATTAAGGAGGAAGAGGTGGAGTGTGTTCTTGTTCTTGGCTTGGCTTGTTGCCATCCAAACCCACACCAAAGGCCTTCCATGAGAACTGTCCTTCAGGTTCTGAATGGGGAAGCACCTCCACCTGAAGTGGCTAAGGAAAGACCAGCTTTTATGTGGCCTGCAGTGCCCCCATCCTTCAAAGAAGCTGAAGATAGCTCCCTCATCCAGGGAACACTCACTCCTTTCACTGAAATCACTGGAAGGTGATGAAATCTTCGTGGAGACCAAAGCTGGGAACTAATCTAGAGTTGTAGATTTTGAACCACTCTTAGCTTTTCTTTGTAAATACTAGATAGGAGATAAATGTGTTGTATCTTGACATCTATGTATATTTTGCACACAAACTTGTGTAATCTCTGTGTCATTCAATCATGTATATAGGTTGTTGCTGCATGTCATTGAGCTCACGGCTCCAACATGTATTCAAAATGAAAGTGTTTTTTTATAATTGTATGGTCTTGATGATCTCCCTTCGTGATGGAACATTTGCCTGTATAGTTCAAAAGTAGAGTTTAATCCGGGATGCATATATGGGTTGTTTAAGTATTTATTCTAAAATTATAGTTACTTTTATTCGAATTTCATTATATATTTGTTTAGACATCTGATGTTAAATATTTCACACAGGATTAGTACTTTCTTTGTATTATGTAGACGAAATTATTTGTTCGTTTACCATCTTACTGTGAAGGAAATTATATTGCTACTTGATTTCATTTTCCGAGATATAATCTAAAATGTCTTCATGTTGTTTGGCCGGTTAAAAATAATCATTGGTTATATTTTGTTTAGAAGAATATTAAAATTATACTTTATATATCAGATATCAAATTCTAAATATGTTTCTCAATATGTCATTTGTTCGAATAGAACTAAAGTCGGATTCTTTTAACTAAAATTCTTTTGAATGAATAAAAATAAAATAATATATATATAAAAGAAAAATTCACTATAGTTTCAACAAGCATTAATCACCAAGTAAATGAAATTTTCTTCTGATTGTCCATAGTTACCAATGATTTTAAATATGTTTACCTATTAGTAGTGACGATATATAAAATCTAAATTTGATGTTGACGTGTAGAAATGTTGGAAATCTCACATCAACTAGGGATCAGGACATTTAATTGTATATAAGTAGGTGCAAACATCACCTTATAAGTCAGGCTTATGTAATGTTGAAAGCAACCTTGAATTGGATAGAATGAAAATGTGGACTAGTTCACACCATAATATAGGTTGAGTTAACTCTTGGATTGATTTTAATAATCCGGTTTTACATAAGAAATAGTTTTTAAAATTAATAAAAAATAAAATTTTGAATAAATTTAATTTTTGTTTATTAAGTTAATTTTTTTCTTATTTAGATGAATTAGGTAAATGATCTTATAATATTATTCTCGTGACACATGCGTAATAAGATATTCTGAATTTAAATAAAATTTGAATTTCAATCATACTAATAAATTGACTAATAAAATATTTCATTAAATATATACACTTCATGATTACTATTCTAATTTTAAAAATAATATAAAACAATATATTTAAATTTTATTATAGAAAAAGACTAAGATCAAACTATTGCATTTAACATTTGATGAGTAATGAAATCTAAATAATTTATGTATTTCAGAAAGAAAAAAAAAACACTATTAGATATTAAAAATTCATTATCAATTTTTGTGAATGTTATAAATTAGGGATAGAGGATAGTTTTTTCCAGTAGTTCCATGCCTTTCTTCTTGCACCTATACATAAAAAAATACTCAAATTTTCTTGTGACATTTTTCATGAATATTTTTTATTTTAATTTTAGAATGTAAAATTAAGAAACTTCCCAAGTTATTAAATCTGAAAGTTAAATCTATATTTTAAATTGTACAATATTATAGATTGCAGAATCCATAATTTAATTTATATTCATAAAATTAATTCTTGAGGATTAATTCGAGTAATTTTTTCACTTTTAATAAAAACTTTGATATGTATCTTTTGAAAATGTTTAAAGTATTGGAAATATCGTACATTAGGAATCATGAGTGGATATGTCATATGTATTTATGCCTCAATTGTCAAAATACGGTCATACAAGAGTACATGGAAAAATAATAATGTATTAAATAGTTAATCTAACTACTAGTTTTAAGATACGAAAATTAAAGGTGTATGCTACAGTATTAAACTATTCGCAAATTCCAAAATCACTTCAAGTGTTTATAAATCAACATCTTTTAAAAAAAAAATTGAATTATCTATGAATATATGCAACGAAATAATCAATTTCCTACGCTACATATAATTGTAATATAAATTTCATTAAATTAATATAATAATATATTTCATTATTTTAATAATGATAATAAAATTAAGTATGATACAAATTAGTATCACAATTAATTATTTTTTTGTTAAAAAGTGTATTTTTCTGAATAATTAATTTGACCTCTATTGTAAATGATAATTTTAGTCGTCATTTATTTGAGTTAAAAAAATATAATACAATAATCAAACTAACTAATTTATATTGTTATTAATTTCATCAGTTTAAAAAGTACTTTAAAAATGGAAATAAATATTTGTTGTGTTGAAAACCAACACAAACATAATCGATATCATTATACTGGTAACTTCTTCCGGTATATTTTTTTACTCTTTAATAAATAAAAAATAATTTTTATTTTTATTTAAAAAAATAAATAATTGAATAAAAAAATTATATTACTTTTATTTAATATTATCTATTAATTCAATAAATTTATTTTTAATAAATAATTATTTATTTATTTAATAAAATAAATAATTAAATAAATTTTTTATTTTAAATAATTAAATATATTTTATTTTAATTTTTTTTATACTGTTTTTAAAAAAATTATATATATTTTATTTTTTAATTAATTATTCATAAAAATAATAAAATTATAAAAAATATAAATACAGATGTGGAGTGAATGTGTTTTTTGACTAGTAAAAGGGAGAAAGAAAGGACAAAAACTAAGGCCACTGAGCCCAGAGACAGCCCAAACTGTAGTTGGGCCTTAAAAGAGTAAGTGTGAAATCGTCAACGCGAATCCTACTCCCATTTCCCTCCCAACCCTAATCCCTCCCCTTTAAATTGCTTCGGTGAATTGTTCTCTGTAGTTTTCTCTTTCAGTCGAAATCCCAAGGATTGTAACAATGACATGCGGCTTAGGTTTCTGTTCGGTTCTTTAGCGTTTGTTGTTTTTTCTTCTATTCAATTTTGAAACCTCTTGTTCCTTTTGAAAACCATGTGATGAATTCGGATTTACAATTTCTCACGACGGTCGTCTGAGATTTCCTGATGCAATGATCCTCTTTTTCTGATGGTTTTCTTCATCTGGTTGATTCTTCTTCCGTTTAATTTTTTTCTAAAGTGGAGAACGTTTTTGCCTCTCTTTTGAAGGTACAGAACCATCTGATTCGTTGATGTTTTTTTTTTCTTGAAATGAGGTTAAAGTTTACCTTAAATGTAACAACTTAATTTTGTCTTAGAAAACAATTATATTTTATTTTGTTCTTTGTATTTTTATATTTTTGCCTAATATTATTTTGTAGAGAAGATTTAATATTCATTGGTTGGAACTGAATTACTAATGAAGAAAAAAGGTCTAATAACTGTGTCTGCAAAAATATTATTATTTACTATTATATGCTTTTGTTGGCTTTATTTCTTAATTTCAAAATCTCCCTAGTATTTCGAATTTGTCTGATAATTGTTTTTATTAAAATTTGTCTTGGTTTTTGGGATAGAAGTTTCGTTCTTCGTGTTCTTTTAGTTTTTATTTAACAAACGTTTTTGAAGAAATTTCTGATACTTTCTTTGTATTTGTTCCACCTGGCTGGAAATCGATGAGAATTTAGATTCTATATTGTCTAAAGGTGCATTTGTTTTTTTTTTTCCAGAAAATGTCTTTATTTTAAATAAATATCTATATTCAATTAAAAAGCGAATTTGGTTTTAAAATGTGAAATAGTTATATGTTATTTGTTGGAATAATTTACCTTTAATCGAATTAAATAAACATTTAAAAAACTGCTCATTGAAGATTAACTGTGTTAATTCTTGTATTATATGTTTATATTTTAACTTAAATATTTGTATTAATTATATTTAATAACAATATATTAAAATTGAAAATAAATTTATATTTCAGAAATTCATTTATAATCAAAGAATTAATCCTTTTCTAAAATAAAAGGAAACAATATTGGAAAACCTGATTCCAAATTTGGTTTTCTGATCAAAGAATTCAGAATTCGGTGAAAAAAACTCTGAAGTAACTAAGATTTGATTCTGGATATGGTACAACGAAGAAGGCATTGCTGGTAATCATCAATCTTGCAACAGTTTCATCAATGTCTGAATTTCTCATAAGGAATGCCATGCCAGTACTGCTTACAATATTCATATATTTGAATTAGTGTGTGCTGCAAGATTTTAAATTACTTAGCAGAAGTTATTAAGATAAAAAACAATTATATTTTGTTTAATCCTATGTATGTGCATGAGAACTCACCAGCTCCTCGTGAATCATGACTGCATATGTTGATCCAGTGTATAGGCATGAATGTCAGAAGCACTAGTACCAGGCCTAAAAAAACCCATAAAAAAATCTCACATTTGAACGAATATAATGTAGTCTTGGCAAAGGATTACCAAGACAAAATTCAGTCATGAGCCTAGTTCATAATAGTTTAAAATAGAATAGATAAATAGAATAGATAGATATTCTAAACAGAACATGGAAATACCTTTTGTTAATAGTACCATAATGGAATTTAGGATTTCTTCCTGCCTTCATATCTTCAACATACTACATACAGCCATGTGAAAACGATGCATTATTACTATGCAAAACCTAAAGCATAAAAAAATGTTCAAGCAGCTGAATCATACCAAACTTAAAGTGACCACCATTGATGAAAAGGATAGAGAACTGAAAGGTATTTCATTGAGAGGGAAAAGCTGGCATTCTGATGATTCTGGACCAGGTGAAAAATGGGGGTTTTTCAACCTTGCTAAGAAGATTATATAAGTCTGCCTCAAACATGCCATAATCATGACTAAAAAATTGTAGCTACATTCGAAGATCAAGTAAAAAGAGTGAAATAATAAATAAATTATGATTTTGGTTACCTGGCCAATTAAAGGAATATCTAATTGAGCAAAGGGAGAAATCACTTCCACATCCGCATTGGCTTCCTCCCTTGTTTCCCTGATGGCACCTTCCATAGCTGACTCTCCAATTTCCAGATAACCAGCAGGAAGTGTCCTTGTTGACACCAAAATATGAAATCAACATAGCTCACTAATGATACGAGAAGCAATCCTCACAACACAAAATAGTTAGCATTTTTGTTTTTATAAAGATTTCAAAGAAAAGAACGTGGTACCAACATGATATGTTCATGCAGAAAGAGTGTGTCTACTGTAATATTTCACAGTAACCAGCAATATCAATGAGATTCCAGTGCTGATCAAGATGGATTTATAATGAATTACAAGACTGAACTGAAGGAAGGAGATAAAATAACACAGGGTATTTAGGAGGGCACAGTATCTCCTATTCACTCCATAATCATCAAATTCTTCATTACTTGTTGTCTCACTCTACTCTTCTATCATTTTATATTTTTCTCTGGCATACAACAGAATTTCCTTCTTGTTCACTATAATTCATCCTCATTTATACGACTTTCTGAGTAGGTTTCCCAAGAATGTAAGTGGAATGAATTAAAATACTGCGTAGAAATAGAAGTGCAATCTTACCATAGGCCATAAGATGGTTCAATCTTCCGCTTGCAAAGGAGGACCTTGTTATCGTGTTCAATGAGGCAACCGACTACCTACTTTGTCATCCAAATGCACGTAATGATCAGAAGAAAAGTAGAGAGCAAAGCAGTCTTAAAAGTTTACCTTAAAAATCTAGTAATTGAAATAACAAGTCATAACTCAGAAGTACTGTCAAACACTTTCAGTCTAAAGGATCATACTATATCAACTTGAATAGTCTGTTAGGTAATCCACAAAACTGTACCACTTTACATATAGTTACAACTAAAACAATAGAATCAAACCACCCATCTGAAAATTGCCACAGTATTCTTTAATAACATAAGAAACATTGTGAGATTGAGGAGAAAACAAGGTTTTCTTATATGCCATGAAAGTAAACTTGTATGATTTTTTAAGCATTTACCATTTTCGGGTTCTGATAGGAAATCTTCCCACAGCTGGTACATATGGCTCTGAATCTTTCTTCTCCTTCAGGTATTCCATGCTTCGTTGGACCACCACACCACTGACAGAACTTAACGTTTTGAACAGCTCCCTACATTGTAATGGAACTTGACAATAAGACCAATAGCTATAAGACAAAAAAAACTCTTCGGTACCATCAGAAATTTAAGGATTTTGGTACTGTTATTGAAAAACTTTATTTTCCTCTCTTCCCATTAGTGTGACCAAACTCATCAAGCTACTGGCCTAAAAAACAATTGTACCAAACCCTTAGATTTCTGTGGGTTAGTAACTCTAATAGGATAGGAAGTGATGGCATTTGCAGAGAGTATAGGGATATGTAACTTCAAGATTTTAACAGAGTTCAAATATCTTTCTGATTGAGTCCATGGAAAATCTGCTGCAGAAAAGGGGCATTCTTATAAAATCAATAGCCAATCCATAATGCAAATATATATAATATAAAAGTAGAGTTACTCATCATCTACCACCACCAACCAGTCAAATCCTTCACACAACACACTCATCAAACTTAATCATAAGTGTAAGTGAGATTTGTTAGAGATCTCACAAAAACTATGTGTATAAGTAAACCTTCTCCTTACTAGGTTGCAACTGGATTTCAATCAATTAGTAGGATCAAATGGTTTATAAGAAAACTGGTTAGCACCAATAAATTTCTGCATAAATTGTATAAACCAGAATGAACTTATGCAAAAATAATAAAAGTTTCAAGAGATAGTTAACCATGCCGAAATTTCAAGATTAAAACACATAGATACGAGGATTGACTTTCCAAATATTTGATATGACTAAAACAATAAAGAGCAATATTCATTGTTTGTTATAATTCAACAGTTGAAGTAACTCACAGTAGAATGAAGAGATGACGAAGGAGAGTGATCAGAAGAAGAATCCATAAGGAGATTGAAACAGAAGAAAAGAACCCTGGATTTGTACGAGGTTTTGAAAGGCAAGAAACAAAAGCAGAGGAAGAAGTCACTTTGTGATTGAGGAAGGAAGATACTGATTGCACAGAGAAGCAAAGAATAAACGCTATCCTCTACTGTTGTGGCATAACTGTAGGGTGATGGAGTTTCATCTCTCACCGATTACAAACTGCATTTTGTTTTAGGATTTAACTTGAAATATATTTTGGACGGTGAAGATTTATGCTGCTCAAATTTCAATAATAACGAATCAATTCCGACAGAAAATGACAAATGTGATGGCGACAATATTTGAATTAAATTCACTTTTTCTAAGTAAGTGAACAGCGAATTAAAAATAAATGCAAACTTTGTAAATAATTTAATTGATCTAACATAAATTTGTATAAATAATCTAGCAAAAAATAAATTTTAAAAATACAAATTACAATTAAAACAAAAATTATTAGAAAATATTAATAGGTAACAAATTTATATGTATTAAAATGAATATTTTACAAAATATCAAAAATTAAATTAATTAATTTTAGTTTTCTTATTTATCATATTTTAGTAAAAATATAAATATAAATAAAATATTAACAAGAATCGATTGTATTAAAATATAATCAATTACATTTTTAAAATAATTAGTTATATGCTTAAATATAATAAAATATTTATAATAGAATCTCTTATAATCCATTCATTTATAATTGATCTTTTATACATATTTATATTTTTCCAAGAAAATAAATAAATATGAGCTTGTCTTTTTACTTATTTGTATTTTATTTATTGATTTTTGTGTTTTCCAACATTTATATACTTACTGTATATCATTTTCAAAAATATTTTAATACAAATTAATGTGTCGGTTAAAATTTTATACACATTTGGTATCTAGATATACACATTGAAATAATTTTATCTAATATAATATATTATCTAATTTTTATAAAAAAAATGTCAACATATTCTTTTAATAATAATGTTAAAATTTATTTATTAAATATTAATATTTTAAACAAGTAACTAATATATTCATCATTTAAGAACTCCTTAACATTTTTTTATTAGAAATTGAAACAAGTATTAGCATAGACTAAAACTACTATATTTTTAAAAAATTGAAAAACTAAACGTAAAAATAATATTTTAGAGGAAGTAAAATTTCACGTGCACAAAATTATAAATACCAAAAATAAATTTAAGCCTTATCATTTATTTATTTTAATATTATTATAAATTAAAATTCACCTTTCTAATGGTGTGTCTCATCTTTCATATTGTTTTTTCTTACTTTTAAAGGTGGAATTTATTCGCTAAATTCAAATTTTCAAAGAAAAATTACTTTTAAAAATCTTTTCAAGTTTTATATGCATATTTGAACTTTGCAATGGTCTATATTCAATTTACTCTCTTTTAGCTCTTTTTGACTGAATTTCAATGTTTTTTTTATTTAGAAATGACCAATAGTTAAAATTAATTTTGTACAATAATTTAAATTATTTTTGTAATTTCAAGATATAATTAATTTATTTAGTATATTTACTTATTTTAAATTATCATTTGTATATTTCAATAAATTATTCATTAGAATTTGTAATTACACAAAAACATAAATTTATCTTGTAAAATAAAATACAATACTAGTTTGACAATGATGAATAGAACGCAGATTGAGACAAGTTTATTTTTGTCTCTCTCTTACCCAATTGTTGACTAAACTATTTATTCAAATTCAAGTATGATATAATCAAAATTCAAAATACATGACGTGTAAAAAAACTATCTTTTATGTTTAACCTACTAAGTCCCAAGAACTATAAATGGATTAATTCAAGTGAGAAAAGTCTAATTGAGAATATTTCTCACTTAAACAAAAATATTTTCATACAAAAAAGATGTATTTCACCAAAGGACACTTTCTAGTCTTGTATCAGTTCTTGTCTATTGCATGAGTAATCAATATTTTCAAATTACTCAACCAATTTGTTGGCTTGTTTTAAGCCACAGGTGACATTTCTCTGCTTTTCTTCAGAAAATGACAGGTTTCTCTCAATAATAAACAACAACCTGCTTTATTCTGAAGTGGAAGAAAAGGACTATGCTGCCAACTCAACTACAATGATAATATCCAACTACATAGTCTATCATATGTAATGTAACTCCTTTCTAGTTGATTTTCTAAAAAGCCAAAAACCAACAAAAAAGAATGTTAATTAACTAAGTCAAATTGACATAATTTCTGCCAACATGTTTCTAGCTTATGAATTCTACTCCTAAATTGTTGACATTTTTTGAAATAGATATTTGCTTAAAAGGGAAAGGTTGCAGCTTCAGAAAGAAGGCAGAGCAAAATTGTCTACATTTTTTGAAAGAAAAACAGAAGACATACATGAATGAAGAA
Source organism: Phaseolus lunatus (assembly GCA_013389735.1). NCBI lineage: Eukaryota > Viridiplantae > Streptophyta > Magnoliopsida > Fabales > Fabaceae > Phaseolus > Phaseolus lunatus. The sequence continues at coordinate 45,894,098 of CM023863.1, read as the reverse complement.
TTGAAAATAATCGAATTAAATACTGTATGCATAAATACGTTGGAGAAAAATATCCCACTTCACTCCTTCAGTAAGCACATACATAAATTGATGAAAAGGAATAGAAGTGATCTAGTGCTAAATTGGTGATATGAAGCACCATACAATCAATTTTCCCCAAGGATACAAAAGAATTTCTACATGTCAAAACTATAAGGAAATGGGCTTTGTGTACAATAAATTAGCATGAACATCTATTAATTGCTAAGAGTCACAGGCTTGTAGCAAGGGTATCAGTAAACAAATACCTACTCGGGCTTGGTTGGTTGAACAATGTGTGCAAGTTATTGTAAACTGTTTGATACTACAGTTTGACTTCTCCCTTTGAATAAAAAAAGAGAAAACAAGTACTTACTCCCTAATACAAGGTCATGTTATCACACAAAGATTGATAGGCAGCACTGCACTGCTTGAACTTTTCCTCTGCTATGACCTATCAACATGCATAATGACTAAAATAATTAGTAAGCTCAACTCAACATGTAGACAGAAATTCTTCAAAAGGAGAACAAAAAAGAGAGAATTACTCAGCAATTAGAGCTTGGCAATACCTTAGAAGAGCCATGATGACGATCTGGATGCCACTTTAAAGCAGATATCCGGTACCTGTTTTCATAAGGTTGTTTAGAATAACATTGAAGAGAAAGTGCAAAAGAACTCAGAAAACACATTAAAGAGGAAGCAGAAAATAACTCACGCATTTTTCACATCTTCAAGTTTCAGAGGGCCAGAAGCACTCAATCCAAGGGCTAATCTATATGAAACTAAATCTGAATGTGAACAATCTGACTCTGCTTCAGTTGATTTGCCATATTCATTTTCGCTTTGATGTCTCCACTTCCGAGATTTCGCGTAATTAGAAAAGCCTCCTGAACTCCTCTGAGGATTTTCCTCGTTTATAAAGGACCAATAGAAAGATCGATTGCCACCAAAAGCAGAGCGAAAAACAGTTTCAACATCAAAATCATCTTTGCAAAATTCATGATCTCCTGAAAGACATCAAGTTTGTTGAAACATGAATCCAGAACAAGCCCATTAATATCCAGAATCTTCTTTTCACCACAAATCAAAAAACACATAGTGGCTTGTTTAAGAAAACTTGTGATGCAAGTTAAACCAAAACAGCTACATGATCTCTACTAGTTAAGTTCACCCATCCTTCTCAAGCGGGCATACAATTTTCCACACAAGATGCAAATATAAGAATTCCCAGAAGAAAACATCTAACGAACTCTAACCACTAGAGTCTTGAAATATAAATCCAGAACAAACCCTATAATATCCAGAATCTTCTTTGCACAAAAAATAATAAACCTGATGTAGCACATTCAGGAAAGCTTATTAAAACCAAAACAGCTACATGATCTCAACTAGTTAGGCCCACAAATCCTACTTGAGTAGATAATGAAAGTTTTACAGACAAGATGCATTTAGAAGATTAACCAGAACAAAATAATCTAACAAGCTTAATTGAAGAGAGCCTTAAAATATATGAATCCAGTATCTGAAATCTTCATTGCACTACAAATAAAAAAAATAGAAAGCGGCATATTTAAGAAAGCTTATGAAACACGTGAAGACCAAAACAACTAGATAATATCTACTAGTTAAGTCCACCCATCCTACACAAGTAGACGTGAAAGTTTTCTACACAAGATGCAGTTAATAGATTTCAAGAAGAAATCATTTAACAAACTCTAATCAAGAGAGACACTATTGCAAGGTATGCATATGCTACCATAGCATAACTATGTCAAGCTTCCTTACTTCTGAACCGATGTTTTGATCTTTGATTGCCATTCCTGTGCCTTCCAGAGTGTTTTCTGAACCATGACGGGCCTTGACAGGGAGAAGGATCATCCTCATCAACATCTTCTTTCCAACTCTAAGACATGGAAGAAAAGAAAGCACAAGCATTAGATGCAACATCTTACAACTAACAAAATCAGAAAGGAACGCATACAGGGAACCATCTAAAATTAGGGCCAAAAGAGTTCATATTAAAAAGAGCTATAAAAATAATGTTACTAAGGACTTCTCAACATCACCATATTGGGGGGAGTATAGCAATACAAACTTTATCCAAAATTACCAACTCTAGAAAACTATATGGATTCCACTACAAAACATAGTGAACAAACGATTAATAAATCATATAACTAAAAAGTAAGAACATTGGCCAGTAATAGACAATAAAAGGTTATAGTCCAGACTGGACAAATGCAAAAGCAGTTACAGTGGCACAATTAAGTCTGCCAGAAATTCTGTTCACCATAGAAATGTTGTCATCTAAAAGTTAAAACATAAAACAAAGGACAAAACTAGTAATGAAGAGCCCACATTGAATAGGGATAAGGTCAAATTATAATATATAAGTGGATGTAAACCTCGTCTTATAAATTGGTTTTGTGAGATTGAATTAAACTAAAAATTCACTATTTTAAGATGGTATCAAAGTCATTCACAGTCTATTCTAACAAGTTGTTGGGTCTTGTGTTACCTGCTATCAGGTTCTCTCTAATCCCACCTTCAAGAAGTTCTTGGTGTGAGAAGGTGTGTTAAAAAGTTCACATTGACTAGATAGTTTGAATTAGACTTAAATTTCATTACTTTAAGACTTAGATGCAGTTCTTTAGGTGGTGGTGTTGTTTTCTTTTTCCAGGTATAATTGAAGTTTCACCTCAGAAACCAATTCTGACTTTAAATGTGGACCTCACTAGCACAGGTGACCAAGATGACACTCAAATTTTAATCTGAGAACAACACCTACGACATCTAAGGAACTTTACCTAGGTATTGTCTTTAAAATAAATGTTTAACAAAAAATTTAGGAAACCAAGGTGCGGTGAGGTGATGAAGTTAAATTCTGGCATGATCTTTTCCTATATTTTATGGTTTCGGAGGATAAAGATACCTTCATAGATGGAATAGGGGAATGGCAAAATGATAGTTGGTGTTGGAATTTGAAGTGGAGAAGAACCTTTTTTAGTGGGAAAAGGATCAAGAAGAGATAATCAATTTGATTAATGGGTATGTTTGGAGGAAACTTTCCCGCCAGCACTTCAAGGAAAAAGAAGACAAAAAGAAACCATATTCTCCTCATGATAAAATTATTTTATACATAAGTTAAAATTAGATTTTGGAGAAGTCAATAGGAAATAACTTCTACAAATAGCTCATGTGTAGGCTACTGTTAACTTGTGGAGAAATTGATTTCATTTTTTTTCTCAACTAAAATGCTAATGGAGAAATTTCTCTAAACAGACTCTAAGTTGCCCAGCTGATTTATAAGGAGAATAAGGGTGTCTTTAGGTAAACCTCATGTTTTTTCCAATACACCAACCTAGTTACTTCTCTGTTGTTAGCTTTGAAATGTTGAAAGGAGGTTTAGTGCCTTGCAAAAGCAATCAAAACACACACTAACACCTAGGTTGTGCTCCCTGATGAATATGAGTTAGCTTTCTGGTTCCAATGGAAATGTCTCTTAATTGTGAAAAATATAGCCGCCCCTTAATTACTTCTGTTTGAACCTTAACGTATACCCAATAAAAATAATTTTTTTCCGTGAATAGTGTTTTGTTGAGAACTTGAAAACCCACCAAAATGTGCTGAGCAACACTAACCTGAAACATGAACTGCGCGTAAGCATTGACATCGCGGAGCAGCGTTTGTTTGGCACGAAGTCTTCCGAATCTTCCCGAGTGATCGTTGCATCTCTGCGAGCAAAAGGGTGTTAGAAAAAAAAAAATTGTGGAAGAATTCATGCTGAACCAGACAAGTTAGAGTTCATGGGACTGACAGATTCCCAAAAGGTGCGAGTTTTGCGTTGCAAGTGATGAGTGGAATGAAAGAGTTTAGTCAAGTTGGTCTTGTTCATTTTTCTCAAAATCTTGAAACTAAGAACAAAAAAAACGAAAAGAAAAAATCCCTTGATTCATCCTAAGAGGGTGAATCATGCCCAAGAGCGTTCTGGGAGCAAATTAAGAGGAATTAAAAAAAAAAAAAAAAACTGGAACTTACGGTAATTCTGTATGCACTCTTTGTATTTAAAACCATTATTTTGATATCTACTTTAGTAACTATGTTAATTCACAGTTAGATATTAAAATTAATTTTTTTTTTATTTTGATTTACCCATACGATCTTTGAACTATTAAAATTATTACATGAATATCTCTGTATTCTATAAATATAACATTATTAATTAGGTATTTTTTAATATTATAGATGTATTTTCTTTCTTTTAATACATTTTATATCGGATGTTTTACAAAACTAACACATTCATATCCTTTTATCTATTCTCTTTCCCAAGAATGTCAAAGATGGACCACAGGTATGTGTTTTAAGTCACCTTCGCCATGTTGTGTAAATCAAAAAAGTTCAGATTTTTTCTTCTTCTTAACATGTGAGTGTGTTGTGTTTCTTCTTAGAACAGTCATGTTGAGCAAAGATGGGTATGTCGTCGCACCCTACACGAGTGGTGCTGCATAGCTGTAAAAATTCCTATAATTTGATCTTTTGCCTATTTCTTTTCTTTTTCAATGATTTTGCAATATATTTCCTCCAACCTACAATATTTGCCCAAAAAGATAAAAATATTATTTTCATTTTAAGAAATATAGGCAAATACCTTGAAATTTGCAAAGAACACCCTTTATATTGGTGGTCAAGTATTCAGAGACTAGAATCATTCTTTGAAGTCTTTTGTCCCTTTGAGAAAGATCTATGACAACATTTTCAAAGGTATTCTTCCATCTCTTAGATTTGAACCAAGAAAGCTCCCAAAGAACTCCAAGACTAAGGCTAGATCTAAATAACTATGTGCATTTATCAACTCAATGGAATTATAAAAATCTTCTACTGTTTAATTAGAGCATTGAAATCACAATTGAAATCTCCAATTAATGTAAATTCAAGTAAACTAAATGGTTGATTTAGACTATTCACTATACGGTTGGGAATTCCTCCTTAATTTAATAGGAGATCATGACCAATGAATATTAGTAACTGATCTATTGGATATATTTAATGATGATCATTTCAAAAGTCTTGAAATTATGACGCTCTTTTGAAGATGTGATGAGCTTTAATTACCACTATCTCTCTATGTGATAAGTTTTCCTCTCATTCTCTATATGAAGGGAACTTGTGAGGAAGAGAAAAACAAGCAAGGGAGAAAAACAACATAGAGAGTAAATGGGAGAATAGATAATCATCATAATGGTGAGATTAGATATCATAGTGAAATGCTAGAGAGACTTTGTATTTCATCCTTATTATGTGAGATTGAGTGTTATTCTCATAGAATGAGAGAAACCAATATTGTAATCCTACTTTTATAGTGGAGACATTTTTCAAATTAGGTCTCTTGGATTTTTATTTATTAAGTTGAGGAAGTTTTCTCATGTTAAAAATTCTTTGTATCATTATTTTATTGACTTTATTTTTTATTATTTGTTTATTGCTTCCGTAAGTGTCCATTTTGTATCTACACTAAAAAAGGAGAATTAATTATGATTTTTCCAACATAGACAACATTAATCAATTCTAATCTAACACAATACAAATTTCAATATGAAATCATAATCATGAAAAAACATATAGAAACAAAAAGAATATGAGGCATATAAAATAAATGGAGATACAAACTGGAAACCAAATCCCCTAATTACAATTGTTAAAACCTTCAATTGATTCAGAGATTTAGTTTTGCATAGCAATAACCATAGAAGATCAAACATAGAAGAAAAAGTTAATGCAAAATGCATAACAGAAATGAAAAGGTCAGAGTAGAGGAGATAAACTTGTGATGCAAGAATTTGAAAATCTAGCAAAAAAAATGAACAAGACATATCTCAACTAATCGAAAATTCAATTACATAGAAAAAGGAAAAACCAAAGTGTGAATGTGTGTGTGTCTTCACAACAATCAAATTTATCAAAATTTGAGTTTTCTGACTTCATTTATGATCTTCGCAAAACAACAACACCCGTGTGAGAAATAATTCTGAAAATAAACAAAGATTTACAATTAAGCTAAATTATGATCAATAATCAACTGAATAAATGCATCAATGTTAAGCTCGAAAATATGTCAAATATATCCAACCTTTTTCGATTATATTTATATGATATTTAAATTGAAAGCTTTATTAAAATTTAATCCAAAATACTAAGATTATTATATTTATATGATATTATTAGCCTTAAAATACATTATAGAAGACAATTATATTGTTTTAATTCTACTATCGATTTACCCATAATATTCAAGTTGATAAATTTCAAGTAACTTAAACTTATTAAATCTATAAAAGTTTAATAAAGAAGAGAGAAAAAATGAAATGAATAAAATTGATTTTGTTGAAACTTGGAGAGGAATATATACACATAAAAAAGTGTGAGAGGTTAACCCTAACCCTAGAGAGTAATGGAATGCACGTCATGGAGAAGGAAGATGGGATGGAACAACCTTTGTGTTTGAATGTGACACATGCTAACTCAATGCTGAGTTGGCGTCTGCATAATTACTCCCACTTCCTCTCCCCCACCAAAACAAACTCAATAACCAACTCTTCAAAATAGAGCAAAAAAATGAAAATGAGTAGAGATAAAATTAGTTTAATTGAAAAAAATTAATTAAATTTTAAGTATATAATAAATTTCTATATTTTTAACTGAATGTTTTTTAAAAATATTTTATAAAGTATTCAAAATATTTTTTTTTTTATTTTTGTTGAAATATTTTATCCTTTCATTTGTGTGGTTAACAAGATAATAGAATTGTGATTTATATCTTTTTGTCTACCTATTAACTCATTTTTTTATTCTTTCAAATGTTTTCCATATTCTCAATCAACTAGTTTGTTATTTTTTTAAGAGAGTAAGTAAATTGATTCTCGAGTTATAGGAAATTTAAAAAAAAAAATACAACTTGGTTGATGAGTTGAAACGAAAAAAATAAAAATAATGATCACACGTTCTCTTAATGATAAAATTAAACTACAAAATACTTATACATAAATAAAATAAAATAAAATAAAATACTTAGAATAACAATTTTTTAATAAAAGTTTAATTAAAAAATTTCAAATTTATAAAATACTTAAAATTTAATTAATTGTGTTATCATTCTACCAAAATGCATATTATGAAAGCAAAGAAAAAAAAACAAAGAAAAGTATTTTTTTTATGTTTTATCATTAAATAAGTTGGTTTAATTGCACTTTTTATCAGATGTAATAATGCTGTGAAGTTTGTGTGGATTGGATCCTCTAAATACACCAATTGGATCATGAGGTTGTTGATAACTAATTTTCTCCAAAAATTTATTTTTATTGTTTTTAATGGAATATCTCATTCCGTTCTCATTTTTTTCTATTTAAAACACTTAAATTTGAAACTTTGCTTTAGAGAACTGATTTTAATACCACTTACTAGTTTTGATCTCACCGTTTCAAAAAGAAACACTTGCTCTCCTCAAACATATTTTTCTGTTAAATTCTTAATTTTAAATGCATATATTTATTTTATTTCTTACATTTTAATTAATTAAATAACCTTTTATCATACCTTTTAAACATATGTTAGGTTATGGTTCAATTGAACTAAAATAAAAACAAGAAAATCATATATAAAATTTAAGACCATACCAAAATTATGAATTTTTTAAAAAACGAGATTAAATGTCTTTATTGAAAATGAAAAGAAAAAAAAGAGAAGAAGAATAAAATTGTATTTTAAATCTTTTACATAAATATTTAATAAGATTTGCATGATTTAGGGTATAATCTATTAGGATTTCAAAATACAATTTTAACTTGTAAATTTTAAAAGATTTTGTAAGAATGTAATGGATTTTTAAATTGTGATTTTTTTTTTTGTGATTTATATTTTAAAGGATTAATAAAAATATGAAATCATAAGTTAAAGTGTATTTCGTGACAGTCAGTGCTAATTTTGTGATAAATCATCTAATATGGATAATATCTAACTAGGTCATTATTAAAAATAGTAAACACTTTTTTATTTTTAAAATAATAAATTAAAAAATCGACATTTTTTCTTTATTAGAAGAAATTTACTATCTTCATTAAATTTCTAATAGTTATACTTTTTAACGCATTGGTTATAAATTATTTTAGATCATGGCATTTTGATTAAAGAAAAATATTTAAAAACCCACTAAACTAAATATTAACATCACATTGAAAGTCAAATTAAAAATAAAAAACCTTATTTTTATTTATTGAAGAATCATAATATTATAATAATAACAACATTGATAACTCAAAAATTAATTATTAGAAGTAATAATTTAGAGCAATAGTAATTTAAAGTAATAAATATTATATATATACATATATATATATATATATATATGTATATATATAAAAGATGGTTGTGATTCCAACATCCCTACCTCATTCTTTCCAGCAGAGGTTTTGATATTTTGCAGAGTTGGCAGTGAATGAATAGACTGCGACCATATATGAGCCTGTCACGTTTAAAGCATAACATTAATGTCTAAATAAAGTTATTAAGGAAAGGGAATTTTTCTTCATTCTTTTCAATCATTCATCTGCATCTAAAATATTTTCTAAAACTATATTCATTCTTTATATCCAATCTTTTAAAACTTTATTTTTTATGTATGCGTGGTATAAAAAATCTTATATTGTCAATTTTAAAATTATTTATCTTAAAAACTAAGACATTATAGTACACAGTAAATTTATGCTAGCGTAATAAAACTTAATCATTGCATAATTTAGCCATTCTTTTAAACTCAATAAATGAAGAAAAAATGAAGATTGCTTTTAAAATGAACAGTAAAAGAAATCTCATAAAAGTGAATGGTAGGGAAAAGTAAAAGAAAGGAAGGGAATTATAGCTCCCAGTTTTTGGGAGAAAATAATTTCAAAAGAATCACTTTACTATTTTCAGACAGATAATGCCCCATGTCTTTATTTTTGTACAATTTTTCATGGTGTAAGTGTAATGAAACCAAAAAATTTTAAAAAAAAATCTATTTTTTATTTGATTAAAAGGGTAAAATTAGCTTTAAAAAATAACAAGTAATTCAAAATTTTCCATTTTCTAATTTAAATTTAATGTTATTTTTCCTGATCCAAATAAATTATTAATGATTAGATTAGTGGTTAGTTCTGAAAAATCAAAGTCAATAATAATTTTATGTATTTATTGAGAAAAGGTGCCAGCTATTTCCAACAATAAACGTGACGCGCGACGATGAGATATTCGGAAACGAAACGGACGGTCAAGATCTTCCTAGATCGCATTTGCGGTTCATTTGAGTCGCATTTCATTTGCCACAACTTTCCTTTTTTAAACCACACCACTGCTGATACCTCAGCCACACAAAACCACGTTCCTTAAAAATAGAAAGCGCAACACATAAGTCACGTACACGTAGCTTCCTTCATTTCGGAAATTCTAAGGTACTCATAACAACACATTCTCCACTTTCTTCTATCCTTATTTCACACATTCCATCATCAATTCTTCCAAGGTGACAATTAATCTCGTAACAGTTTGCACTCTTTGTACACTCATTACCTTCATACTTTTTATGTGAGACTCTCATCATATTCAAAATGCAGCATTTTTGGGTGTGATGATCATGAATTGTTATGTTTTCGACAAATCTTTTTCATCATGTGGCACATATAATAACCCCAGATCTTATATTGTAGCTTAGTGAGAGACATGAATTATTCTTGTTTCTGTTTAATGGTTTATTAGAGTTTTTCTAATGTCTTGTGCGTTTTGCAGCAATCAATAAAAGATGGCAGATGGTGAGGATATCCAACCTCTTGTTTGTGATAATGGAACTGGAATGGTCAAGGTAAATATATATGGATCAACTATTGTGTGTTCCTCTTTGATCTTTTTTATAGTCAAGGTTTGAGTTGCACTTTCGTCATTAGAAATTGCAGACCAAAACTTAGTGCAACTGTTACGGCATCATGTGAAAAATTGCAGATAGTGCAATTGAAATGTGGTTATAATGATGATAAAAACGTTGAAATGGCGATCGCAGACCCTTTTTGAAACTCTGATTACTGGGTTTGGGTTGTTAGTGATCTTTCTCTTTTGGTGTTGATTTATATTAAATTTTGCAGGCTGGATTTGCTGGAGATGATGCTCCAAGGGCTGTGTTCCCTAGCATTGTGGGTCGTCCACGTCACACTGGTGTGATGGTTGGAATGGGACAAAAGGATGCTTATGTAGGTGATGAGGCTCAATCCAAGAGAGGTATTTTGACTCTGAAATACCCAATTGAGCATGGCATAGTTAGCAACTGGGATGATATGGAAAAGATCTGGCATCACACTTTCTACAATGAGCTACGTGTGGCCCCAGAAGAGCACCCTGTTCTCCTCACAGAAGCACCACTCAATCCCAAGGCCAATCGAGAGAAAATGACCCAGATTATGTTTGAGACCTTCAACACTCCAGCTATGTATGTTGCCATCCAAGCAGTGCTTTCCCTTTATGCTAGTGGCCGTACAACTGGTAAAGATTCTTCTGTATCTGTTCTTCCTTTTCTTGGTTTCTGGCAATCGGGGACATGATGCATGGTATTTGTATGTTTGTGGTCGTCAAACCACTTGTATTTTATTAGAATTACATAATGATTTCAAATGAGTATAGTTTAAATGTTCATAATATATGAATTGAGTGCACTAATAAACTGAGTTTTATTCTGTCATTTTTTAACAGTTTGTGGGAATCAATAATGTCATACATTCTGTTCATCTCATAGTGAAAGCAGATCTTCATAAATGTTTAGTGAGTGTTTGAGATCCATGGAATTGGAGGACATATTTAAATGCATTTTGGGGCATGGTGCGTGGTATTTGTTGATGTCATGCCACTTTTATTTCATTAGAATTTCGAGATGATTTTCTAATGAATATAGTTTACATGTCCATATGAAAATTTATATAGTAATCTAATCAATCGAGATTTATTTGTTTATTTTTAAACATTTTGTTGGAGTTAAAATATCATACATTCTGTTCATTTCATTATGAATGCAGACTTTCATAAATGTTAAGTGAGATAATGAGATCTAAAGGACTTGCAAACCGAAACAAAATATATTCAATCACTGTTAGGCTTGTAATACTGAATTGGATTTATTGAGGCATGACGTATGGTATTTGTTAATGTTATGCCACTTGTATTTCAATAGAATTTTCAAGTTGATTTTCTAAAGAACATAGTTCAACTGCCCTTATGAAATTGTATACACCGATCTGATCAATCAAGTTTTATTTTGTGGGAACTAAAAATATCATATAGATTTTATGCATTTCATTACTAGTGCAGGTTGAGATGAATGTTAGTTGAGAATATGAAATCTGAGGGACTTTGTTGACATTGAAATAGTTTGAAAAAAATGGTTATTAACTTTTGATGTCTTCACACAGGTATTGTTCTGGACTCTGGTGATGGTGTCAGCCACACAGTTCCAATCTATGAAGGCTATTCCCTGCCACATGCAATCCTGCGTTTGGATCTTGCAGGGCGTGATCTCACTGATGCCCTCATGAAAATCTTAACCGAGCGTGGCTACTCTTTCACCACTACTGCTGAGAGAGAAATTGTGAGAGATGTTAAGGAGAAGTTAGCCTATATTGCTCTTGACTATGAGCAAGAGCTAGAAACAGCAAAAACAAGCTCGGCTGTTGAGAAGAGCTATGAGCTACCTGATGGACAGGTGATCACCATTGGTGCTGAAAGGTTCCGTTGCCCTGAAGTTCTCTTCCAGCCATCCATGATTGGGATGGAATCTTCTGGCATTCATGAAACCACATACAACTCCATCATGAAGTGTGATGTTGACATCAGGAAGGACCTCTATGGTAACATTGTGTTGAGTGGTGGTTCAACAATGTTCCCTGGCATTGCTGATAGGATGAGCAAGGAGATCACAGCATTGGCACCAAGCAGCATGAAAATCAAGGTGGTGGCACCACCAGAGAGGAAGTACAGTGTCTGGATTGGAGGCTCCATTTTGGCATCCCTCAGCACCTTCCAACAGGTACGCCACTTTGCTTCAATTACATGTGAATGAAATTTCTGTGGCTTTTGTATAGATGATGCAGAAAATTCTATTTGAAAATATGTAGAGACCAATATAACTCAGTTAAAGGGAAAGAAAACCGGTTTAAATTAAAATGGATATGAAACCAATATAGTTTGTAAGGCTTAATATTGTGTATGGTAATGGAACAACTTGTTTTATCTTCCTTGAAAGAAGAAGCTTCTCTAATTAGCTTTTGTGAAAGCTCCTTTTGTTTTTATCATAAGAAATTACTTTGATTCTCTATATTCTTTTTATAATTGTGTTTGGTTCAACTTCTCCACTTTAATTAAGAAAAGAACCAAAAGAAGTTGTGCCAAACACAATCTTAGTACTGATATTATCCTTTTTTCTGATGGCACTTCTATGTATTCATGGTGTCTCTTTCTTTCTTGAGAGCAGATGTGGATTGCAAAGACAGAATATGATGAATCAGGCCCCTCGATCGTCCACAGGAAATGCTTCTAAGGATGCAGAGAGTCAGGAAATTTTAATATATAATCCGTACTCCAGAATTACCATAAACTGGTTGAGGAAGTTTCATTTTCTATTCTTTACCATTTTTTAACCATGTATTTGTGTTTTCCTTTTTTGATATTTTGGGATAAGAGCATTAAAGCAAAGCATGATAATATATATATAAGATTCTTTTTGTTTTTTTCTTCTTTTCATTGCCAACTTGTTGTAGAAGAGCTGTGTATTGTCATTGATTTGATTTGGTTGAATCAAATGGTCCTAAGTATTTTGATTAGAATAGTAGTATGTACTTGATTTATTGTTCTGTGAACGAAGGAGTCATTGTTGTTCACGGGCCAATCTTTCATCATAATAATTGATATTTTGCCTACTTTGCATGTGATATCTTAATAAAAGCTATTGCAGTGTATTTTTCATTATGTTAGTGTTAATTTTTTCCTGCAGTTGAAGAAATTTAAAAATGGATCATATGAGCAGCATGATTTTCCACCATCTCAGTCACACAATAAAGCTACACAGAAGAATAACAACCTGACACGTATCAGAATTAGAGAAAGAAGATCACCAACCAAAAGGGATAAGAGATTGTGATCTGAGACAACAAAGTCTTAAAGAAAAATTGGTATTAGGAAAGATAAAATCGTGAAAAAGAAGTCTAAAATGGTGGATGAGAACCAAGGACTAACACAAAGGAACTTACCAGAAATAGCAAATTCAGAATAAACAACCTCAAAAATTAATAATTACTTACATAAACTATAGCCTAATCATCTATAAATCCATTGTGACTATGTCTACTTGGTATTAGTTACAATTTTCTATAAATTTAATTAAAAAAAATGATCAATTGAACCAAGTGTTAAACTTTTGTACTTACACCACTTAATAAATTTATCAGTTACACATAATCTAATAGCTTTTTTTTGCATCATTCCAATGAATTGGACTTCAAATGTGATAATATACATGTATTGTTCAAGTCTAATCAGAAACGAACAGTGTAGTATATGAAATTAAACAATCTGCCATTAAATTGAAAGATCTTAAACTTGCAAAAATACATATAATTCGGCGAATGTGTATTTACATTTTTATTATTTTTATAAATAACTAATTAAAAAATAATAAAAATAATATAATTTAATATATATACATATATGTATATATAATAATTTTGTAAAAATTGTATTAAAAAATTTATATGATCATTATTTTTGTTATTTTGGAATAAATAAATAATATTTTATTTATTATAGGATAAAATTGTTCCATTAAAAGATAATAACAAAGTAAGTTACCAAACAATGTATAGATAATTATTAAAATAAAATATTATTAAATTATAAAAAAACATAAAAAATAATTGTAAAAATAAATATGAATAATTTTTAATATGGGTTAATTATGGTTTTCATTTGCACCTCAACACCTTCTCTTGCGCCTTGACACCTCTCCCTCCACTTCCATATTAATTATGAAAAATCCATTTTAACCTTTTTAAAATTTTTAGATAATCCTAAATGAAATATAACTCACATTTTTAAATAACCTCAACTGTATCCTGCGTCTTCATACCTCCCTTCCAGCTGCTACACTTTCATTTTATCTAGTTACAGTGTTTGAGATAGCAGTTCTATCATTTGACATGTTTTGATTTATTCCATAAGATAAATTCACACTTACATGTGAGTTTGAGTCTCTTGTAGTTAGAAATTTTTTCTTAGGCAACATCACAAAAATTCTATTAAGAAAATAACTATTATTGCACTACCAATGGTTACATGAAGTTAACTATTATTGCAACCTCAAACAAATTGTGAATCCTTGGAACCAAAAGTTTCTTTTTCTTGAGTTTTGCACTCCATTTTTGTACCTCCCTAGTTTTTTTTTTTTCTTGGTTTTGTGGTATCCAGATTGTACAATAAGCTAACAAAAACATATCTACTACCAATAAAAACATCACAAAACTTACCTAAATCACCAACGTTTACCACTAGCCACCACAAACAACCACTACCAATTGAAAATAACGAAGAAGGAACCACACTTTCCAGAATTAAAAAAAAATATGAAGGTGCATGAAAAATTTGTCATATTTTAACATTTTAGTCCATACTGAAAATTTATAAAGTTTAGACTAGAAATGAAAATTAATTTCAGGTGAAAGTATAAAATCGAAAAACATATTTAAACATGTTTAAATCGTAGTTAGTTTTTATTTATTTTACCGTAACTAAATATTCATTACTAAATAATACCCATATATATATATATATAAATATAAATGACTCATAAGTTAAATTCATTAGTTGTGTATTCTATTTAAAAATTAACCATTATAAGTATTAAAGTTTAACAACTAATTTAATTTAATAGATAATGTTATTTAAAATATAAGTAAATGTTTATTATTAAATAATATACCGATACATGTCTTATTATTTTAATTGATTAATACTTTATTTTTTATGAATTGATTAGAATATCTTTAATGAAAAGGTTTAAGAAAAGTTTAAATTTAAGACTCAAATTTTACAAAACTCTTATTCGTTTACTTAAATTTTGTAAATGAGATAAAAATTATGTGTGGTAATTTTTTGGATGGGATAGCTTCTTTTGAACATATTTTCTTATTAATTTGAAGTTTAGAATTCTAACAAAATTACTATCTATAATTTCAATGTGACTCCCAAAACTTCAAAATTTAAATCTTAATCAAACATTAAATTTAGATACATCTTTACCTATCAATGCTACGAAGTTGATTGAAGAAAAAATGCATACTGTCATGCTTGCTGTTTAATGTAGAAGAAAGTATTGGTCGAAAAAATTCATCAGTGATTGAAATTTATGCAGGAAATTACTTAACTCTGATTTGTCAAAAAAAAGTTAACGTAAAAGCAAATGTAATGTAACTTAGTCTTAATCAAACAATAAAACCATAATTTGGAACTGGAGCTGTATGCTTCAACTCAATCCCAAAAGTGCAAAAAGCAATGTCACTTTATAAATTCTTTCAAATCTATTTATCAGATGGGGTTCCAAAGCTGTGGACACAAACAAGTATAATATAGTAGAGTTATCAGCATTATTCCAAAAATCACATCAAAAATTGAAAAAATAGAAACAACCATTTGATGTATTAACTTTCAATGTAAACATAAAATTAATTATAGAAATTTGAATCTAATCCAAACACGCACTTAAAACTATACTTTTGACTATAGACATTATTCGATCAAACAAGGTATAAGGGTATAAAAACAATCACACTGCAAAGTTAACCACCAGCAATCCAGAGAGAAAAAAACATGAGAGAAGCATGGTTTCCCTAATTTATCACCAGCAGCAAACATGTTTCCAACAGACAAAGTATAGTTTAAAACGTAGAAGTTAAGTGAGAATAAATGTTCAAGATAAACAACAATTAGATGCTGCAAAAATGTCTAAAGAAGTATTGAATTTCTTTTAGCTTCCTTTTGGACAGTGCAGCAGAAAGGAACTTTGTGATCATTCCAATCCCCGCAAATTTCTAAAATTTGATGGTCCAACTGTGTCAATAAACCCTTTGATGGACAACTCAGGAACTGTAACCTTCTTGCCACCCAACTCGTGGTCAATGAAGACAACAACCACTGTAATATCATCATGGAAGAAACGCCTAATCCCCTTTCCAATCTTCTGAAGGTCTTTATATCTCATTTCCCTTTTCCTAGCTGCCTCATTCAAAGCTGCCATAAGAAGTCTTCTTGCAATCCCCTGGTGGTGTTTAAGAGTTTGTTAGAGAGTGTTGCTAACAAAAATTTAATGGCTTTTCATATACAAGTGAAGAGCGGTTGAAGGAAAAAGGGCATATGGGAAAAACATCTTACTGTTCGTGGATTGTTATGAACAATCTCAGCAGCTTCCTGGTTTGTCAAGTGCTCCCAAAGTCCATCAGATGCAAAGATAACGAACTTATCATTAGGTCTTAAAACTCTTGAACAAACAGATGGTTCTGCGGATAGCACAGGTCGGCGGATAGGTTCTGGCAGATGGAACCGTGGGAATGACGGGTCAAATGAGAACTCTGGCCGCTTCAAATATGCATCTCCTATAGATCTGGATACCTGATCTCGATTGTGGGTGGACAAGAAAACTTAAGTTACAATGAGCAACCACAACCAACACAGTATGCATCTCATTACACAAGCAAATGCAAGATTAGCAACTGAATCAAAAATTAGTAGCTGCAAAACGCCTGTTTGAGTAAATAGGCTAATTCAGCACTTTGAATAATTGTTTATCATATTATGTACAGTGTGCTGGTGTAGAAGCTGTTTCTATAATCAAATAGAAAATAAGGATAAATAGTTTATATATAAGTGGTAAGGTGTTTTAACAACTTAGCCTAGAGGGCTTGTTGAAATAAGCTAAAAGACAGTTCATAGACAGATCATAAATGTTTTCACAAGTTCTACCAAAACACTTGCACAAGTATTCGTCATAAAAGAACTGTAAACAAGTTCTTGCAAAGTATGATTTTGTATAAACGAAGAAAAGGGTATAAAACCAAATATTAGAACCATATACACCTCAATAAGAAAACTAATTCCCATAAAGCTTCAACACTTTATAGACACAAGTGAAAAAAAACGTATACATAGAAAGAAAGGCAAAAACATAACATTGGCAGCAACAACAACATAAACCATTAACAGAAATTCTTTCTAACGAGAAAAGAAAACCTGGATGATGCCTTTAATGCGCCAGGTTCCTTGCTTCAAAACTACAATTTGTGAATCTTCTGGATGCAAAGACCTGAGTTCTCGTCTAACCTCCTCTTTGCAAGCATTGTGCTCTATGGTCAACTGTTCAGAGATGATCTTGTTAGATCTACCTACAGAACCAATTACAGCACGAGAGTCTCCGAGATTCGCAATATATAGTGTTCCTTTCCAGATAACACCAACCAGACAACAGGAACCCATTGCTGCTATCAATGGCTTTATTCCATAACTCCTTCGAACAAGAG
Organism: Phaseolus lunatus; assembly: GCA_013389735.1. Classification (NCBI taxonomy): domain Eukaryota; kingdom Viridiplantae; phylum Streptophyta; class Magnoliopsida; order Fabales; family Fabaceae; genus Phaseolus; species Phaseolus lunatus. The sequence continues at coordinate 45,876,450 of CM023863.1, read as the reverse complement.
TCAGAAACCCATCCTCAGTAGCAGAAACAGCATTTCTGATAATATCTTCAGAGATAGAACCATTTTCTTGAGCAACCCCTGCAATAAGATTCAGCACAAAACTTACACAACTTCCTCAACCAATGCAGTAGCAAGCATATTCGCAGAATAAATAAGAATTGGGAAAAAAGTGGTAGGTTAATAAAAATATATGCATCACTGTGAGACAGTAAAAGTATCTACATATTTTACCTAAATGAGCCTGAAACTAACAATTTATATGTGAAAAGAAAAGGAAGAACTGAGAGAATAAAAACTGAGAATATGGAATTTCATAAACCATATCAAACCAGAATTAGCATGTAAATCAATAATTTGCATGCCCCCCTTAATCATATCATATTACGTCTACCAAATTTCCAAACGTTTTGAAGAGCAACATCATGTTACCTACTCCTAGCACTCCAAATTACAAAAGTAAAAAGATCACACTAATTTCAAACGACACAATATGGTAAGGGTCTACTTGGTCGAGTGAGTGCCTTGATTGTCTGAGTAACGTAATATTCATTACAAATTTTCCATCTTCTCTCTTACCAAGTTAATACTCCCACAACAAAGCAAACCTTAAATATAAAATTGTATTTACTCAAAGGACAAAACAAAGGCATATGATTGACTGATATAAAAGAGGAAAATTAACACTTACACAAAACCAAGTTAAATTGAGGAAGAACTACAGGATATAAGTTAAAAGGTTCAAACTTTTAAGAAAAAAAAAACCTCTATCCACTCTAGGATATGTGCTATATATACACACCCAAATTCAATAATGATTTCCTTCCAAAGAATACCACTGAAAACCCAAAAAGAAAAAGAAAAAAAAGAAACCCCACCTCCTTTTCCTATCTATTCTTCTGAAAGCAATTTGAATTTTGGTAGCCGCAAAAAGCTTACAAACCAACAACAGAACTGGCCAGCCAAAAACACATAAGCCAAACTAAAGGTCCTTCCAAATAACACCAAAAGACCCAAAATCTAGAGCAACCAAAAAGGTCCAAAATATCAACATTGATCAACCCTCCCCCAAATCAACGACACATCGCCCCAAAACAAACCCAAAACCTTTTTTTTACAACAAAATAAAAAATATCCTCTACGCTAACCCATCCTGCATGAGTGATAATCAACTATCAAACGCTAGAAAACTCTCCAATTGAGCATTAAATCACCTGATCTCAACATCACTCATTAAACTAGAATTACATCACATCCATTAATATAGTTCCTCGAATTTTATGAAAACTGTGTTTTCATCTCCATATTTTTAATTCAACATAGTTCAAGGTCTTTATTTTCAAGTTGATAAATTTGGAGTTTAGACTTGGAAAAAATGCAAATTTACTCCTCTAAAGTTTAAAACCTATAAAGAAATTTAGAAGGGTACTAAATCTACGTAATTTATTAGAGTTTAAAAGCTAAATTGACCGATAAGAAGGGTGAACTGAAATTAGAGAACCTAAAACATTTTCTTTTGCTCACTATTACTACTGTAGCTGTTGAATTGAGAAAGGTGGAAAAGGAGACTGACTCATGAGATTATGGAAGAGGTGATCGTTGATGAAGCGCGAGGCTTCGGCTCCGCCGTGTCCGTCGTAGACGCCGACAAAGACTCCGTCGGCGCCTGTCTCCACCTGGCTTTGATCCTCGATGACTTCGTTGGCCTGCACGACGGCGAAGGAGAACTCGCCGCGCGAGTGCTTCTCGAGGTCGCGGTGCCACACGAGCGCGTCGCCGGCAGCGGCGGCGTCGTCGAAGTCATCCTTGCTCATACGCGCATATCGCCTCACCGGTCTCAAGCACGCCGACACTATCCTTGCCAGCCACGAAAACATCCCACATTTCCCTCTCTCACGGATCCCCAGAATAAGAACACGAAGAACCCACGGAGAGAGGGGTGCGGAAATTGAACAATGAGATGCGCCCAGATGGGGCAGAGGGTGATTCTCGAGGTTTTCGGCGATGGGGTGGGGAAAAGATAGGAACTTGGGAAGGAGGAATTGGTGGGCAGCGAAAATAAGGAAGAGTTAGAAGATTGGGTGTGAATTATGACGTGAAGAGAATCTTTTGAGTATTGTTGGATTAGGAGAGAGAGTGTTGGAGAAAGAAAAGTTGAAATGGGAGAGGATCTGGTAATTTGAGAGTGAAGAAGAGAAGGAGAGAGTTGTTTTAGTCAGAAATGGTGAAGGAGAATGGTTAAATACATGGTGTTGGCGGGTTGCACATAATGAATGGTGTTTTGTTTGTTTGTTTGTGTTGGAGAGAGAGAGAGAGGGTTGATTTGAGATAGCAGGATTGTGGGGTAAGTGGAAGTGGGGTAATTGTTATTGATAGAAGGGAGAAAAGAAGGGAACTTTGTCTGAGGAAGAGTGAAGAAGAAGAAAGGGGCTGAAGAAAAGGTTGAGGAAAGTTGAATTATGCCTCTGTTTCTGTTTGACTTCGATTTGAGACGATGAAGATGGAGAAGAAGGTGAAGAAGAAGAAGAAATGGAGAATCACCTTTCCTTTTGTTGAATTTGTTGTGGAAATTGAAAATGTTTTCTATTTTTATTCTATTTTCACATATGAACAGGTTCTATACGGCAGATAGTAGACACAGGTAGGTAGGTAGGAGGGAAAGAAAATATAATAAATGAAATAGATAATATAATCAAAGAAAAACAAACATAAAAAGGTATAAAATAAGATCTAGAATTTAGAATGTGGACGAATTAGGGGTAAAATTTAAATATGATTTAAATGTCTCAATATTTGGTCAAATAAACCTGTGAAAGTATATTAGCATGGCCACAATTCATGTGCTAACTTCAGTAGGGAAGGATCCAAAGTCTTGTCATATATGCAAAGGATTTTACTTATTTATTTTTTCTCTGAGAAAAATTTGTTATTATTTGTTTCATACTTACATTCTAGCATATTAAAAATACTAATTTTGATCTATATATTGTTTAAAATTTCAAAGTTCGGTTTTAATTTCATTGAGAAAATTGTGAAAATGTTCTCTCTTTTTTTCTTTTGAAATATATCATTTGTAGTCCCTCAAACACTACCTAAATCATTTTTCTGTCTATGTAAATAATTATCTAAATTAATTTTTGTCCACATATTTAGGCGTAATCATTTTGAAAACTTTAAAACAGAAAATTCCAAAATTAAGTGAACATTTTTTTTTACAAAATATCCTCAACGTTCATTTCTTGAAAATCGAATGACTAAGATTATTACTCATAACAATCGTTAAATTTTGTGAAAATAAATTAAATAATTAAGATAAAAAAACAATTCTCTTGCAAATACCTTACAAATTTAGATCTTATTTTAAAAAATAGATTTCTTTCATCATCCCTCTTCCCAGGGGGGAAGAAATATATCGCATTTAAAAAGTGCGAAAACCACTGAAACTACTCTCTTCATAATTTATCAGTACAATTATTTAACATTTTATTTATTTAATATTAGAATATTTCAGATGACATATCAACTGTAAGAAACTAAGGTGATTCCTTTTGAAAAAAAAAAAAGTAAGGTTAGTGAATTACATTTATACTTTATAAATGAAAAAACTTACTAAAAGCAAGATTTTAAATTATATTAATAGTCATCAATAAGTAGAATTTAAGTTTAATTTAGTTTTATCGTTGTAAAATAGCACTTATTTATATTTATAAGTTATATTTTTAATCAGTTATATATTATGAATTTAATCGATGTTGACACTAGTATTACTCAAAATTCAATTTTGTTAATTAAATTATGTATTGATCTTTACTTTAATTTTTCCTCTTTCAAGTTGAGAATTAAGAAATGAGGAGTGATTTGATTAGTTGAATAAATAAAGTTGTGGACAGTAACCAGCGTTGAAGTGTGAAGTGGGTCTAGGGTGGATTAAGATTATTAGAATTTGTAGTGAAGTGAAGAAAAGTTGTTTATGGGTGTAAAATTTTGGGGATATTATTTGTTGAAACACCCGAATTAAAGAAGCAATAGAGATTTGAAAAGCTCAGGGCATGTTTGTAAAGACAGAAAGATTTTCCGAATTTTGTATGTTGCTTGTGTTCTAGCTATGTTTTTGTTGCTTAGTCAAATGGGTAGGCCGAAAGGGTTTGGGGTCATTAAATTTTTTAGACCAATGATTGCATATTTTGCATAAATTATTTGAGGTGATAGTGTGAGATTGGGTGAAGATTGGCCACAAATTCACCCAATGAAACGAAAAGGGTAGGAATTATGAAGCTAAGATGAAGTTAAAAGAAAAGAAAAAGGGAGTGGTTGTGGGTTATAAATTATGCAACATGTTTGGATGGAATGGAAAAGTGAGTTAGAGTCATGTGGCATGTGAAGTGGGGCTTTCTGAATCAACTCCCTAACTCTTACAGTTGCATTAAAGGTTTATGGTTGGTACCTAGGAGCCATGTCATGGACCATTTCATCTTCTCTCTTTCTTTTTCACTCTCACATGAATTTCATAGCTCAATCTTTTCTATTTTTTCAACACTCCTACCCCTACCTCCCTAATCCCTAATCCCTAATTCTTCTCACTACTACTCTCTATTTCTACCCTCCATAGCCTAAACTTTCTTTACATACTATCTATTCAAAGTCAACTTTTTTATTTTATTTTCGAAAACAACACTTTATAATGTATTCTTTTAAATTTTCTGACTTCATAAAATTACTATTACTATTATAAGTATTAAAAAGTCAACTTTCAATTTAATTCAGTCTTATAAAACTAGTTTATAAGATAACATTTATATTTATTCACTTAAATATCATGAAATGCACTTATTTTTAGTTGATGTAAAATTTTTAACATATTCTGTCACGCAAAGACCTACCGTATATAAAACTATATATTTATGGAGGATCCGATAGTTGTTGGTCTGATAATTTCAATAAATTTTTTTTAAGATAAACTTTAAATAGTTTCGATATCTTAAAGACACAATGCTAGACAATCATTAAATAAAAATTAATTTAAAAACAAATAATTAATAGTTATATTGATTAAATTAGATATTATTTTAAAGACTAGATAAATTATTAGTATCTAAATCAATTTTTATTATTGATGAATAATTTTTAAATTGGTAGTTGTCAATATAAACCAACTAATTATTTTTTCTTCTAAACTTTGTTTGATAATTTTTTTTTACGGTTATTTTTATATAATATTATTGAATAAATTTAATAGAACTTGTTATTTTAAGAAAAATAATGTTTTTATATAGTTAAGATAATACTATAAATAAAATAAATCATAATAAATGCCGTATTTGCACTTAATTTGCAGTTTACACATGGCATAAGACACTTGTTAGAGAAAAGATGAAAATCACTAACCAAAAGTTAAAGTATTTAATGTCAAATCCAAACTATTCCTCTTATTTTATAATTAAAACAATGCCAGTATACTGTCAGTCTGTCATTCAAAAGCTAATGACAAATGATATATTCTCAATTCACACTCATTAGAGTTTAACCACACATGAAATATATTCAAAATTATTTTTGAAATAATTTTAATCAAATATTATTTTTAGTTGTGAAATAAAATCTTGTACAGTGATTTGCAGAGTGAGACAATGTCTGAGGAAATGGAGTGTTTGAAGTGAGAAAGTGTTTGAAAGGCTTTTTTATGCATCTTTCTTGCACATTGGAATCAAAATTTGGAAGAAGCTTTCATGCATGAGAATCCTTTGATGAAGGGATCACATGGAGATTGGAATCTTAATACAATGAACCCAAAGCAAGCCAACTTATATGAGAATAAGCTTTATGGTGGAAAAAATCCCAAAATTCTAGGTTTGGGAGAAATTGCCTAACAACAATAGGTCAATGTAAAAAAAATAAATAAAAAATTATTAATAATATGTTTGTGACATTGTGATCTAAAACAAATATTTGTCCAGTGTTTTTTAGTCACTAAATAATGACAAAGATTTCATTCAGATTATTAATAATATGTTTGTGACATTGTCATTTGAAGAAATATTTGTCCAATATCTTTGGGTCACGACAAAGATTTCATTCATGTTATGAATAATATTGGAGAACGTGAAAATATAAATATGCTTTGAACACTTATTTGAAACACTCATGGTTTATGAGTTAGCTAATTATATTAGTTTAGATTTAAAATTGTTGATGAGACTAAGATAGTTGTATATGATGAGATTAAAAGAGATTAAAGTATATATAATAACAATTTAATATAAATACTAGTCACTTTTTATGCCTTTTATTTGGTATATTTAATTATAGGATCTTTTATATATTGAATAAATTAAATTATGTTATTTAATAAGCACTAAATGAAACTAAAGGATCAAAAAAATGATTTACATGTTATTGTACGTATCATACATGGGTAAAAAATATAGCATACAAATTTCAAATGTTTTAAATTTATTTCTTACATGTTTGAAGAAAACTTTTTATTTCTTATTTTAAAACAACTTTTTGTGTTTTATTATTTCATTTAATATTTTGTACTCATTTAACCTTATTTCTATATTTTGTTACAATTATGTGTTACAGCACTACTAAATATGACAGAACATACTTAAATAATTGTTTTTTTATATTATATTCAACTTATTTTGAAGAAATTATATTTTTGTCACATTTTTACACACAGATTTTAAAAAATAGTTTAAAATTTTCAATTATTTCATTTATATACTTAACTTTTTGGGAGAGAGAATCGACAATAAGTTTTTTTAATTGTATTTTTTTCTCAAGTTCAAGACAACAGTTAAAATAGTTTTTCTTTTTATTTCTAAACATCTCCTATGTCATCTAAATACTTGAAAGAAAAATGAACACGTGATAACATGTTTAATGACAATAATGCAAAAGCAAGATAAGTCCTCATATAAACAATTCTAATTTACAGTCAAACAGAGATTATAACAAAAAAAAAAAACAAATTAAAGCAATTAAAAATATTAGTTTTAGTTTTAAGGAAAAAAAACAAATTTATTAATTTCTGGAGTGAGTTTTAAGAAGTTGCAAGTGAACTAACTTTAAATTTCTTCATATGATTTTAACCAAATAAGAGAACTTCTTCCTTATCCAAATAAAAGGGGTACCTAATTTAAAAATAAATAAAAAATTGCAAATTCAAAATTTACATGCTTTGGAAAAACTAAAACAAATGATAAACATGGTGACCCGGCCCAATATAAATGTTTGATCTTGAACGTTAGGAAAATACTTTGTGGCACCTTAAAACTCGTAACATGTTTCATAAAACTCGTAAAAGACCTTAAAACACTATTAATTATCAAAAAAACATGATTAAGTGGGTTTGGAATTTAAGATTTATGAGTGCAATACATAAGTTTATACCATTAAAATTTCAAACCAAAAGTATAAATAAAAATATATTCCAAAAACGAAAATAATTAGACTAACTTACGAGAGTATCTTTATAGATAAACACGAGAATGAGAGTTGAAGGAAGAAAAGTAGAAAAAGAGAACACATTAAACAAAATTGTTTCTCTTATAATCTAGTAATATTTTAATGATTTGCCCCACCACAAAGGGAGAAATGTAAAAATAAAAATGACTAAAAATGATTGGTTTTTGAGGAAATAATAGCATGAATTTTTTGTTAGGGAAATATACATTGAGAGAAAGTTGTAATGAAGGAATTGACATGTTAACCTTCAAAGAGATTCTAAACAATATCATTGATCAAACGTTTATGGCGATGATAGTGGCTGTCCATGAAAGCTCTAGAAGCCCCTTCTATGGTTCTACGCCATGTCTACAAGAAGATGCAATGAAAAAGACAAGTTAAGGAAAGGTATTAAGAGGTGAGAGACATCAACAAAATTATGCAACCAAATTGATTGATTGAAAGGTGGATCAAACTTTATTGCACTTTTCTTTTCTCATCACGACTTCACTTCTTCATGATTAAGACCCATCAACAATCTTTTTATTCATATACTTTACTTCAAAATCTACCATGCTACTCTTTTTTTCCTACTTAAATTCGTATACTTTAATTGGAAGTTGCTAAAAAAAAACTAAATTCGAATTAATCATCTTTAAATTTAATTTTAAATTTAGGTACCAATTTTTTATCATAAAATTATTAAATTTACATGATTTTTTAAAATTTAAGGAAATCAAATTTCACGAAAAATACAAAATTAAAAATATTTCACTTTCACAAAACACAGATTTTAAAAATAATAAAATTCACATAATTTTTAAAATTTAAGAACTAATTAATCAAATTTTAAAATATAAGGATCGAAATCAAGTTTAACTAAAAGTACATAATTAAAAATATATTTAACCGCATACACATTTTAGTTACCATTTGTAGTCAAAATAAAGAATTGAAAACTGTTTTTTAATGTCTCAAAAGCAAAGAAAGTGTTGGAAAAAAAAGTGTCTCATTCTATTTTAATTTTTTGAATTATTTTTACTTAAAATATAATTTTTAATGAAATAATAATTTTATGTTAAAAGATACAATTCCTTTTTTTTTCCCCCTTTTTTTAATCTATTCCTTGTTCTAAAGATAATAAGATTGATGCAAGCAAACCCAAAAGAACAACAAAAACTCCCAACCAATGTCACTAAAATTAAGCCAAATAAAACAAACATGCCACATTCTCAATTAATAGTAGCAGTTACAACAAATCATAGAATATATGTTCAGAAAAAAATGACACAAGAAGAAAAATATAAAAGATCTTTCATAATTAAGTTTAACTCATAGAATTTTTTTTACCTTTGTACAAATTTTTTTAGAATTTATTTCAAATAATTAAAATTAGTTTATAGAAAAAAAAATATAGAAAATCATATAATAAAACTTTTAGATAAAATTGATTTACCTTCTCAATGGTTCCCAGCAGCGACTTGTTTCTGAAATTCCTTGTCCTCATGATGTGTGCCCCTCCAATCCCAATCTGCCGGAGCAACGCCGTCTTTCTCGCGGCGGCCGGCGGCGTTAAAAGCGACCTCCGTTCAACGAAGGCGGCGGCGGCGGCAGCCTCTGCCCTCTTGGTGATTTTCTTCTTCTTTGGGACGATTTTAGAGTGACCCACTTCAGCAAATTTCCTGAGAAGTTCATCGGAACTTTTCTTTGTGACATGCTGAACCTTTTCAGCAGTGTTCATTGCAATAACGTGTGCAATTAAATTAGAATTGTAATGACAATGTTGTTTGTGTTAATATGATTGAGTTTTGGTGAGAGGAAATTGGACCGTTGTGGGAAACAAATGATGGTGATTTATGGGAGGGAAGAAAATATAGCCGTTGGGATGTAACAGGGTTTATAATGTAAATTGTGTATACCAACCAAAATATAGATTAAAAAATCTCATTCAAAATTTTATCTAAAAAACAGAAGAAGAAAAAACTTTTTATCCAAATATTCAGTTTTAATAGATATGTTGAATAAACACTAGTTTGTATGTAAAAACAAGTAATTTCACTCACCAAACATTTCTTTCATATTGATTTCAGTTTTAAGGTGGAGAAGAGATGATTTGTCTTGGAAGCTTTGTGGAGTTGTGTGATTACAAAGAGAAGATGGAGGTATAAAATTGAGTGAAGAGAATATTGTTAGAATTGGATGTTTATTTTCAAAGATTTGCCATCCTAAATAATGGATATTATTATTTAATGATAATTTATGAAACTCTGAAATGCATTGAAATATAGATGGAATAAAATTAGTTTATGTTTTTTTTATGTCAATGAATGATATAGTGTGAATTTTGAATGATTATATGTGGTATTTAAATGAAATTGAAGTTAAGGTAGTCCTTTTGACCTAGAAATATGTTTTTAATGTTATGAAGTGTAAAACAAATATATAATGGAGTTTGCTGTTATTGGAAATGTTATGAAATACTTTAGATTAATCTTAAACATTATAAATTTATTTTATAATTTTACAGAACCTCTGTCTTTGTTTTATTTTTGCTTAAGTGATATATTCTTGTTTATGCGAAAATAAAATAGGTACATAATACTTGTTCTTTGGAGTTTTCTTGTTCGAACTATTGTTTATGTTTAAGCAAGATAAAAGCAAAGACACAAATAATCTTCTCTAATGAATTTTTATTTAAGTTATAATTTTTTGCATAAACTTACTCCTTAAGTTATAAATCCTGACAACAAATTAATTTTTTTTTAATTGTTGAATTTCTCTCAAGAAAAATACCTTCACTCAAGCCAAACTTTTTCATTTGAAATTTGATAATGTATATAATCAATATTGTATTTAAGGGGTGGTTTATGGACTATTTGTATTAATTAGTGAAACATATATACAAAAATATCATACATTCATTGAATGTTTAAAATAATATTAAAACGTCAGATAAGAAGTTGAATGAAAATTTAGTACACATATGAAACATCATAAATTATAAATATTAAATACCTTAAATTTATACTAATTTCGTGAAGTTAATGTTTGCATAATTGATTTGTTTAAATGATTTAAATATTAGTCTCTCTAATAAAACTTAGATAATAGAACTAATAAACACTATATATATTATATATTATTATATTGTAACAACTTGGGGATGTAGCTCAAATGGTAGAGCGCTCGCTTTGCATGCGAGAGGCACGGGGTTCGATCCCCCGCATCTCCATGTTCATGTAATTGAATTTTAGAGTTTTATGGATTTTAATTCTTGTGTTGCAATTTTGTTATATTTTTTTCAATTAGTCTTTTTTGCTGCTTCTGTAATTTTGTTTTCTGAGTTTCTATTAACGAGTGAATTAGGTAATAATCCTATATCATTAATTCAAGCATGATGATATTGTATCTTAGTTTAATAAATGTTTTAAATTTTAAGAGTATTAATTAAAAAAATAATAAATGTGATATGCTTTATACATAATTTTTTTATAGTCCCAAAAAAAAAGTTATTTTTTTTATCTAATATTTTAAAGATGCTCATTACCCTGTGTTTATTCAATAAATAATTTTTTTACATTAAATGTTTTAAAAGTTAGTTTTAGTATATTTTTAAATTGGTTTGTTCATTCAAGATTTTATAATTTTAGAATGCACCCCTTTAAAGTTTTCCTCTTTAAATTGCTTTTGTTATCTACAAAGCGTTATTCAATTATTTGAAATTTCAAGTGTATTTCAAAACTAAGTAAAGAACATAAATTTAAAATTTTTAAATTATAGAAAGACAAAAACATTAATCCATGTAAGCAGTGACCAGACTCTGAAAAAACAGAAACCAACGTGGGGTTGTGTTGGTGTGGTGAGGTTAGGATTTGGAGAAAAAGAAAGTGAAATCGAAAATTATAGTAAAAAAGTTAGGCACCAAATTGGTGGTTTCTCAGTAGTAGTATTTTTTTCAACTCATAATTGGCGAGTGATGACAAATTGAAGAAGCACTTCCGTAAGAGACAAACCATTCCTTCATTCGCTCAACTCATTTCAAACAATGTCAATGGTTGCTTCAGCTTCTTCGCATGGCTGTATATCAGCAATCGCTTCGTGCATCCCATGCTCCTCTTCCAAATTCTATTCTCAATCTTCGTTGACACTGTCTGCACCCCAGAGAACCTCAACCAGAAGAAGCTTCCGTGTGTGCAGAGCCATGGTTCAGCAAGCCGTTCAGGGTGCCCCTGCAGCGTACGCCAAGGAAATGGAACGCCTTTCCGCCAAAGAATCGCTTCTTCTCGCTGTGAGCCTCCTTTGCTTGCGTATATCCCTATTTGCGTTTTCTGGGACCTACCAATTTGCTTTTGGGCTTTTGTTTTGCCTTTTTGTTTGTAAAGAAAAGAACTTGTTGCTGTTTTAGATAATGGGTATGGTTCTGTACACCACCCCTTTTTCATGTTTGTGTAGTTTGACTGTTTTTTTTTTAGGGTACGAGGTTTTAAATAGCGGTCAGGGATGCTGTTTGATGCTATTAGTTGAAAAATTGGGTGTGGAGACCCTCAAAACCGTGATGTTGTGGCTATAATTGTGGTTGCACACGGTTTTTTATGACGTTAGGGGCATGAAATTATCAACATGTATGGATACTGCATAGGTATATATCATGCACTATGATTGGTTTGAATTGGTGTCAGGGCCTAGGTTTGTGGACAATTTCCATCCTTTTATTTTGATTTCCAAACAAATGCTTTTCTTGTTTATCTAATTTTCTTATGCTAAGAAAACGGGGGAATTTTGTGGCTGTGCTAATGTGGGATAGTGGAAAATTTTACCTGGTATCTTTATAAGGGAGGTTGCTGTAAATGTTAAAAAACCAGGATAGATATGTGCAATCTCAAGAAACTTCAGGGGATTGTGACTGTGAGTTACTCTAGATTCTATTAGTGCGTTGTGTCTGCAGATGAACCTGGTTACCTGCTAGAACGATGATAGACTTGACTTAAATATGAAAAGGAGAAATTTGCGTATGTCGTTTTTGCAATCTTTGAATTTGGACTCTAACATTCTTACACTGGGGACATCTTGTCAGTTTAAAGATGCAGGGGGTTTTGAGGCCTTAGTCTCTGGGAAGACTACTGAATGGCAAAAGATTGACGTGAATGAAAGGATAACTGGTCTTGAGCGGCTTAATCCAACCCCGCGCCCCACAACGTAAGTGAATGATATTATCCATGTCTATGCTTCTGTATTAGATGTTAATACAATTTTATGCTACAGGTCACCCTTCTTGGAGGGGCGTTGGAACTTTGAGTGGTTTGGTTCTGGAAGTCCAGGCTTGTTTGCTGCTAGGTTTATATTTGAGTGAGTTTTCTCTTTGAAGATTTGCTTTTATCTTGTTGATTATCATCTTGGGACTTCATATTTGTCTCTTTTGATTATAAGAATGTAAAGTTTTTATATTGGCAATTAAATTTGGATTGATCTCATTGGTGAGTAACAATGCTCTTTTGTGCTTTTGTATCTGTGCAGAAACTTTCCTTCAAGTTTGGCTAATTTGTCAAAAATGGATGTTGTTATTAAGGATGGAAATGCAAAGATTACTGCAAACTTGACATTTTTAAACTCGGTACATTTCTGAGTTGCAATTTTTTATGGATGTATAAATCTTAATTTAGCACTCAAAGTGTTGCTAGCTTCGGTTGTAATTTTCTGCATATAATTTAAGCTTTTCACCCTTTCCAATTTTCGTGAACCAGTTATCTAGAAAAGCTAAGTTTAGGTCATGACATATGAATGGTTTTATATCACATCCCTAAACACTCACATAACAGCCCTCTCTGGCTTTGAAGTGTTCGGATTCATTCTTGTTTTTGTTGAACGTCAAAGCTACAAAAACTTGCTCTCATGTTTGGTGCCTCAGAATGTGAAATTTTGTGTTGGAAAGTGTAAACAAGAGAATCCATTGGATTCTCAAACATTCAATCAAGCATGGAAACATATTTAATAGTTAGAGTTTTTCCCGTATATTTTTTAGACAAAAATATTTAAAATTACCTTGATTCGACATAATAATAATGGGTGCACCAATAGAAGAGTTTTCTTTATGCTATGTGTTGAATAGAGCTGTTACTTTCTGTTTACCATACTCTTATTTTAGGTCAGAAGCTAAAATTATTGTCCTTTTCATCTTGATAGTAGTAAGTAAAACAAGTTTGGGAATTCATCTATACAACTTCAACTTCAATTTAATTTTAGTTGGTATTTTTCTTAAAAGCTATCATAATGCCACACAACATATTATTGTACAATGTACACCATTATCGTGTTTAAACTTGTATTTGTTGATTGTATTCTTGTCGATATCATCCCTTTAGTGTATTTTCAATCAACTTTGTCATCAAGTGTAGATTGATAGTAAAGTCATTCTCTCAACCAAGTTATCTGTGGAGGGGCCACTTAGAATGAAAGAGGAGTATGTTGAAGGGGGTTTTGTGTCACCAACAATTATTGAAGAGAGAGTACCACAACAGCTTAAAGGTGCACTTGGGCAGGCAGCTAATGCTTTCCAACAATTTCCTGCCCCTATACGTGATCCTGTTGCCAATGGGCTGAAAGTTCCTCTAAGTAAGCTACTAATTTTCTATGTTTATTCTCAAGTTCTTTGACAGAAGCGTTCTAGTAGATATGCACTATCTTTTGAATTTTTGTTTCGTTTCACTTTGCACTCCAATATAATTATGGTTGGAACATGAAATCTGTAGAACCAATAGGTTGGGAAATACTTTATCTCTATGAAACTTGAACCTCGTTTATGTTTCTGTCATTTCATTCCGATATTAAAAATTGTGTTTTGCCACCCTTACTAACCATTTTTCTGCAGCTATTCCTTGGCATTTTCCAATAATGATAATGCCCTGTGATTAATCTTTTTTGACTTTTGTCAGTTGTTAAAGATACATGTTGCATATTTCCAGAAGATAAAAAGAATGTACTTATTGTGGCCTGGCTTGAAATGTTTAGGTATCCGAGAACAATTCTGAAATGTCTTATGTTGGTAGATGTCCACCATAACATTATTTGATTATTTTAATCTCAAAATATATATGCAGAAAGATAGGATGATAGTATGACTGTGATTAAGCAACTATATGTTAGAATGAATTTGGGCTACATCTGGGTGGGCCCATTTAGCGGTTGTTTTTCCGTTATAAACTGTGATGTAAACCATTTAATAACTATGAAAGGGAAATGCCACCCTTAGGGGGAGTAAGAATGTTGTATGATGACTGTGTTGCGCATTGCATCAATTGTCCATTGGTAGAGACTAGGTGGGTGAAGTTACAGTCAAATTGTAACACTTCAGCTACTACACTTTTTAACAGAAGAGTTATGTTCTGATTATTAATTATAACTTTTAATGGTAAGCACTTGATCCAACATGGTAGGTCAATCTAGACCTCTCAAAATATCTAAAATGTGTATCATTCTCACAAGAAATTCTTCCCTTGTTTTTATTCAACAAAGCCTCGACCTTTCTTGCTATTTCTGTCACGATGTGTATGTACACAAATGTATATTCAACTTGCACTATTATTCAGATTTTGACGTGAAAACCCCATTCCGTTTTCTTGTGTACGAAGGTGGAAGCTTTCAAAGGCTCTTCATGATTTCTTATCTCGATGAGGAGATACTTGTAAGTTTGACATACTTATTCTCGGTAGTATTTTTTCTTATAAATTTGATGCTTGTGTGGGCCGTAGTAGATGACAATGCTGACAGCGGTAATCTGAAATCTCAAATTTTGATGCATACACTAAGAAGCATAGATTCTAGTACTATTACAACTGACATAAATATGATATGGGTATATGACCATTTTTTGGAATTAGAAGTTCCAAATATACATTGTTAAAGTTGTAATATATATGTGAATAATCTTGCACAACTGAAGTTTTTTCAATTGGAGTTCTGGATGTATTTTACTTGAATTGCCAAATTGGAGTATGGTGAGGCATTCTTATAATGTGATTAAGAATAAGAGGCGTTTAAACCTTTGATCATACCATGAGTAACACATGCATGGTTCATGTCTTATCCTTTTACGTGAAAGCCAATTCACCTTAAAAAGAAAGTAGTACATATCTAGTCGTACTAAATTGCTTAATGCCAGGCATCTATTGTGGACTCTTCAAAATCTGGTAGGGTTACTTTTCCTCAATAATCTGAAATTTTCGATGATTAAAGCTGAGAGCCAAATGCAGCTCAGGGTGTATTCAGTCTTGAAAGGAAAGGCCTGAAGATAATGTTGTTTTATCATTATCAAAATAGCTATGCTGGTTACACTTTTTTGTTGCTTTATATGTTTACTGTCACTAAAATTGTTCTAGATATAGACAATTGTCGTAGCATCCTCTTAATTTTATTGATGAAGTTTCTAAATTATAGAAACAGGAACTAGTGTACATTGCTTGTTACTTTCAAGCTGCTCTTCTAGTGTATTTCTGTGCCCATCTCTACTGATTGTGAAAGTGACAGTAGCATGGAAGAAAATAAAAGAAAAAAGGAGATATGATTCAAATGTTCTTCTTTACTCTTCACTTTTTGTTTTAACTGGTCGTTGTGTCAATTAAAGGGTAGTCATAGATTGAATGCATATAATGCCATTTTTACCTATAAATAACTAGATCAAATTGTGGTTATATCTGAATGTTTAAGTTGGTTTTGATGCCAGATAATAAGAAACACGGCTGGGATTCCTGAAGTTTTAACGAGGTTGGATGCAGCACCATCTTCCTTGGGAGATTCTAGTCCAGAGTATGAAAGCTAGAACTTCTATATATACTTGGGAACTGAATTTTTGTCCCTCCTTACTCATGATGATGAGTCAAATTTCTCTGGAAAGTCCTTTTACTTTTTCTACAGAGGGTAGAAATGTGAATATGGGTTGAAGCTGACACAAATTCTTACAAAACCTTGGATTTCATTCTTAGTTTCACAACAAAGTGGCTATTTGATGTAGAAATTAAATAATGCTACTCATACAAATGAAATGAAAAATATCTGCCTTTGATCCAGTTTATAGAAATTCTGTCATTAGTTTTGTTAATTTTTCAAATTTTCTGGCTGATGCATCCAATTGGGTCAATTTCAAGGATTCTAGAAAAGAAAGAAAATAAAGCATATGATTTTGGATGGACATTTATTTTGACATTTCTTCCTGCACCCTTCGAAAAGTCATCTTACCCTCTTTTAAACTTTCAAAAATTCCCAAACAAAAATTTTGCATGCACACTCTTTTTTTTCAGATTACCAAATTCATAACATCATAAACATGTATCACCTGAATAACCGTAATATCATGTTTTTTGGAATTTTTATTTCGTAATATATTCAAGAATAACTATGGAACATGTACTCTAGAAACAAGAGGGTATTAAATATTTTAATAAACATAAAAGGACTAAAAATCTGCATGCTGCAATGATACTTTTAATGTGTTATAAAAGAGATATTCTGAAACACTTTATACATACTTGAAAACACTCTTGTTTCACAATTAAAATATCCTGTGCAATACATTAAAAAATGTTTCATGCAAAAGGACTTCTATATTGAAGTGAAGTAGCAGAAATGGAGGCAGGTCCATGGCTGTGTGTTCTTTGAGAAAAGGACCAAAAGTCATTGAATGGTGTATGAAAGCTTTAAAGGTGTGAAAGCAAAGACTATATTACTAGGTTTAAGAAATGAAGATGTTGTAAAGAGGGATAATGTTTATTTTTGTTTTACCTCAAAAACTTCCAAAGAAGACCGTCATCTTTAGGAGAAGGGGCAGGTATGTTGTGAGTAGAAAGTTGAATTCACAAGCTCTACAAATATGCTGTAATTTGTTTTATTCTTAATATAATCTTTATCTACCTTATGTAGTAAAATTAATTAATGTGTATACTAATTAAAAAATTTAGTTAATATAGCTTAATTTACTAATTGCATTTTAGATATTTTTTTTTTTTAGTTTTCTTCTGAAGCAAAAGAGGTTTTTCTTAATTTTTATAGGTAGAAGAAGAAATATCCATCTGTTTTCATTACATTCCATGGTTAACATTATTTTATTTTGTATATTTCAGTTTCATGCTATGATTAAATATTATGATCATAAAAAAAAGAATATATTTAAATGAATTTCTCAACAAACATTTTTATGAAAGTAAAATAAAATAAAATTCTAGTATATATATTTTTTTACTTTTTATTTATATATAAATTAATTTTAACCAATAAAAGATTTATATTTTATATTTGAAGTATTTATAGTAATAAAAACTTATCCTAATTTACATGAACAACCCTTATGTAAACGCTATTGGTGGTTTAAAAGCATATGGAGAAGGAAAGAGTTGATTATTTAAAAAACAACGACTTTTAAAAGAAAGGTACCATATGTTGTCTGCCATTAATTTCAATTTTGGAACTTAATCTGAAAGTACATTACGATAAACCCTGCAAATATTTAATAACACAATTGCCAATAAATAATTAAATATATTACCTAACCTATTGACTTCGATCACCTCTTTTAGAGGTCAACCTATTATTGATACCATTTTTTCATTTTTTTTCCCAATTAAAGATATCATCGTGCCTTCATGTTGCTGTTAAAATTTTATCAAGAGTTTTTTTAATCATGATTAAGATGCACTTAATTAACTAGTTATTATTAAGTCCACGGTTAGACAACTTAAACCGGTCAATCATTAATAAACTTTTTTTTAAAAAATAAGACGTTATCATAATATTTTTAACTATATGCTTAATTATAATATGAAATATCCATCCTTGAATGTGTATTGCATCTGTTAAAAAATGTTAATAAGTGATGAATAATCTATACCAATATACTAAATAAAAATGCAGTTAAGTATATTGCAAAGGCTAATATGTTTTCAAAGAACTAAATTTTAGTCAAATTTAATATTGATAATCTCTTGGATTTTCCACTTGTTCTAAATTGTTACTCTAGTTATATGTTGCTACCTATATCTACAAAAATCTTAACCTAATTAACCAATTACTTAAGTCACCGTTTTATATTTATAAAAAATGTACTTTTTCTTCTTTCTTAAGAGACATGACTTTCTTTTATTTAAAGCTATGAGGATTTTTCTGATGAAGATCCTTATTTAGAAGAGCATAGAAATTGTGATGTCCAAAATTTACTATCAAATTGACTAACATCAACAAGACAAGTTTTTCTATCACCACCAATAAAATCATCTTTAATTCAACATACTTTTTAATATATACACACACACACACACACACACACATATATATATATATATATATATATATATATATATATATATATATATATATATATTATATATATATATATATTATCAACTTTAATATTTTTTTGTAAGGAAGTAAATGTTTTTCAAAATTAAATTTTAACTATGGACATATTAATGATTCAATTTAGGAGAGAAAATTAGAAAAATCAATCAATCTAAAACTACTAGAGTTAGCTTATGCTGAGAAAAAAAAACTAGAATTAGCTTATATATAAACTCATTTATACAATTTTTTAACCTGTACAAAATTAACTCAATATTTATATTTGTAAGTTGCTTTTATAGAATTGTTTAAAAATTTATATGTATCCAAATAATGAAATGTGATTGATTATAAGCATATAGATATTCTGGACGATTAATATACATGGCAATAATTGACTTCTATAATTTTTAATAGGGAAATACAGATAGGGAAATTGCATTTATATCTTACGCGTACATCTGGCCAAATAATACACACATTTACTTTAACTTTAAAACAAATATTTATTTTTATTATATTTCTAATAAAACAACACTTATTTGTGTTAATATACGTTAACATATAATAATTAAGTCATTTATTTATTTTTTAATAAGTTTAAGTTCTTTAATTTTTATAATTTATTTTGTAATTTTTTTCTTGAATATTACTATAAAAAATAATTATTCATATTCAAATTAATTTTTATTATTAATAAATAGTTTTTAAATTAGTATCTAGCTACTAAAATTTTAATTATTAATTATTTAAAAATTAATTCGATAATTAATTAAATACTAATTTAAAAAATATTTATTAATAATATAAATTAATTTAGATGCAAATAAATTTTTTAGTCTCTTAAATAGTAATTAATTTATTTAGTATAATAATATATTTTTTAAAATTCTATTTAATGATTGTTTTGTAGATTAGTATGTTATTTTTAAATTAGATAAAAGCCGTGATTGTCAATTTATTAAAACAATAATATTGACAAATATAATTTACTAAAAGTATAAGGAAATTGAATATTTATTTAAAATTAGAAAGAATATAATTGTAATATTTTATTGAAAATATAAGGAAAATGAATGTTTATTTCAAAATTGAAGTAAATACGGGTATTATTTAAAATGTCTCAAAAAGGTAAACGTATAGTTCCCTTTATTAATTGGAAAACAGGAAAAACTATCCTTTACTTATCCCCAGTTATAAAAAAAAAAAAAATATTAATGAAATGTAATACCTTCATATTTTTATGGTGAGAAAATGTAAAAATAAAAAAAAAACAAAGTGATGCATTTATTGTTTTAAAATTAAGATACACTTTATTAGCTTGATTCATTATTATAATTTTTTTTATATTTTGAGAGTTTTTAAATTAATAAAAAAATTGATTATTACGAATTTTATAAAAGTTGGTAAAAAAATCTCATGAAAAAGGAAACATTATAGTAAGAAAAATAAAATTCAACCACCTCCCAATGTGTTATATAATAAATTATAAAGAGGGTTTCTAAAACTAGGTCATTTTAAAATGGTGGATGTGATGTGTTTCCGCCATTTGCACTCCTTTTAAGTTTTAAAACCCTAGTTGGTGTTTCAAAATTCTGATAGAGTATTCCAACTTGGATGCTATTGGATATGGATGCTTACGAAACTGGAATAGCTGCCTTACACAACCATATATCTACTTTTTTAATTTACAAATCACATTTCTACATAAACAATTTCACATCTTTTTTATATTCTTTTTTAGATAATTAAAAATATATATCATACCCAAAAAAAAATGAATTACCACAGAAACTCTATCATTTATTTGAATGATCGTATTTGCTTCTCATAATCGACCTCTTTTATCTTTCTTTTTTTTCTGATTTATTTTTTATTTTTCATCATTTCATTTATTACATGCATTATCTTCTCCCCTTACTGTTTTTCTCTCAATCTCTCTTTCTTTCACTCGTACACTTGTTATGATATTTTCCCTTCAAACAAGTGGAGTGTAATAAAATATATTGTAATGTTTTGCAAGTATTTTTCTCCCTCTATATATATGAATAGTGGAGATAAGGATACAAAGAAAACCATGCATTTGGACTTTAAATATCATTATTAATTCTAGCAAGGAAAGCAATACTTAATGTTTGCCATGTAATCCAAAAATTTATCCTTTGTTTACTTTTATGAATTTGAATGGAAAAAAAAGTGAGATGGAGAGAAGTTCAATGAAGATTTACAGACTCTTCCATTTTAGTATTAAAAATTGGTGTCAATCTCACTTATTGTTTTCTTATCATTACAGGAGATATTTTGAGTATATAAATAAATTAAAATATTATGAATTAATAATAATTTTAATTAAATTATATATTTCACTTTATATAAAAGTATAAGAAAAAGTGGAACATTATCCTTTCTGGCATACGTGCTGGTGGCAATGTTCACAGCCTGAGTTTTGTCTCCCATCCTTAAAAAACACAGAATTAATATTCTTCTTCCTTAGAATAGTGAATCAAATTAATGTGCCACATTAGTTAATGATATGGCTTCTGCTTGAATGTCTTTGACTTTTCTGGTTTCTCCAAAGTGAAACATGGCATTTAAGCATGGCAGAAATCAAAATTTGGAGAAGAAGATGCCAATGAAAGTGATAAGCCAGCACCCCCCTTCTCTCTCTCTCTCTATATATATATATATATATATATATATATAGATAGATAGATATAGATATATATCATAAGCAAGCCAAATCATTTCATAATCAAGCACAAAAAGGATGTATATATGAACTACCAAATTGAAGAAAAGATGTCTCTATATATGTCTAACAAATATAAATATATGTCTATATATCCTATAGAAGTTGAGGCTCTTCAAACCCTTGCATCATATGATTACCATCCAAAGGAAGAAAAGGAAATCCACCAATTTCAGAAATAAAGCCTTCCAAATCAGTGAAACCCCCTAAGTACCCACCAGAACTTTCATCACTGGAACAAACCCCAACCTCTTCTTTGACTTTCTCCTTTGTCACATCCAACCCCCAACACCCTCCATTATTATTCTTCATTGTGATCACTGTGTTGTGATATCCTAACATGCCACTGGCACTAGTGCTGCTGCTGCTCCTTGAATATTCTTTCTCTCTTTTTTCCCTTGCCTTATTCTTCTTGCAACATTTTTCACCGCTTGGTTTCCCAGTTAGCTTCTGCACAAGTTCCCTGAAGTTCTCCACATCAGTCTTGATGATCTCTGGTGCAAATATGTGGATTATGCGAATCTTGGGTTTGGTTTTGGACACCATGTGGGAGTCTTTGTGCAGGGCTAGGGAAGGTGTGTGTGAGTTGGCTATGCATGCGTTAGTGTTGTGTTTCCTAAGCCTCATGTTTTCCATGGCAAATGTTGAAGTTAGAAGAAGAGGCACATAGAAGGGAAAATTGGAAGTGTTTGTGTGATTGTTAAAAGAGAAGAAGAAAGGGAGTGACATATATATAGGGGACATATAAGGCATGGATTGATGCAAAAGGAGGGATATTATAAAAAGGGAAAAATTGGAAAGGGAAGAATATGAAGGTGTCCGTTGGGAGCATGGATTAGATGAATGGTGGTGTGACAAATGCAAAGAGAGAGTCAATAAAGTAATCAGAACTGAATGGTCCCCTGATTTCCCACTTTTCATTATTATACAAGACAAATGTTGTTTATGGCTATATATGTCTCTACTTTATTTATTTATTTATGTATCATACCTTGAAGGAGGAAGAATGGACGTGGACACATTTTCCTTATTCAATTACCTTCCCTCAAATCACCATACCATTCCACCTAGATGCAACTTGTTGCTCTTTCATTAAAAAAGTTAAATACTCTCATCATGTGAAGAAGACACTAATTTAATGCTAGTTATGCTAATTATAAGATGCCAAACCCTCGGTTGAAATGAATATATGAACCCAAATATTGTTTTCTCCCCCCAAAATTTCTCAGATTTTGAAGTGGAAATTATTTTATTACATGTTTTGAGATAAAAGTTTTGGAGGAGATTTACAGCATCCATACTAAACAATATCTAATAAAACCAGCCACAATTAATTAACACAAAGTTATTAATAACATAGTGTGACTAATAAATTTTATCAATCATTATTCATCCTTAGCTAGCTAGCTATATTATATATTATATAGAGTACATACCCTCCTTGTTAAATTGTTCTTTCATCTTGGAATCAAGCCAACCACCACCAGTCATTGTGGAATCTCTCCTTCAAACACTTAAATATTTATCAGTTAAGGGCACATCTCATTATGACAAACTCAAGTCCCTTCCATCGTAAAACAGCTAAATGTTGCAAATCAGTAACCTTTTTAAAGGGCACTGTAAAAGATTTATGCAACTGGAGGAGAGAATATATTGAGTTTTTCTTTCATACATAAACATCAGTAACCTGCTAAACCAGATATTCTTGCAATTTTTAGCTTATTTAAATCACAGAATCCTAAACTTTCTTTAGGATCTTCTGATATGCATCTGCCATTTATATTTTTTTTCTTGCAAGCTATACTCTTTTACACTTAATCAAAATGTCATATACTAATGGACCTCTTTATGCAAATCGTTTTGAATATTATATATATATATAGATGATACAGATAGGTTTAGCGAGTACATGAATTTGGTTTGAATATTTGGGGTTAGGTATATTGTTACACGAAATCTGTGTGGTTGGAAAATTGAACCCCACATGTGAATACTTGCATAAATCAACGACAGCTATCAGATATACGTAATCTGAGTTACAGAAGATCAAAATGTACATGCAGCTTTTTACCTATTGCTTCTTTTTGGATCTCTTCCTCACATATACTGTATCTTAACTCTGCTTAGTTTTATTCTATGTTTACATTACGCGTGCCCCTTTTCGCTTTCACTCTCTTCGCGTGCAAACTAAAGTATCAAATCATATGTTTTTTTAAAGAAAAAAAGTTACATACAATTTTGAGCCTTCTACTTTCTTAAATCCTATGAGTTCAGATTTTTCATTTTGAAATAGAAATATTTTTAAAAAATATGTTCAATTCTTAATTAATTTGTTTGTTTATTTCTTATATTTAATTAATTCAATTATTTTTTATAATACCTTAAAAATAAGTATTATTAGGTTTATGATTCAAGTGCATCAAAATAAAATAAAAAAATCATATAAAATATTAAGCGTTGAATTAAAATTATGAATTTTTAAATGGAAACAATGTTTTATTATGAAATGAGAATAATAAAATACGAAGTAAATAAAAAAGATTAAAATTATGTTGAAAATGAAAGAAAATAAATAAATATTAGACCAATACAAATAATAAAAGTATACTTTAAAAAAATTATTAAATAAAAACTAATTTTAAAGATCAAAATAATTAGTTAATATTGAATAAATTATAAATTATTTTATAAATAAAAAATTTAATAAAAAATTATAAATTTTAATAAATTTAAATTGATATTTAATAATTAGCTATCAAACTTTTTTACTAATTATTTTATATTCTAAATTAATTTTTTATTAATATTTTAAAAATTAATTTAAAATCTAAAACGTTAATAACTTAATTTAAAAATTATTTTATAAAATTTTATTAATAAAAAATATTTTAAATATTAATAATTTTTAATTTTTAAAATAATATCTAGTTTAGTAAATATATAATGACTATAATGATTTTTTATTTTTAAAGTTTGATTTTTCTTTAATAATTTTTAATCACATTTATTAGTAGTTTTTAGTTTTAATATATAATCTTTAACATTGATAATTTTAGAATGATGGGAGTAAATTATAAAATCATGTTTTTATTTAAGAAAATAAAATGAAAATATTACATTCATGCATATTAGTCCTTTCTTTATAATTTTAAAACTATTATTAGGTTTTAAAATCAGTAATTTCCAAGCAATCAATTAAAAACCTAAAAACCTATAATGAATGGATATAAGTTTTTTTTTTTTTTTTTTCTAAACGTGCTGAATGATATACACCACAACTGTATCTGTGATTTTGTGTCTCTTATATGTGTCTCAGTCATTCATTGATCATGCATTCATTTGATTGATAAAGATAAAGATGAAAGTTGAAGGTTGCCACTTGTCATAATTTAATGAATTTGAGGGAAGACCCAGATAATTTTGGCGATTCTCTGTGGCTATGTGATTATTGACCTTTTCGATGTTCATACAATCATAATCTCACAACCTCCAAAGTACTATGTTTCCACATTTTTTAATTCATTTCAGCCGGAGTTTTGGCCACTTTCTAGTGGACACTCACATCAGATTTCTTTCTGATAAAACAGCTGTATTAATTCATAAAAATATTCTCTTCATTATAGATATATATACTGAAAAAAGTGGTTATACATATATGGGAAGGTTAAATGCAAAAGGAAACGCCCTAATATATACCTTTTTGCTAATCTTTGTGGTTAAGGGTTAAAGTATAATGAGATGTTAAAAGTTTTTATACAAAATTTGAATTTGAATATCTTAACATTTTCTATCACCAAATAGAAAATAATATATTTAAGAGATGAAAATATTTAAGAATACTTTACATTTTATATACAAAAATTACTAAATGTAGTCTATAAAAAACATATCTCATTACATATATTATTCATTTTACAGAATCCTAACTTGAAGTTCCGAGAGAGTTATGTAACAGGTTAAAAATGTAACCGAAATAGTTATAAAAGTCCCTTACAGTCTGATGTCGTGATTATATGGGATTTCTATAGGACGTCTATCGCCCAATGAGAGTCAAAATATTGGACTCAAGATATCAACTATGGTTGTGAAACCATGTCAAAATATTCTCAAACACATTATCGATCATTTTTTAAGGGAACAACATAATTTATTGTCATTTGATGAAGTTGAAGGAGACACACATAATCTATACCAACAATAGTACTTGTACTCCATTGCTCCAAGTGTTTGCCACCACATATTTTAAAACTTAAAAAAGGTGCACCATTAATCTTGTTACGAAACATAGATCCTAAATCTGGGTTATGTAATGGGACGAGATTATTGTGTCGTGGGTTCTATATGAGCATGTTGGATGTTGAAATCTTTACAGGTCAACATGCTGGAAAAAAATCTTTCTTACCAAGAATTAAACATAAAACAATTTCATGTGAAATTAAGTTTTGTCATTACTATAAATAAATTACAAGGGCAAACTATACCTAATATTAGAATTTACCTTCCACGACATGTTTTTAGTCATGGTCAATTATATGTTGCATTATCGGGAGGTGTTTCTCAAGCTTCAACAAAAATTCTTATTAAAGAATGACACATTGACACCTTGAAGGAGAAGATGAAAATTTTACCAAAAATGTTGGTTATAAAGATATTTTGTTATTGCAAAATTAGGTATTGCTTGTTTTATTTATGTGTGACACATAAATATAAGTATATGTGAATATTCTACTTACACGGTTTCTTTTATATATATATATATAGAAGGAGCTCTTATAGTTGAATGAAGATATCAACACAAAGCATTCACACACACGTTTACAGTCACCATTCATAGTAATATGTAGTACATTATCATAAACACGTAATTACTTTTTATTCCCATCTTATTTACAACCTATTTTTCTTCGTATATCTTTTTATATTGTTCTATCATATCGCATTTATCACTTTTCTTCCTTACATTTGATCATTTCTACATGCAACTGATCTCTGCTACTTTACAGCAAACTTTACAGCGAATCAAATACTGTCCATTCTACAAAATCTTAACCTAAAGCCTTGGGAGACTTATGTAACAGGTTAGAAATGTAACTGAAGTAGCTACAAAGGTCCCTTCCTGTCTAATATCACGATTATATAGATTTTTTACCAAAGACTTATCACCCAATGAAGATCAAAATATTGGGATTCAGTGGATCCTCTAACTAAAGTATTGAACATAACATTAAGAAAATATATCACGAGATATGTTTCCAATATTTATATTATGTTGAAATGTTATGAAAATTATTATAATGATCTTATAGTCAAATTACAATAAAATTATTTTTTTTTAAAGTATTATTGAAGTGTTGTTTTGTATATTTATTGATTATATTTCAAGGTTAATTTTAAATTATAACGCTTGGATAATAAAAGATTATAATTGATATATTTATAAGCATATATCGAAAAGAATATAAATGATTTAATTCACTTTAATAAAATAATCTTGTACCGTATTTATTTTTCTTAAAAAAAATTAATTTATAATTTATATATATATATATATATATAAATATATTTATAATTATATTTATAAATATTAAAAATATGAAAAGACGTATATATTATAAACAGTTTTCTCTTTCATTTATAACTATATTTATATATTATGTTAATATAATTATTTGTACAGAAAGTAATTATCTTGAAATTTATATATTTATAATTAATTATTTTAAAAATACAATTTGTTTTTAAAATATATTTTCTTTATTTCCCTCCAATATATCCTAACAAATGAACATCAAAATACTGTATCATAAAAAAATAAGTCTGGAATAGAAAATAATTATGTTATTTGTTATTTTCTTAATCTTTAATTTTAATAATTAAATAATAATTATTATTAACGGAAACACATATAATGACATTTTCTAATTTTACCATAAATTTATATTTATATGCATATTTTAATATTTGATGTATTCTTATTTTTAATATTTGACAGTGCATAGTACATGTATATATGTATTTTTTAAATATATATTAAGTAGCAAATAGACATAAATTTATGATAAAATTTAAAGATGGAGATATATAGGTGTATGGTTAAATATTTAAAAATACGAGAGAAAATGAAAGATATATTGAATATCAATCTTTATTTGATATTTTAGAATTTATTACTTGGAAAACTATGACATTATAACTTAGTGTTTTTTTCTATATTATAATTTTGTATGACATTTATAAATTTACCATGTATAACTACTATGTTGAGTATTTTTTCTTCACAATATATTCATAGGTGTACTTAGACAATTTATGTGTCTTCTCATATGTATTAATATTTATTAAAATGAATTATAAATTTATAGTTTTAATATAAGTATATAAATAATGACACTGCTTATTCGAATTTTAGTATTAAATATATATATATAGTTAAATAAATTGATTTATGAAATAGCATTAACAAAATTATATAAGTGTTTGAAATAGTGAAAAAAATTGAAATGACGTGAAAAACTTACAAATTTTGTTAATAATTGTTGAAAACCTGTTGAGATTATATTATAATCAATTTGATGAAATATTATTTTCATTTTTTTATATTTTTATATGGTGACTTGTAGGAGAAATTTTATGTAGAAGAATTCAAAAGTTTTGTTGATTAGGAAATGTTTGTAAAATGCATAAAAGTCTAGGACAGCCTTATACAATATAACCAATATTGGTGGGATGATGAGTAAATTTTTTTATAAGAAAAAGAATGAATAAATACAACAATTTATTAAAGTTAGATCACTCCATTTTCTTTCATCTCTCATCATCACGAAAATACATATTTTTAAAGTGTGATTACTGATATTTTTTTATAAAAAATTAAAATATTTAAAAGACGTTTCAATCTATATACAAAATTCATCTTTAAATAAAATACTTCAAAAGTAAAATACTTTTCTCTATTGCCACTTACCCACTAAAACCACCAAACACAAAAAAAACCTCTCCTTTGATTAATGGGCATGTTCTAGAAGGCAACTACACTTGATTATTAATTGTTTTGGATTGAAGTAGGTTAATCTAAGTTAGGAGTTGTTATTTCTTTAGAGAAAGACATAATGAAAAGCACATCTTCTAGATTAATAATCTTATTCACTCCAATGTAAAGCCTTCATAACCTTAAAAGGATATTGCAAGGAAATAACTTAAGACCATGTAAATTTTGTTAGAATTAGATGTATTATTTTAAAACTTTTTAACAAAAATAGTCCAAAATCTGAAAGAAAATCCCAACTTAATATAAAGCAGAATTGACTAATGTGTCAATGAAGGTTGAGAAGAAGAATAAGAATTGAAAAGAATGGGAAACACGAGAGAGTGATGACTATTGGTACGTGGTGGCAAGTCTGAGTGTGTTAGAATGACAACCGTGTGATCTTAAGATGATTTCATCAGAAACAGGCCACACCACATGAAGGTGGGAGGGACCACAGCACATCGTATTATTTGTTTGGAGATATGGAATGGTTGGCCACGTGGGCGACGTGTGAGAGTAAGAAGAAGATAGAAGTACAACAATGTTATGTGCGTGAGTTGTTCCATTTTGTTATTGTTCTTGTTGTTTGACGTGGTTCCATGTTCAGTGTTCGTGCACTTGCTTCCTTTGTCTTAGCTGGCTGGATTCTCTCTTTCTCTCTTTTCTAAGGTGCACGCTACACCAAACCACTCTCCATTATCACTCTTTCGATACTATCAACAAACATTTTTTTTTAATCTTTTTTTTAACCAAGGTAGCAACAAATAAAGAATAAGTAATTTTCTGAAGATAAAAATTATGAGTTATGCGATTATCTTTGTAAATACATATATGATTGTGTATTTTATTAAATAATAAAATTATTTTAATTTAATAAAGAATAAATTTTTTGGTAAAAATAACATAAAAACCATTATAAAAAAATGTATATATATTATATACAATGGTTAGTTAATTTCTCGTAAAATATCAATCAAAGGGTGGATAAATGTGAAGAAAAAAAAATATTAAACCGATTTGAATTGAAAATTTCGATTTTTATTTACTCTTAAATTTAATATATATATATATTTAGTAAGATTTTTAGATAAATTATTTTTCCAATTGCTTGCAGAAGCATGTACAATTTGGCATCGATTTGCCTATGGGTTTTTTTATAAAAAAAATAATAAATGTAAAATATTTTAGAAATATTTTAAACTCTATTACATAGAAAAATTATGATTCCAGCATAATTCTTAAAAAACAAAATCAAAATCATACATCATTTCAAACAAACACCTAAAAATCAATCACATAAATTGACAAACACATATATCTTATGTAATTATCTATAGAGTTCTATACTTAAAAACATATAATTCTTCTGTGTTACAAAACAATCCAACACATCAAACCGAATATAAAACAAAATATAAATTAAAACTAGATTTTGCTTTATCCATAAGTACTTCAAAATTTTCCTTCCAAACATCCACACATATAAGAACAAACGAAATATTATCCAAGACAAGACAAACAACAAAAGCCCATGATTTTATTATATTAAAATAATAAATAATTTTGAGTTGATGAATTATATAGTTAGTCTTAGAGATTGTAGTGTTATTTTAATTTGGCTTTTGAAATTATGAAATTATATTTATTTAATAATATTTTGTATATTATATATTTATTGATGTAAAAAATTTATTGTTATTTATATATTAAAATCCATTCAAGGTTGAATTAATGAAATTTATTCAGTTTTAAAAATATTAATTTTAGGGGTCAATAATTGTTTTAAAACTTCTAAAACAGATGTGGAAATGTAACCTTTCCATCTTCACCTTTCTAAAATTATTTTGTTTTATTAACAATAAAAAATTAATAAATATAAATCACTTTAAAAATAATTCAACCGGTGTATACCTTTCTAAAATTATATTTTTAAGAATTGTCTAATTTATTCAAAATAAAAATAAAATTAATCTATCACAAATATTTGTACAATTCAACGAATGATTATATTTGTTAATTGAATTAATCATTTACAATTTTTAACTCATTTTCATTCAATCAACCATTTATAATTGAATTTGTTTAACCCATTTTTATTCAAATAATAACTTATAATCGAGTCTTTTAACCCATTTTAATTGCGTGTATATTAGACAATGCCACTTTCTTTTAAACCAACTTTCATTATTGTTTTCAATGAAATTTAGATCCACAGAAATTTTTGTAAATAAAATAAATTAATATTAATATGTTCTTTTTGTTTATACTAATAATATTATAATTTTCAATTTGAATAGTTTAAGTTTTTATATATTAATTGCAATCAAAATTAACACACTCATTACATAATATTAGAATTTTTAATTTGAATAGTTTAAGTTTTTACATATTATAATTACAGTAAAATTAACACCACTAAAATATTATATTTTTAAAGATAAACTAAAGCAACATATATTGAACTTTTTGTAACTATAATAATAAAAACTTCATTCGTTATTTTAAAAATAATTTAAATTATTCTCTTATAATTATGAAAATAAGAAATTAATTTTGTATAATTAAAATATATGTATTTATTTTTATATCATATATTTCTTATTAGATGATATCAAATTTATTCTATTCATTTGTATTGGTTTCTGTTCAAATTACAATTTTAGATACAGTCGATTTCATACTAATACTAGATAATATTAAAATATCATTTTTCAAAATGATTCCTTTAAATAGGAAATTTTAATGAAAGAAAAAAGCAAAATGAATTGTAAACAGTAACAAAAGTTGTAGAATTTGCATAAACAAATAAATGATAAACCCTTTTTAAAATGTTAAAGATAAATATAAAAAGAAAACAGGCAATAAAAAAATTTAGCATGTAATATAAAATAAAAAATAGTAATTTAGAGTGGAAAAAAATGATAAAAATAAATAAATAACAGTAGAAATAAACGAGAATAAATTACTATAACTGATTTCTTTCAATCTCATATTAGTTATCTTTATTTTCCTTCACCCAATCTTCACTTTATGGATATATCTCTTGATACAATTTTCTTCTCAATAACAATTATGTATTTCTATTTCACTCTCTTTTTCTATTCTTCTACATGTTCTTCTTCTACCTTATAATAATAAAGATATATATAGTTTATCGAACATTGTTTTTTATTCAAATTATAATTATACATTAAATATAAAAACTAATAATAGATAAACTTTTATTTCAATAAATATATAAAATAAAAAAATAATACGAAAGAAACAAATTTAATGCAACCAAAATAAGTCATTCTTGAAGATTTTTATCCTTAATGATTTTGATAAAGTCAATCCAATAAATGAAGAAAAGTGTGTGGTGTAGAAAGAAAATCCCTTTTTCAAAACACCAACCTTCCCTAGCTCGATGCTACGTTTGAGGGCCCATAAGCCTATAATGTGGTTAAGCTTCAGACAAGTTTTGAGTTTGAATTAGTCTGAAGACTCTTCCATTCATATAACTTTCTAATCTTTAGGCTTAATTAATTTTTTAATTACACGTACTTTTAATTTTATTTGTATAGAAAAAATTATTCTATAAAGTATTTAAAATATTTTTTATTTATTTAAGTATCATATTGTTAAAGAATAACTTTACTAAACACTAGTATTTTATAGTTAGGTTAACTTACTAACCAGGGTTTTTTTTTTCCATATTTCATCTAGTTTTTCATTTATTTTTTTGTCAAATATTGTCTAAAATTAAAAATATTTTGCGTTAATATACTAATTATTTATTTTTTGGTTCAATAGTTTATGTTTGAATAAATTAATTCGTACTTTACATATAGTCTTTAATAAATATATCCTTGTTACTGAGAAATCAAATAACATGTTTAACAGTTTAAAGAAATTTATCTAAATAATTGTTGTGATAAAGTTAGCAGTTGCATGCAGTGGTCGTTTTTTTTTTTTATAATTTTTTCGATGAAATGTAAAAATGAAGGAAATAGATCATTAAACTTAATTGCAAAAACAACTTCTCTCTGTTTTCCCCTTCCTCTGCTCTCTCTGTTTCTTCTTCATTCTCTGTCTCTTGTCCTCTACTGGGTTTTAAAATTCTTCTTTTATTCTTTAAATTTTAAATAACTTTTTAATATGGAACATGGTTAAATCTAGCTTTATTTTATGCTAAGAACATTCCTCAGATCTGAACATAGTATGATCGCAATTCCTCAATGATCCATGGTTTGTTGGTTGGCATAGCATATTTGAGAGGTGAATAAATTAGAAACATGACAGACAAAAGGAAAAACAACAAAAGCAAAACAAAACTCCACTTTGTTTTCATTACATTATGTATTTATATACTAAAACTGAAACCAGC